>MU224077.1:231174-260641 GCA_018584345.1 Thuja plicata | reverse complement strand
TACCCAAGGATGCTCATGAGTATCTACAAGGTAAATTGGGGGTGATTCCCCTCACTGAGGCTAATTAAGTTCTGTATGGTACTGTTGCATCAAATATTTTATTTAGAATATCTGACACATTGATGCATAGTAAGTCACACTTTAGGATGCTGGCTAAAGTTGTGAAGATGAACAAGGACATAAAAACAAAATCAGTCATAATCAAGATGATAGGATCAGCATGATACTAAAGATCTACATGATAAAGATATTGATGTCTTTGGCATTGTTGTCAAAGAGGGAGAGATTACCTATATAGAGGAAGAAGTTGAGGGAGAGATTACCTATAAACAGGAAGAGATTTCTGAGAAAGAGAGATTACAAAGGGGGAAATATTACATAGAGGCAGAAGTTACTATTGAAAACATTGAAGTGATTATCTACTCAGAGGGAGTCTACAGATGATTAGACACAGATGATTACAGTGTGATTACAGACACAGAGGGAGAAATGTTTTACAAATAAGAATCAGAATGAAGCTAAAGACATTAATGAAGATTCATTCATATCAAGGAACACAGGTGACTTCTTGCATTGGTTGGTAACTATGCTTGTTAAATCATTGTTTTAATATTTTCTGTTGCCATCAATGCCAAACAGGGAGATTGTTGGAAAGTGACAATGCAAGCAATTGTTATTTTGTCATTGTTGTCAAACCTTTACTGGTGAGACTATTGTTATCTATTTGAGTACCATATCTATTATTTATGAAGAAGATTTAACAAGAAGACCAAGTGAATGGTTGAGTTAAGGAAAATAAAAGGGTACTTGATCAGTTGACACTCTGGAAAAGTAATTAGTTGTTTATCTTTCAAAGATAGTTTTTCTGGTTGCTCTGTGCTGAGCAAGTTTGGCTTGTGCTGAACAAAGTTGCTTATGATGAGCAAAGTTGCTTGTGCTAAGTAAAGCTGCTAGTGACGAGCAAAAGTTTCTCAATGTCGAGCACCATTGAAATTGCTAAGTGCAAATAGTGATGTTGGCCGACTTATGGTAATTGGATTAATGATGAGATTTGAGATCTCTCGCCAACTTAGTTAATTTTATTGGGATATGTAATGTTAATTAAACATTGATCCATGTCATTTAATGTATGGGTAATCATAATTAATGCATGGTTTCAATATTTCATTAGAGACTACTTTGGAGAAGTAAATGTAATGCAAAGATGGAATGATCCGTTGGACCTGACCTAACCTAAGATCTACGATCTTGTTTAAGTGGAAAAAGATTTATCTGACCTAGATAGAGAGGTATATGATAACCTCAAGGGGTTATTCATTAAGTGTGGAAGAGTGTATGTGTATGCAAAAGGTTTGCATAGTTGATTTATTGTTTGGCATGATCTAGCAGAGAAGGCAAGAGGCAGAAGAAGAAAGTTGCATGTGTGATTGCTTGATGAATTTCCAAGCAGATCAGAAGGTTGAAATGACAATGCAGGTTATCCAGTAAGTTAACATCAGAGCTGTAATTGGATCTGAATTGGAAAGTAAGTTGTATGTATCAGATCACAAACTGTTGATTACTTTCTTACCATTATATCAGTTAAATCCTTTAACAAGGTTGACTTAACAGTCATTTGTATAAATTCTCTAACAAGGTGACATTCAGGTGGAATGTTCTAAGTCCTCTAACAAGGCCACTCCTGATAGGGTGATTAAATCCTTTAACCAGGTCACACCTAGCAGTGTGTTATTGTAACCTTTAACAGGGTTGGCTCCTCACAAGGCATCACTTCAGAAGGGTGAAAACTTGGTAGCATGTTACTGGTGGTTTTTCCCATATTGGGTTTCCACGTTAAATACTTGTGTCAACTTGTGTGAATTCTTATGGTTTTCTTTACTGTTATGTTTCTACAAGCTAATTTCAATTGACAGTAATTTGTATGAATAAGTTGCTGACTTATGCTACTACTACTGAGTAGATTTGAAGCACAGAAAGTTTTTATTTCTACATCTAGACCTGAGGATAACTGATTCACCCCTCCCCTCTCAGTTATTCTAAATTCATTCTAACAGCACATATAGAATTTAAAGTATATCAGATGGATGTGAAATCAATATTCTTGAATGGTGACCTGGAAGAAGAAGTATACATTGAGGAACCTAATGGTTTTCTTTGAAAGATGATGAAGACATGGTTTGTAAGTTGAAGAAAGCACTGTATGGACTGAAACAAGCACCAAGAGCATGGTATACAAGACTGGATAAGTATATACTTTGTCTTGGTTTTAGAAAAGGTAATGCAGACAGTAATTTATATTTAAGAAGTCATGAAGATGGAATCTTAATCATATAAGTTTTTGTTGATGATATATTTTTGGAGGCAATGATAAGATGAGTAAGAAGTTCTCTAAAGAAATGGAAAACGAATTTGAGATGTCAATGATTGGTAAAATGAAATTTTTTCTTGGTTTGAAATTCAATCAGAGTAAGAATGGCATTTTTATATCTTAGACCAAATCTCTTAAGGAAATGTTCAACAAATTTGGAATGGAATATTGTAAACCCGTTGGAACACCTATGGTGAATGGATTGAAAATGACTAGTAATGATGAGACTGAAAGTGTTTTTTAGACAAAGTATAGATTCATGATTGGTGGTCTACAATATCTAACTCACACTAGACATGATATTACTAATGTAGTTGGAATTGTGGCAAGATATCAAGAAGATCCTAAAAAGACACATCTTGCTGCTATGAAAAGAATTTTTAGATACCTAAAAGGAACAACAAAATATGGATTATGGTATGAAAAATCAGATGATTTTATTTTGTAGGCTTATAATGATGTTGATTGGTTAGGTAATGTTGATGATAGAAAGAGTACAAGTGGTGGTGCATTTTTCCTTGGGAAAAGGTTGGTTTCTTGGTTATGTAAGAAGTAGAATTGTATTGCTCACTCTACTACTGAATCAGAGCATGTTGTTGCTGCAATAAATTGCACACAATTTGTTTGGATGAAACAAATGCTGAAAAACATTGGAATAATTTTTGAAGAACTATTGGTTATCCATTGTGACAACACTAGCATAGTGAATATGTCAAACAATCCTGTTATGAATTCAAAGACTAAACATATTTCTATTAAGTATATTTTCTTGAGGGAGAAGGTAGAAGAGAAAGAGATTAAACTGGAGTACATTAGAACGAAGGAACATATAGCATATATATTTACAAAACATTTTCCAAAAGATGTCTTTGAGTATCTCATAAGAATTCTTGGGGTTAGAGCCCCTCCTTGTGATAATTAATTGATGTATATATGCATCAGTCCAGTGACTTTAAGAGCTATATCATTTTTTGGACTTGATGTATGGATCTACTCCTTAGAGGGAGTGATCACAGGAACACTAGAGAACATTTGGGTGATCTTGCACCTAGTTTTTAGACATGAAGGTTTGAAAAAGCTACACCTTATAGAAGATAACAAATGACTTATGGAATCCTTTTCCATTGCTGCGAACGGGGGAAATATTCTATGTGAAAATCCATACTATTTTGGGGAGATTTGTGTTGAGGATATTTATAAGATTGTACTGAGAGAGTACTTTTGGGTTGATTGATTTTACCATATGTTTCTATCAATGCCAAAGGGGGAGCTTATTGGATGATATCAGATTTGGATACTATTCATGCTATTGATATTGAAGTTTTTTCACTTTTGCCAACATATATTTCTATGGAGAGAACATACTGGTTTCAGAAAAATCAAAGTTGGTCAGATGAAGAAGGATGTGTGTTGAACTTAATCCTAAGGTCTCTTTGCTTTATGTTGCATATTAAGGATGTTAGAGTTGTTTTAATGAGGACTAGTTTCTGCCTGTAACTTTCATGCTTGACAGAGTAGGTCTATGTGTTTTGGGTATATCTTACAGACAAAGATATTTCAGGTGATGTAAGCTTACTCGATGATAGAGAACATATTCAGGAACACTGGATATTGATTTATTTGCGTGAGCATGTTGGTGACATCATTTGTGGCATGTATTCTAGAGGAGACCTATTTTTGTGGCCAACTTCAGACATGTAGCATGTATTATGAATTGTGAGTGTGGATTGGAGACCTTAGAGCATAACTCATGGATTGTATTTGATGTTTACTTCTAATAGCTACTGTTTGTATCTTAGAAAGGGTTTAACAAATTATTTGTATATTGGGAAATCCTGATTGGCCAACCTAATTAATTACTTGTGTATTAGGAAAGATTAATTTTCTGACCTAATGAATTATTGTAAAAGGGTATATGTGAGATATTTTCTTTTGGAAAGATGTTGTAGAGGTTGAAAAGGAAGATAAGTGAAAGGTACGAAGGTTGTTTGGCTACTAGATGTAGAGAAGAGATTGTGATAAAGATACTTCATTGGAACTGACCAATCAAATATAGTTTCTATAAGACAGTTCACTAGATTGTATATTTCCTATATATATTTGTTTAGATTGTGAATCCTTGACGGTGAATTTAACCTTTTTTGGGAAGTGTGCCTGGGAAGTGAGCCTACTACTTTTCTTCACTCCTTCTACGGTCTATCTCCTAACAAGGACTATGTGCTATAATATTGTAATAAGCTCCTAACAGGGCTAAATCTTTTAACAGGGATACTATACTCTCAGTACATTATTTGTGGGTGCTAAATCCCACTGGGGTTTTACCTTTAACATGGTTTCCTTGACATCAAGTATTGTATTATTGTGTTGGAATTTACTATGTTACCATTTGTATTGCATTTTTGGTTTATAAAGTTTAATATTCTATATCACAACTGATTCATCCCCCTCTTAGTTGTGCTTTTGGACTGTTATCCCTAAGACTCCATGTAAAAACCTTCTTGTATTTCCTCAGGATTTTAGACAGGTCCCCTTTTATCTTGGGTGACATTTTATTCTCGATAAATAAGTTTTTAGGAATCTCAACTGGTCCTACATTTACTTCCTCCAAATCCTCGGGCATATTTACACTTATAGCATAATATGACTTGTCTTTATTGTCAAAGGCTCTTTCAAGCACAACCAGTCCCTTTGGAACTTTTTTTGACTTAAAATGTAGAACCTCCTTACCTAAGATAGTATATTTTCCATCTAGGGTTTCTACATATCAACTAAAATACATTTCTCTATCTCCAAAGTCTATTTCATAGTGCAAAATCTCAAAATATTAACATCATCAACAAAAACTTGCCAACTCTCAACATTATCTAGTATAGAAGGCCTATATTGGAATCTCTATTTTAAAGACTCTAGAAAATCTAACATATTATGGCCTTAAAGGAATATTTTATAGCAAGTATATCATTCTATTCTAGCTTCTATCCATCCAATAAATACCGAATGCATCAAAATTCTCCACTTCATCCCAGATTGCATTTTTGTATTGTTTCAATCTTTGATTTTTTGAAGCATACTTGGATTTAAATTAAGACACCACCAAATCAGAATATTTAATCACTATGATGCATTTAATTCCATGTCTTGAATCCAGTCTGATACAGGAGCATCTTGGGTCCTTGGCAATCCTGCTCAACCAAAAACATGTTTTCTTTTGTTCTTAGCTTGTTTGGAGACTGCTCGGTGAAGTGCTCAGTTACCCTATTGCTCAGGTATCCTTTCTGTCTTGTTTTACTAATGGTTCTTAGGGTGTGTTAGTTTCTATTTATTGGTTATACTTTTACCAATTTGGTTTTTTGTCACTCGAGTATGTTCTTTCTGAGTCGTCCATGTTGGTCGAGTATGCTTTTACCAAGATATTGTTGTTTCTCGATGATGCTCTTCCCAAGTTGTTTATGCTTATCTATCCAACTTCTATACTTAATTTCCATGATGTAATTAATGTGGGGTCTCTCATTGGGATCTGTGTGGACCTAAATCTAAGTCTCTCTTATGGATTTGAGTGCCGACCTCTTTTGTGGACTCTTGTATATATTGGTTTCTTTATTCTTAGTTTAGTATTAGTTTTTATGAGATAGGTAGTTTGGATAGAATATTATCTGTGGAGATATTGAAAGGTGGGTATTAGATCTTTCATGTATGAAGATAATTTTTGTAATTCATTGAATGTATATGGCCAAAATCAAAAAGGCTTTACAGCCCATCATTTACTGAGTTTGATTAATTAATGAAATATATGACATTTGATGTACCTTCTCTCACTCTGTGTGTTATTTCTTCCACATAGTTGTGTCTACAAGCTGGTTTGGTACTTGGGAGAGCCTTTAGCCCCAAATGAAACCTACTAACCATCCTTGCATTAGGTGGTATCAGAGCATTGGTGAGATCTAATTTCCTTCTTGTAAACCCTAACCTTAGTTGCTGATATGGTTGTGGGGTAGTAGATTGCGATCTAACCTACAATTGCAAAGGGATTCAAGATTGTTTGTGGGAGAGGAAATGCAGATCCAGGTCTAGCTGATATGCTTAGATAGATGGCTGCAAGATTGGAAGCTATTGAAATAACCCAACATAGAGGAAGACATCTTGAGGATGTTAGTGATGATGAAGTTGACAATGTTCAAGGTGAAGTTGCACCTGTACTTGTTATGGATCAGGAAGAAGAGAGACTCCTATGAGCATTGACAAGTTTGAAGTCTAGAACTCAGTTTAATCCTCCTGGGTATAGTGGAAAATTGGATTATGATGAATTGATAGACTGGATAACTGAGATGGAAAAGTATTTTGAAAATGAGAATGTACCAGAGGACAAGAAAGTCAAGGGTGCAAGCATAAAGCTTAAAGGTCATGCATCCTTTTGGTGGGAGCATCTATAATTGGATCGAAAGAAGAAAGGTAAAGAAAAAATAAAGGTATGGGATAAGATGGTAAACAAATTGAAATGCAAGTTTCTACCTTGTGATTATCATATTAACCTGATTAGGAAAATGTAAAGTTTGAAGCAGAAAGATAGATCGGTAAAAGACTACACTGAAGAATTCTATAGATTGGACATCATATCTAGACATGTTGAAGATGAAGTGGAAAGAGTAGAAAGATATCTAAATGGATTGAGGAGTTCTATACAAGATGAGATCATCTTGATCAAGATGGAAGGCACTGAAGAGGCATATCAATTTTCCCTAAAAGTTGAGGAGAAATTGAATAGAAAATATGAACAAAAAAAGAGGTAGAGGTGGTAGATTCCCTAGAGGAAGAGGTAGATCTCATGGTGAAAATAGTAGATCTAAACCAGATAAGTCAATTTCATACACATCTCAAGACAAAGGAAAGAATTAATGAAAATGTGGAAGTTCATACCGAGCAAGAGGCAATTACTCCCAAGGTGGTTTTAGAAAAGGAGGGTTCCAAGTAACTTGTTACAATTGTGGAAAGGAAGGAAATAAATCCTTTGAGTGTACACATGCAAGAAAGAAGGTTGTTAGTAGTAGAAATGATTTGGTGTAAGAGGAGTCACCAAATTAAGCTAGGAAGGAAGGAAATCTCATGATATGAAGGATATTATGGAGTGAGAAAGATAAGCAAGATCCTGTTAGGAAAAGTTTGTTCAACACTAGATGTAGACTTGCAGACAAAGTTTGGAAGGTAATTAGTGATAGTGGAATCTTAGAGAATCTAGCATCTGAGGAAATGCTCACAAATTTGGATTTGGATAGGATGAATCATCTAAAACCCTATCAGATCTCATGGATAAAGGATGAGCACACATTAGTGATGAGTGAACAATGATTTTTAAATCTTAAAATTGGAAGGTATTATGATAAGGTGTTGTGTGATATTATGCCAATGGATTGTTGTCATATCTTGTTGGGTAGACCTTGGCAATATGATAGACATTCTATACATGATGGAAGTTTGAATAGATATTCTACTTGGGTTGATGACAAGAAAAAAAATTTGTTACCTTTGGTTGAAGAATCTATTGGTGAGATTTGTACATTTGTGAAAGTTTTTTTTATTGAAGGTAGGAAAATCTTTAAGGATTTGAAAAGGAATGATATTTTTATGCTTTGATTCCTAACAAACCAAGTAAGAATGTAGAAGATGAAGTTCCTGGAGAAGTTGAGAAGTTGAATGATTCTAAAAGGAAATATTGTGTCTATGATCAAGAATTCTATGTTATTGTTCAATCCATGAAGAAATGGGGACATTACTTAATGCCAAATTAATTTTTGTTGTATACTGATCATAAGGCTTTATAATATTTGGGTAGTCAGAAGAAGTTGAATGAAAGACATATGAAAAGGGTAGAATATTTGAAGAGTTTCACATTTGTGATAAAGCATGAGAGTGGAGTTTCTAACAGAGTTGCTAATGCATTGAGTAGAAGAATATCTTTGTTGAGTTAAATGAGAATTGAATTTCTTGCCTTTAACAATATGAATAATTTGTATGAAATTGATCCTGATTTTTTTAAGCAATAGAGAGTGTGTAGAGCACCTAATTCAAATTAATCAAGTAAGTATGAAGACTATTTCATCCAAGAAGATATGTTGTTCAAAGGTATTTAGTTTTGCATACCGAGAGGATCAATGAGAGCTAATTTGATTAAGTAGAAACATAGTGGCTGGATATTTTGGTATTGATAAGACATTGAGTTTGCTGAAGGAAAGGTATTTTTGCCTTAGTTGTATAAGGATATGTAGAAATTTGTGAAAATTTGTGGATTTTGTCAAGTTGCAAATGGACTAAGTCAGAATACTAGTTTGTATACACCGGTTACTGTTCCTGAGAAACCTTGGGGTGATATCAACATAGGTTTTGTTCTTGGCTTACCGAGGACAACAAGAGGTAATGATTCCATATTTTTTGTTGTGGATAGATTTTAAAAGATGACACATTTCATACCATGTAAGAAAAAATCAGATGAATTACATATAGCATATATTTTCTTTAAGGAGATTATCAGATTGCATAGATTACCGAGGAGTACCATCTTTGACCGAGATAGTAAATTTGTTAGCTATTTTTTGAAAATGCTTTGGAAGAAATTGGACATTGAGTTGAAATATAGTTCTACATTTCACCATAGACTGATGGAAAAATAGAGGTTGTAAACCAAAGTTTGGGTAATTTGTTTAGATGCCTAGTTAAAGACACACGAAGTAATTAGGATTTGATGTTGGAACAAGCAGAGTTTGCATACAATAATTCAATGCATAGAAGTACTTGAAAGAGCCATTTTGAGATTGTTCATGGAACACAACTAAGAGGTATATCAAACTTGAGAGATATTGTTGGAGAAGAGAAAAGAAGTGTTGAAGCATAGGAATCTGTTGAGTTTATGAAGACATTACATGAAGATGTAAAAGAAAAGCTGGAGAAAAGTAATCAGAAGTATAAAGATAGTGTAGACAGATCAAGGAGATATAAAATTTTTAAAGTGGGTGATGCAGTAAGGGTTCATTTGAAGAAAGGCATATTTCCTATTGGAACATATGGTAAACTGAAGATGAATAAATTTGGTGCTTGAAAAATACTAAGAAGATTTGATAGTGGAAATTCTTATGAAGTTGAATTACCTGATGACATGGATATATAACCTATATTCAATATTTCAAACTTGTATGAATTTCATAGGCCTGATGAAGAAGTGACAGTATTGAGTGATTATCCTAAAAAATAGAGAGAGGAAGTTGAACAGATTTTAAAACAGAGAATTGGTAGAAGTACAAGAAGAAAGGAATATATGGAGTACCTGGTAAAATGGAAGAATAGACCAATTGAGGACTCATCTTGGATTTCTTAATCTAAGTTAGATTCATTTCAGGTTGGACCTGATACATGATTTGGGGAATCATTTATTGTAACCCTAGGTGTCTGATGTAGGAGTATCTTGGGTTCTTAGCAATCTTGTTCAACCAAAAACATGTTTTGTTTTGTTCTTTAGCTTGTTTGGAGACTGCTCGTTGAAGTGCTTAGTTACCCTATTGCTCGGGTATCCTTTCTATCTTATTTTATCAACGGGTCTCAGGGTGTGTTAATTTCTATTACTGGGTTATGCTTTTACCGAGTTGATTTTATGTTTCTCACGTATGTTCCTTCCAATTCATCCCTTTTTCTCAGGTATGATTTTACCGAGATGTTGATGTTTCTTGGTGATGCTCTTCCTGAGTTTTTTATCCTGATCTAACTGACTTGTACATTTAATTTTTGTGGTGTATTAAATGTGGGGTCTCTGATTGGGATCTGCATGGAGCTAAATCTAGGTCTCTCTTATGGATTTGAGTGATGATCTCTTTGGTGGACTCATGTAGATATTGGTTTCTTGTTCTTAGTTTAGTATCAATTTTGAGGAGATAGGTAGTTTGGATAGAAGATTATATATGGAGATATTAAAAGGAAGGTTAGAGACCTCGCATGTATGAAGATCATTTATGTAATTCATTGAACGTATATGGCTGAAAATAGTAAGGCCTTATAGCCTGGCATGTACTAACTTTGATCAATTAAGGAAATATATGACATCTATTTTTCCTTCTCTCACTCTGTGTGTTGTTGCTTCTGCAAGCTAGTTTGGTACTTGGGAGAGCCTTTGGCCCCACATTCCATCCTCCTTGCATCACAATATTAATCCTATTAACAAAGATTTTGTTGTGGGTCCACAACACACACCCCATTTTGGTCCTCTAACCATGGGGACCCCCCTTCTTTTTTTTTCTTTCGGTCTTTTGATTATGCCCCCCCTTTCTCAGTTCCTCGCAATTGGCTCTCATTATGGGCCTGTTGAGACAAGTCTAGAATTTTTTTCATATTTTTTCCCGTTTTGGCATTTTAGAGGACCTAGAGTCCTTCAAAACTCTAAAAAGTCCTAAAGGCTGAATGACCAAACCTTCAGACCTTTTGGCATTTTGAACCCCAAAACACCAAAAGGTGTTGACGTCCTCCGTGGGCTATATAGAGGATTAAAGCCCTAAAGTTTCCCCACTTTGCATTTTTCTCCTATGTCTTTTGTGGTTCCTGTGACTTCACCATTTTTTCATCCTCACTCCTAGTGGCTGATTGCTTTGTGCCTTCAGCCTCTCTTGTCTCCATCCTCCACTCCTAGCTCTCGAGAGGTAGCTTTTTCCTCACTGCCCAGTGCTTTTATTTCTTTGTTATTTATGTTTAAGGTAATTTGTATCTTTGCTGTCTATCCAATCCAGTGTGCCTCCCCCCACCTAGTCCTTAGGGTTTTTGCACCCTTGGGCTTACGGGATAAGCCCCTTCCTACCTTGTCAGTCTTTGTTGTCCTCTTTATTTTTTTTGTTTGTCCTTAGGGTTTTCCCTATCGTGACCTTTGTCATAGGTTTTTGGCCTCTAAAAGGCCAAAAAATGGCATGAGTCCATTTTTTTGCCCAAGTGTCTTTTATGCTTTTGGCCTTTTCTACATTTTAGACCTCTGAAATGACTGAAATGCTGACAAGTTAGAACCGCCAAAGCATGGTTGTCCTTCTACAAATTTTGGTTATTCAGAGTCCCAGATCCCATTCAGACTTTCACACCATGAAAGCTCAAAAGGTTTGGTTCCTCATCATTTGTTCTTTTCACACATTCGGCTCTTTCAGACCCCAACCTAGTTTTCAGCTTCCAAAAGCCCGAAAAGGCCGAAAGTGTGAAATCTACATTTCTGGCGACTTGAAGAGCTTTTCTCGTTTGGTTTTCCTAGATTAATCATTTTTTCCTAGTTTTTAGTTTCCTTTTCAAAAAAACATTGATACTTGCATCTTCCTTATAGGAATGCCTGAGAAACGGACATCACCAATGAAGTACATATACAAGGGGAACAAATCCCCTTCAAAGAATGGGAAAAAGGATATTGAGATCACCGATACTGACATCAAGAACATAGACTAGGATCAATTTCTAGAAAGATGTTCCCAACCAATAGGGAGATCTAATGATTGCACCTCACTACTCCTATCAGGCCTCATCAATGTAGCAACCCAACTAGTGGCCATGTCAACATTTGAATTAATCATGACCTTGGAAAACTACTATAGTCCAGATGAAAGGGTGGTCCAATACATAGAGGGACATGTGGTACTAGACATAAGACCAGATATCATAGAAGAGGTCTTCCACCTCTATAAAGTTATAGGCAATTTTGATGACATCTTTATTGAAAATGCCCCTAGATGGTTCACCAACAAAGGAGAAGAGGTGTATGATATTGTCAATAAAAACTACCTCCAACAACCTCTCCCCAAATTTTTTTTTGGATAAAATAGACCTCATGATGGGATACATGAAAGATGACATCCAGGTGGTAGTAACACTACTAATCCAAGTGTATGGAGTACCTCAGTCCATCTAGCTTGAGAATTGGATGATCCTCCTAATAGAGAAGATGATAGGTCATATGGTTAGGTTCGATTAGGGCACCATAATTAGTGACAGGTTGGATGAACATCTGATTGTAGTAAAAAAAATCCCAAATTTTATACAAGTACCTACATAGTATACTTATTAGCAGCACTGGTCGACTACCCAGGGCTCACCAAGAGGTGGAACATAAATGATCCAAATGAATGGCCGCACATTGTATATCCATAGCTGATTAGAAGGGAAAACATGCCAAAAGATAGCCATGACTACAAGATAGTCAACAATGCCTTCATCTGATTCATTGAAGGTGATTTTGCAAAGAGGATTTCAGATAAAGAAGATTCCAATGTGAGAGCCATTGGGTTCTATTATATATAGTTTGGAATATTCACATACATCCGGGTAGTAGGATCAACTTTGAAACCAAATAAGTTGCCCAAATATCCATCTGATTGGATAATCACTTTAGAAATGGCCAGGTAGCTAGCAGATGCCTATGAGCATATAAAACACAAGAAGAAGCACTTTTGGGATTTCCCTATTTCTCTGGGCCCATACACTCTACAAGAGATGTAGGTCTCCAAATCCTTGGCCTTTGACTTGGATGAATGCCCACTTTAACTCTACAAAATAGTATGGCCCAAGTTCAGCCCAATGGGTACATACAACCACATTACTGGCATATTCTATATTCACTAACCACATCTTGAAGACTAGTGGATAAACTGTATACATGAACATGAGGTTAGAATTAGGCACTACTATAGGATGTCCCTTACCCTTACATAGGAGACGTTGAAGACCCTGATTTTCTCAAAGGTTTGGGAAAGTGATTTAGATAGGGTGATGGAGGCCATTTACACTACGAAAAAAATATACAATAGGCCCATCATGAATGCATAAATTGATAAGGATGAGAATGATGACATTGAGTTTTGAGCTAGGCACATGATCCAAACGACTAAAACATGAATCAAAAGGCCATATAAGATGGATCCAATCCCAGTGAAGACATTGATAGATCCACCCAAGAAGGTGGATAAGCAATGTTGGGAGAAGTCTACAGGGCCCCAATATAAGAAGGCACCTCCACAGAAGTGAAGCACAGTTAATGGCCATGACTGTGTTGTAGAATATTGATCTAATCCAAGGCACAAGTCCCTAAGGAAAAGAACGATGGGAAAAATAGATCCTCTAGTTAGATCATCATAGGCCGCACAAGGTGAAGGCCCTTCCACTTTGGCCAATCTCCCTCTACCACTAACAAAGGGAACAAAATATATAAGAGGAGGAGAGATTCAACATCTCCATGACTAGAAAAATTACAGGAGGAGCTAGAACAAGAAGAGTTAGAAGAAGATGAAGATGTGACTCTAGTTAAAAGGACAAGATCTTAAAAAATGAAATAAAAGAAGACTACTAGGAAACACAAAGAGGATCCTAAAGAACAAGACAATCCTTTAGATGCCTTAGGATCAGATGAGCCCTAGATATTTGAATTTGAAGGTCTAGAGGGATTTTTATACCAAGGGAAAACACACTAGGTTCTACAACATGGTATGACACGGGAGATCCATCACTCTTCCAGGATCAGGCGACCCTCACTCTAGATCTATCCTAGTTCACCAATCCCACACTAAACATGCCAATCAAAGGGATAATCTCTAGGTCTAGCCAAGGGCCTGAGACTCAAGATACTGAGGTAGCTCAGAACATAGTATTAGATAAATATGTGAGAGAAATTTTTACTTCTACTCCACTACCTCACATTCCCGCTCCACTAGCTTCTCTCCTGCCTCCAATTCCTACTCCACCACCATCAACACCAACTTTGCCTTGAACTACTAATCTCCCACCTCCCATTTCGACTCTTCCTACACCTACTCCACCACCATTAGTCCCTTTTCCTTACTCCATATCAACCCCAGGGGTTAGTAAGTACAGAAGCCATGTCACCTTTCAAAACCACACTGGAGGCCATGTCCGGTCTTAGTTCGGAAGTGTTGATCAGCTCCTAAGGGGATGAAGGACAAGACAAGGAAGGAAAAGATAGGGCAGCAGAAGAAGAAAATGTAGAAGAGGAAAGGGGAGAAGGAAAAGGACAAGGAGAAGGGATTAATGAGGGAGAAGGTGAACAGGGAAGGGAATAGGATAAAGAGTCAAAGGAAGAGGAAACCTTGAGATCCCAAACCTTAGCTTCATTCCTCCATGTTTTCCCATATGAGCTAGTCACCACATTTAGTAAACCTACTTAGTTTACTAAAGAGATTCAGCCTAGGAAGAGAACTTACACAGATGAGGAAGAAGGAGAAAATATAGACATGGCATTCTTGGGGAAATCTTTTCACTAGGCAGAGGCCAATATACTAGCAATAACCATATCTTATGTCACCCAAGACACTAGGGGTCATTGGAAGGCACAAGTTTCAATTCCTTCTACTAGCACTTTGCAGACACAAGCAACCCCAAAAGATTACACATTTGAGGAAGTAGACTTGGGTGAGACCACTAGGGAAGGGAGAAAAACATTGGTAGCCTTAGGGCTTAAGCATGCTCTAGGATTCATGAACAAGGATGAGGAAACCATAAAGTCCTTAACAGAGTATAATGAGGCTTTGAATAAGTTAATTCACAAAATGGTGGCTCCCATTGATCCAAGTTGCCTAGATGCCTCATTACAAGCCGTATTAGAGAAGAGGACCACTCCAAATTTGTCAGTAGGCCTGACCCCTTTGTTCATCCAAGCAATTGAAGATTGAAAAAATATCTTTTTTCACTATGGAGAAGGGGTCATCAAACTTGTTTTTAAACCTTACATGGTCATCTTGATCGAAGCTAAAAAGTTAATACACTTGATAGAGAATGAAGGTGGCTTAGATTCTAAGATAAGGAAATGGTACGCCGCCCTCCAAGACCTAAAATTAATCAAGAGGAAACACTTCCAGATCTTAGTGAAGATATATGAGGGCGAAGAGATAGACAAATTTGAGACATGGATCAAGCGTATAGCCAAGATAATTAAGGCCTATGAAGAGTGTAAAACCCACATACTGGAAAAAAAGAAGGAGGTCTTGGAGTGGGTGGAAGAGATATATATTTCTTCATAGGTATGGGCCTTGACTTATACCGGGATGAAGACAAACATATCCTACGGCCAACAAAAGAAGTGGTTCAACAATTCAGAGATATTCTGGCAGGTATCACTACCAAAGAATACTTACACCTGTTGTTTTATTCAAAAGAAGAGATGCAAAGAATGTCTGAGCATGAAGAAGAGATTAAGATCTTGGCTTCTGAATTGACCATTTTTAGAGAGAAGCAAGAACAAAGGGTCAGCAAAGTGAAGAGGAAATAAATAAAATATGAATAAGTTCAAGAGATAATACAAAGGCTCAGCGCTTCTCCTCTGGAATTCTTTCCCAACTGATGCCTTAGATTCATTCAACAATATTATAGGAGAGTTTTTCTACACTTAGAAAATTTTCTCCAAAGGAAAAGTTTAGCCTTTCTACCTTTAGTTCTGTCAGCCTTTCAGCATTTTTCCCCCTTAAGCTATGCAATTTTTGGCCTTTTGATCCCTCCAGTTTCTAGCCTTTCATCCTTCTAGACATTTTATCCTTTTTTCCTTTTTGTCCTTTCGGCCTCTGAAAGTGCTGAAACTTTTAGACCTTCAGAGTTTGTTCAACACTTAGCAATTTTTGGGTACTTAAAAAACTTTGGAGTAGAGGTCGGGAGCCCAAATTTTGAGTGTTTCTAGTGAGATCACTTTTTTGCATGGAAGTTGAACTCTAGATCAGATTGGTGCTTAACTTGAGTTCATTTTGGAAGGACTAAGGGTCCTATATCTATTCCCTCTACAAGAAGAACCTCTAGATGAATATTCCAAGGAAGAACTCCAAGAATCAAGAAGAAGACTCCAAGTTCTCAGAAGAAACCCCATATTCTTTCTCTTTCTTTTATTGACAAGTTTGATCCCTCTAGCATGGAAAAAATAATTATAAATGGATTTAAAACCCTTGCAATTTTTTTAGTATCAGCTAGCCGTAGTTTCCTTTTAGAAAAGTTTTAGTTTTAGCTTATGTTTGTTAATTTAGACTCTCTGATGCCCTAATTTTGGCATTAAGAGTTTGTAGATAAAAAATATCTATATCGTGCTCAAAGGAAATATAATAGGGGTGGATCCTTAATTCAATAAAGATCTACCTTTGGTGCTTCATTCATGGTGTGTTAATTTCTGCTACCTATGCAAAATTGGGGAATGTGTGCATGCTTGTTCATTATTTTCAAGCTTTTTTATAATATTGTGTTTCGAATTCGCGTTTACATTAGTTGGATTTTTTTGTTGTCTATCTACCTTGCTGTGATGAATGCATGGAAGGGATTATCTATTGGGATTAATGATAAATTTGTCTCATGGGTGTACACATCTTGGTGGCTTCACAATTTGATAGATTTTGAATATCTTGCATGAGTGAGTTCATTTTCTTTCCAAACACTTGCATCGATTGGGTATAGAATTGTGATTTTGTCTAATTTACACCATGTGGGTTTGTTCCAAATCTCTACATCATTAAATTCATAAGGAAGGGTTTACAATAGTTTATTTCCTCAAGATTTCATTTTTGCAATTTTCTTTATTTATTTTTACCTTGCTCCTTTAAATTCTATCATAAATTCTAAAGTAATCATCTTGAAAATACAAGATTGTATTTTTATTTCAAACACCAATCTTTGTTAAAATGGAAAATACCAAAAAGTACTAAAGTTTTTTTGCAATTTGATGTCTTGAACATACCAGCAAATACCTCCTCGTGAACATTCACATTTATCTTCAACTAAGTAACCAAGCACGTTGTGACCCGACCCCGGAGAACCTTGGGAATAACTTTGTTATTCTTTGAAGAGAGGAAATTGAATCTTGAGATCATAGCAAGTTGAGTTGTGTAAAAACAATGCTCAATAGAAGTGGCATTAAAGGAGGGCCTCAAGACTAAAAAGCTAGATAACATTGGATCTTTCTCTCTAGATGGGTTCAAGCGAGTGCTTAGATCATCTCCAAAAAGAAGTGAGTTCCTTGAACTCACTCATCATCGTAGAGCTCACAGTGACAAAGGGAAGACAAAGGAAAATCCCTCTCACCATCTTACCGAGTACCAAAATCTTCTTGGACAATAATCCCACATTTCTGCCCCAATTATTCTCATTGCCATAAATAAAAAATTATAACTTGTAAAATCAGAGTATGCATCAAACTCGTCCAATAGATTTCTTCAACAATGCACAAATATCACCATTGAATTTCGTTGGGAAGCACATGAGTTTCCCAAAAATTTGGAACCATTTTGCACACATTTCATATATGGAAAATCAAGGACAACAAAAGAGAACATTTGTGTCTTCAAAGAAATTCACAACCGTAAGGAGATCACCCACCAAACTCTCATTTTTCATCTATTCCCATACACTTTGGGGTAATTTGCATACAACTGGTACCTTAATTTTTCACGGGGGTCTATTTCTACATGGAACAAGTTTGAGAAAAAAATTCTTAATCAGTTCAAGTTATATGTCAATCCAGCTATGACACATCATCAGCTCATAACAATGAGGAAAGATCCTAAGGATCCCATCACCATGTTCAATCATCATTTCTACAAAATGCATGAAAATATGGAAGCTCCTTACACTATACCAAAGGAAACTATCATACAAGTATACCTCAAAGCTTTGGATCCCTTCACCTTAATTTTCTTAAGAAGGCTTCCCTCTATGGAGAAAGACACAATGGAAAAGGTATACAATGAGGCCATTACATTTACACAACAAATGGATCTACAAGAAGGGAACTTTGCAGCCATGACCATCATTAACAACATTACTGCCCCACATCCATTTACAATTAATAATCAAGCTTTAATCACTTACATACCACCAATGAATCCAATTTTGGCACAACCATTCACAACCTTACCTCCATCCATGACCTACCCAGGTTACGAAGCTCATAAGAGAGATTTTGTGGAGCAAAGATTTGTGCCCCAAACCAAACCTAATACTCTCATGGCCTCTGAGAAGGATGTCATGAAGAAAACCTTGACACAACTCACGAGTGAGCTCACTAGGATGAAGTTAAATCCATCCCAAAACCAAGGTGGATTCCTATCCTGAGAATCTGAATCAGAAGATTCAATACCTACAACAACAATACACAAGAGAAATCATTCAGGCAACAAAGGCACAATAGGCCATGGAACACCCACGCAAACAATGGTAGCATCCTAGTAGATAATGCTAACACATATGAGGCTTTATAAGAAAAAATTTTTGGGGCTCCAAATCAACACCAAATCAATGAGGAGTATGGGAACAACACCTATGATCATTACACTCAGAATCTAGAGAACCCACCCATGCAATTTAATGCTATGATGTTAGATTCTTATGAGTCCGAAAAGGAGGGAAGCTTGGATACCTATGTGGGAGAAGAAGAGTTTGTGTTCCCATTTTAGAAGGAGAATGAGCCTGAATATTTTGAAGTGCATGCATTCCAAAATGTCCATTGGAACTCATACAATTTACAAAGCTGAAAGGAACCTCTCACCGACGGTATACCTCCCAGAAAGAAACCAAACCCACCAGATCCTTAGGCAAGCAACAAATCCATGTCTCCTAGAGGCTTTAATGATACTATTACCCCTTCCTCAAACTCATTTACTAGTTACAGAGTGAGGCATGATCAAGCGACTAGTATCTAGTGTAGTTGAAAAACTGAAGAAGACTAAAGAAAATATATCTATGTTCAAACTACTGCAAGGTTGCCCCTTCTCAGAAAGAAGCCCTTTTAAAGTCTCTAGACCATTCAAAGAAAGGTCCATCAACCAAAAATGAAAGAACACCCACATCTGATGTCAACACTTATGAGGCTTTCTCCACAATGTTTAAAGACAAGATGGAGGTACCACCATTCCTGCTCATTTTGAGGATGTTTAGAAAAAACTTACACAATTGCCTAATTGATTCAGGAGATTCATGCAATGTCATGCCTCTGTCAATTTGCCTTAAGTTAGGGATGGTTCCCAAAATGAAAAATTGAGTGGTAATACAACTAGATAAGACCAAGGTCAAAGTAATTGGAATTCTCAAAGACATGCACATTCAATTGCTTGCAAATCCTAGGATACAAGAATGCATTGATGTGCATATAGTGGACATCCCCAAAAATTATGGAATGTTGTTAAACCGGGAGTGGACCAAATGCCTGAGAGAATGGTTGTCCACAGACTTCACATAGCTATGGAAAGCATGGAGGGGATTAAACAATTAGATTAAGATAGATGCTGAACCCAAACTGAAAAGGATGATCACCAAATATAATGCTCAAAATGAAGTTCTTTTCATGCAAACCAATTTAGGCACTTATCAGATGGATGACATCCTCATGTTTTAGATCCGAAAAGGTGAAAATTCAAAACATAGTCCCATCAAGGTATATGGGAGTTTCACATTGGTGATGATATCTTCTAAAGTTTTATTGATAGTACAATAGCAAGATTGAGGCATCTAGGGTAGGATGTAGATGCAAACATCTTGTTGCTACCAGGGTAGTGCTGATTATATTAGGCTATTCATTTAGAGTTCACATGCCCTAGGGCCTAGGAAGCATTGTCACAAGTATTAGCTCAGATTGCCCTACCAAATAAAGTATTGGAAAATCCTTCAGTAAAAGGGGATAGCCTTGAGATGGTAGAGAAGAGTAACACCTTACCAAGACAGTGGGTCAGACTCCGATAACAAAAGATCTACCCTAAACATACGTAGTGACTGGAGTACTTTAGATGATGGAGCATGTCAACCCTACAAATGATTACTAGATGATAAAGGTGATGAAGGTATCAAATTCCCTAAGCCCAGATGTATCTAAGGGAAAGGGAAGAAAAATTAACTTCCTTAGATAGTGATGAAGGGAAAGAATAGAAACTCAAGACCATGAATTTTTCCAAGGGGGCCCCAATAAAGTCAAACCCTACTAAAAAATAGAAGATATGGAAATTACACTTCGATGGTTCCAAATGTAAAGAAGGAGGAGGAGCCAAGATCAAACTCATAAATCTGAGAGGTAAGTCCTTTTATGCTGCATATAGATTACAATTTTAGTGCACTAAAAATGTTGGAGAATATGAGGCATTAGTTCATGGACTCCTCATGGATCATGAGAATGGAATAAAAGCCTTACTGGTGGAAGGAGATTCATAGTTGGTCATCAAACAAGTCCGCAGCCAGTATTCTTGCAATGATAAGAGGATTTCATCTTACCAAAACAAGGCATGGGACTTAATCAATGACATTGAAGCCTTCAACATCAGGGCCATCCCATAGAGAAAAAATGTTGTTTCCAATGCCTTAGAAGTATCTGCAAGTTCATTACATCCAATGGAGAAGTCTAAGCTAAAGAAGTTCTCATTTGAGCTCATTGCAGCCCTGGCCATCCTAGACAACATCACTAATTTTTAGGTCTTCCAAGATGATCAACACATCGTTGAGTTCACCATGTGTGCTAGTTTGTTCAAAAAAAAGATCATAATGAAGATAAGGAAGAAGAAGAAGAAGGAGAAGTAGTTGACCCTTGGGATCTCAACGATCAAGGCATCATAAACCTAAGGAATAATGCCATACCAAAAGGAATTGTAGAGATAGAAAGGATTTTTGACAGTGATGGGACTGCCATGAAGAGACGCATAGACATAACACCTAATGGTAAAGAGTGCTAGACATACAACCTTGGCATGGAAGAGGAACCAAGATAAATTCACATTGGAAAAGTGGGTACCAAAGAAGAAAAGGAATAAATGGTCCAACTCCTCTCTGAATATCAAGATGTCATAACCTAGAGCTATGAAGAACTAAAAACATATGACACCTCAGTCATAATACACAATATTCCTCTAAAATCAAACTCCAAACTGTTTAGACAATGCCAAAGACCCATGAACCCTACTATGGAGCTATTGATCCAAAAGGAAATCTAGAGGTTACTAGATGCCAGGATCATCTTTCCAATTTGATATTCCACCTGGGTCGTGAACTTGGTGCTAGTAAGAAAGAAGACTGGGAGATCAGATTTTGCATAGACTTTCGGAACTTGAATAATTCCTCTCAAAAAGACAATTACCCTCTCCCATCTCTTGACGAAGTATTGTAGATAGTCAAGGGATCTCAAATGATGTCTTTCTTGGATGGTTACTCAGGATACAATAAATTAATGGTACAAGAAGAGGATAGGATAAAAATATCATTCACAACCAGATGGGGAACATTCACCTACTGACGGATGCCCTTTGGTCTGATTAACATCAGGGCCACTTTCCAAAGGGAAATGGACATAGCTTTCAAAGGGATAGTTTGGAAGTAAACTATAATTTACATTGATGATCTCACAGTATTTTCAAAGCAAAGCGATGACCACATAGATGTGTTTGCAAGTTGACTCCCAGAGAATACATGACTTATTTTGTGTTGTCATTATGACAAAAAAGTCATATAAAGTTTCTATAAAGTAAACTTGGAAGACAAAAATGACTAAGTATAGAAAACAAGCCAAACAGAGTTAAGTAGTGATCAACACACTAGCACATGTGCAAGCGATCAAATCAGGGTATGTGCATTCACATATATGTTCTATGTTACATGTACATACTAAGTCCAGACATGCATGTTACAGAATGACAATACAGATAAGTTACAACAAGAACAGTACTACTGTAGTTCAGAAGACAGAGCATGAAGCTGACTTATGTTTTGGATCAACATATAACATTTTGTTGTGTAAAGGCTAAGTGCCTATGATAGTATGTTTGTAATCATGTCTTTATTATTGTAGTAAACATGCTTAAGCCAATTTTTTTGGAAGCATTATGCATTATGTTTTTGGGCCGACTATGGTCTTGTTTTGGGTCACGTCTATTTAGGCATAAACATATATATGTAATGAAAAGATATATTTGAAGTGTCAAAGATATTTGCAGAGAAGAGCAATGTAAAGATGTTAGCATGAGATAGAGCCCTTAAAGAAGATAAGAGTATAAGCGCATAACTGAAATTGATCAGACATCTGTGTCATATATAGCAGTTCACTTTTGGATATAGTGTATATCTATTATCAAGGAGGTTGTAGCCTTCACCATTGAAGCAGTGAGCTTTTGGACAGTGAGTCCTCACCCTTAACAGGGTTAATTGTAAAAGAATCCTAATAGGGTCAGACCCTTAACTGGGTCATTGTACTTGCATTGTAAAGACTACTCCTAACAGGGAGAAGGAAATTTAACAGGTTCATTATATTAGTACAATATTTGTGGGTACTAATTCCCACTGGGTTTTTCCTCTAATCAAGGTTTCCCCGTAATCATATTATGTTTTATGTGATCTTGTGTTAAGATTCAAGTGATATATAATTGATTTAAGTTTAAAGTTGCTGAATTAGAATAATTAGTTAAACATTGATTCACCCCCCCCCCCTCTCATTGTTTCCAATAATTGGTATCAGAGCTCTGGTCCTCTGAGAGAAAATTTTAACCACTTGAGGAGATCATGGATTCAGTAGAAGCTAAATATCTAAAAAATAATCTTGAAGCAACCTTTGAAGATCTGGATAGATCTGAAAAAGAAAATGAGGACCTTAAACTAAAAGTTGATGGCTCTCAAATTCTTATCAAGAAATTAAGGAAAGATCTAAAAGATTTCTCTACCAATGACTTGGGAAAATGGTCAAGAATATGAATGAAGAGAACATGTCTTTGAAGGATAAGATAGAAGAATTGAATGATCAATTAACTGATAGCCTAACATCTATTGAAGAGAAGAAGAAAGAAAATAAATAGTTAGATGAAGAACTCATGCAAGCCAATATGAAAATCTTGGAATTGGATAACATCAAGAATAACATTGAATCTGAATTATTAGGAGAAAAAGACAAGATTGATAAACTTCACACAAGTTCTAATTTAAGTCAATCACAACTTTATGCATAAAACCTAAAAGGTGATACCACTGGTATGGGATATAGTATAGCTCAAATTGAGATCAATTCATCACAAGAAAGAAAGAAATCTCTAACAGAATCTACAGTAGAAAAGAAAATTGAAACTATTGAAGAGACTAAAGTAGAACCACCAAAAGATAAGCCCAAGATAGTTAACTACACTTTCTATGCCTATAACAAGCATGGACACTTGGAAAGATATTGTAAGGATGTAAGACCCTTCAATGGTTACTGTTACTCATGTAATAAGTTTGGTCATAAGGCTATTCATTGCAGGTCAAATCAAAGAAATCAGTCACAACTGAACCAAAGGAATCAGACTCAATACAATTAGAGAAATCAACCTCAAAGAAAATTGCAGAAAATTACATGTCAGTTATGTAATTACAATGGACACACATCCAAGAAATGTAGCATGATGAATAAAAACATCAAACCTCCAATCATCTATCACTCATGTGGAAAAGTTGGACACATATCAATATTTTGCAGGTCAAGAATACAAGGACAAGAGAATCCTAAAAAGTCTCTATTTGAAGAATCAGGAGAACTTAAGTTTGTGGAAGCTAAAGATAACTCAGATAAAATATGGGTTGAAGTAAAGAAGGATAATGAAGAGAACAAGGTAGTAGATGCATCCTCAATGGATGCACCTTCTACTTCTGATTGGTCGATCGTCATGGTCTTAGGGGGAGCTATTCTAGCTCTAAACCCCTGCGTGGCTTGTATACTCACCTCCAAGAATGCACCTTTGGATTCATGTAAGTGATAACAAAATAATATAGTATTCATTCACACATTGTCTATAATGCATTATGAACAAAGTTTGGAACTCTCTGTGAAAAATGCGTACGGTAGCAAACATTAAATGTAGTAACCTTTATAAAAACTAGTAAATATTTAATCATCTTTACATTTGCATTTGAGATCACATAATTTGGAGAGCACAGGAGAACTAAGTATCAAAGCACTAAAAGATAACATATTTGGTGGCTAAGTGAACATATAGAAGTTGGAATGGAAGCCTAGCAGTCATGTCATTTTGATTTTCTGTGAAACCCTATTTATACAAGCAACAAGTAAGTATGGCCACTCCAGTTGTATTCGACATCACTGAAAGGAAAATATTTGTGTTTAAAAAGCATCCTTTCAAGTCCATACTAGATGATGTAGAGGGAGAATTTGCTAAGACTCCACTAGGAGTCATGCCTGTAGAAGACATTCGCACGTACATCTACTGTAAGAAGGAAACCATTGGGGATAACAGTATAGCTACTCTCATGGTGTCAATGGTAAAACCTAACTATTCATTCAAGGATGAATATGTGCATCTCACTGATAACCCTATCTTTGAGTATTCTAATGCGTACAAATTCTACAAGCCAGAATGAGTTAAAATATTGTTGAAAATGATACATGATGACCTCTACTAGATTGGTGAAGTTCCTGTCCACATTACTGTAGACCTAATCCATGACATGACTGGACTTCCTAAGACTGGACTAGTTCTTCCAACTTGTAAGGATGTTAAGAAACAAGTTGAGCAAGCATGCTTATCCAGGAGTGATAGGCGCGGTATGATAGTTGACCCCATTAAGGAAGATGACATAAAACTAGTCACCATGATTCTAGGTTACAAATTTCAGCATGGAAGTAGACAAAATAGTGTATCTGCAACTACTGTCGTAGCTGCAGTAAAGATGGTGAAAGATAATACTCAGTATAACCTATGTGAGATATTACACACTCAATTGATTGACAAAATTTGAGCTATTAAACATGACAAGAGAAAGATATTTAGGTTTGGCTCATTGATCATATAACTCTACTTCCACATAGTAGGTAAAGTTGCCAATCTTTACCTAGATAGGAGTAAACCTACTATGTCTTAGATATCACTCAAGGCTACATTAGAGAGCAGCGTGAAGGACTCTATGGACATGGATATCAAAACTTTTAGGATTAAAATGCAGAAGAGCTTCAGGATACCTAAGAAGATAGTTGAGAAGTACAAAGAAACCATGTGTTTCATGGTGGAACCAACTATACTTGCATGGAGGTAGTTGAGCCTAGAACAAAATGGATTCACCCTCTCAGTTATGAAGTTGAAGAACATGTTTTGGAAGGTTATACACAAGTTATCCTATCTGCGCCCAAAGATCCAAATGAACCTAGATGGGGTACTTACAGAGAAAATACAAATCAAGTTGATTCTGTCTTATACAGTGCTGACAACAAATGGAAGGCATCAAGGATTACTTCAAATATCTTAAAAGTTCATAAGAAGACCTAGACAGAGCTAGGGAAGCTAATATTTCCAAAGAACTTGAGAAAACTCCCACAAAAGTGAAAATGGAAAAGTTTGATGATATGCCCAAGAAGAAGAAGAATAAATCAAATAAAGATACATATGCGCCATAAACCACCATTGATCTAGAAACTTCTCCACCATATGTACCCACCAAGTTGACTAAAAGAAAGAAGCAAGTTCCTACAAGTCATCCATCCTCAAGGACCACAATGAGCAAGGTAAAGAACACACAAGCCCCTCCAGAGGTAGGATTTAGATCCAGTCTAACAGTCCTAAAGAATAGAATTGTTAATGAAGGTAGATTAGAATCTATCAAGAATGTCTATGTTAAGTATCAAGAGATAGACAAATCTGAAATTCATTCTATGATCATCTCCCACATGATTAAGTTCAAAAGGATAGTACTGGAACTCAAAAAAATCATACCAGACAAGTTATGGAACATACTTGATGTATTAAAGAGGAAAGAAATTGAAGAGGTTATGAGAATAAGAGAGGAAACATTGGATAGTCTTCTCCTGGTATGGTTGCATGATGAGAAAGCCATTATGTTGGATTTAGTAAAGCCGCACCTAAGAACCAAAATAAGAGTTCTCCATATCATGAATAAGGAGTATGATCTGGTTGGTGAAGAGACTCAGAAAGAATTTGAGCTGGTATTTCTGGATAGACATATGTATCCATCAATGACACCTACAACAAAGGTAACTCTAGTTCCTCCCAAATAGGTTACAGAACCAGTTATTCAAAATGCACCTAAGATAGGTCCACAGGTTTCAGCATGCCCTCAGTTTCAATAACCTCTGATACAACAAAAGATTCAGGAGATACTATAGTGATTGATGATATCAAAATATCCATGACCACCTCAGACAATGATATGGACAAATTTGAAAAAGTATTTAGCACTGAGGAGACAAAGGAGGTGTGCACTGATGACACATCTTTGCAACAAAAAAAATTTCCCTCTAAAGATTCAACAAACTTGAATAAAGAGGAAGATAATCAAAATAATGAGACACCAGTCATGGAGATCCCAGTAAAAAGTGAATCCATGGATACTAGTCAGAATACCATATTCACACCATCCATTCAACCATCTACTTCATTGTTGTCAAGCTTAACTCCTGGCTCAGCAAGTCTGGATGCATGGGGAGAAGAAGACCTGATCAAGATCAGTTTCTTAGCCATGGAAAAATCCAAAGAGAAACAAGTTATGAGGAACCCTCTCCTCTTGGAATTAGTGAACATTCTGAATGACCTAGTGCTTGTAGAAAAGAAAGTGGCTAAAATTCAGTCAGTTGATGATGTAGACAACATCCTAACAAGCTTCAAGGCACACTGTAAAAGCCTAGTAGACTCAACTACTAGAATTGCAGAAGATGATTATAAAAAGGAAAGATTGAATGAACTGATAAAGAATTTTACCTTAGATTTAAACTCATTAAAGATTGGTCAGTCTATGTTGAAATAGTTGGCAGCTAAAGGAAGAAATGTAACAGCAAACTGCATGGAAAGAGTGAAATTCACCTCTAAATATATCAAAAAGATAGAAGAGGCAGATATCTTGGTTGACAGTGTTAGGAAATAAGTTGAAACATCCACGCAAGACATGAACATCTACAACAATATCTATCAAGGTTAGTTGGACAAGATTGAAAAGGCAAAGTTCAAGATCAATAAGAAAAGAATCAGGGAGACTCAACTGAGAAATGCACTGGCACCCTCCTTAGTAGTTTTGGATGAGAACATCAAAAAAATTGATGCCACTATTGTCATGTATGATCAAGGTCCCTGAATGGATCTGATAAAAATGGAGAAGATCACATAGTCTCTATGCACCCATCTCCAGACAGTTGATGCAATGAAGGCGTTTTGGTAGAAAGAGATCAAGTCTCTTCAGATTATATATCCAGATGTACACATGGAGTAAGTATCCAGCGACTTACAAGTTTTTGAACACCTTTGTCATTAATGTCAAAGGGGGAGTAATTTATATAAAGAATAAGTGTATATATGGGGAAAAGATATAATGATATATAGCTCTTTTTGTGTTAAGACAATTTTGAGTAACTTGGTAACATTCCTTTGTTGCCATTAATGACAAAGGGGGAGATTGTTGGCAAGTTGACTCCCAAAGAATACATGACTTTTTTTTTTTTTCATTATGGCAACAAAGTCATATAAATTTTATGTCAAGTAAACTTGGAAGAAAAAAATGACTAAGTATAGAAAATAGGGCAGACAGAGTTAACCAGTGATCAACACACCAGCACACGTGTAAGTGATTGAATTAGGGTATGTGCATGTTGGAAAGTTCACTATACTAAAGTATATAACTCTATTTAGTGTTTTCATTATGGCAACAAATTCATATGAAGTTTTGGAGTCAGCACACATTATCAGAAGATCAGAAATTGGCTAAGTACAGAAAATAGGACAGAGCAAGGAACAGACTGTTATAGTTTTGATTAACGTGTGTTCATATGTTATCCAAATGATATTTCCTTTGAAGATAATATTATGAGTATTTTTAAATGCTAATTCTAAGAGAGCATGATCATATCTACAATTATGAAGAAGATACAGCCAGTTGAAGAGGTACAGCCAGTGAATGCTAGAATAGGACAGAGATCATGGAAAGAGCCGACATAGATTGTTTTGGTATGGAAGTTTCACTCATCCTCAGGACTTGAGCCTTTATATTAGTCATTTTTAGTGACCTAAAAATCTATGGTTAAAATCACATGACTTGATTCATCCGGGATAATTAGTTAGAGCTATTTTTGTGAAGCGGACTGTGTGAAAAGACGTGTCTATTCAGTTTAAGTAAAGCAGTTATAATTAATGTTAAGCCGACTTAATGAAGGGTTGCATGGTTATGTAAGTGATCAAGATACACGTTAAAAGGTTTCCTAAAGCTGACATGTTCATTTCCTTTGAGGAAGTACTTATAGAAGGTCATTTGTGATGGGAAAAGTTGCAGAAGCCAGAGACAAGAAAAGCAGAGCAGAGAGTAAAAGTAGCAAAGATATATCTATCATATGTTGATGATATAGATATTGAAGTAGAATCTTTTAGAGTGAAGAAAATATTTTTATAGTGCTTTGCAAGAGGTTAAAGCATCAGTCCACAAAAGGAACTGATTAGACAAGTAGTTTCACAGCAACAGTTCACCTTGCAGATACAGTGTGTATCAAAGATCCAAAAGGTTGTAGCCTTCACCACTTGAGCAGTGAGCTCTTGGACAGTGAGTCCACCACCCCTTATAGGGTTATTTTAAAAGACTCCTAATAGGGTTTGACCCTTAACAAGGTAAATGTACTTCATTTATTGTAAAGACAACTCCTAACAGGGTTAAGGATCATAAGACACTAGTGCAGAATATTTGTGGGTACTAATTCCCATCGGGGTTTTCACCTACATTGGGTTTCCCCATAATCATATATGGTGTTATGTGTTGTGTATATTTATCTTACTTGCATTGATATTCAAGTTCAATATATAATCATTTAAGTAAATATTCAGATAATAAGAAAAAGTATTAATTGATAGATCACTGATTCACCCCCCCCCTCTCAGTGATCCTATTCCTAACAATTGGTATCAGAGCTCTGGTCCTCAACAAAGAAGTTTAACCACTTGAGGAGATCATGGAGAAGGAAGAAATGAAACACCTAAAAAAGAATCTTGAAGCAGCCCTTGAAGAACTTGACTCATATGAAAAATAAAATGAAGATCTAAAACTAAAAGTTGAAGGCATGCAAATACTTATCAAGAAACTGAAAAAATAATTAAGGAATTGTTCTTCAAATGATTTGGGGGAAGTAGT
>MU224077.1:195363-229297 GCA_018584345.1 Thuja plicata | reverse complement strand
AGGACATGGAGGATACATTCATGATTGATAATGTTGAAGTATCAATGGCAACAATGGATATTAATCTAGACAATTTTGAAGAAACATTTGTGAGTACTCAAGAAGCTGAGAGTCTTTATATCAGCAATAAGATATATTGATTTAAGATATCACAGAAAAGGAAGAAGAGAAAGAGAAGACTTGAGTGATGGATAATTCATCATCATTATTGTAAATCTTGACACCCATAACAGACTTAGACTCATGGGGAGTAAATAAGTAAGTGGGAGTATATAATCTGAAGAAGTAATGAAAAATAGATCAGATATTGTAGAAGAGAAGTATATGAAGAAGAGGCTCAGTGAATTGGTTAGCAACTTTACACTTGATCTTAGTTCACTTAAAGTTGGTCAAGCATCCTTGAAAGAGTTTGCAGCAAAAGGCAGAAAGATTATTGCTGACTGTATGAATCAGGAAAGTTAAGTGCCCATCATTACAAATAAGATCTAGGAGGTAGAGGCTATGATAGAGAAGATAAGGAAATTTGTGGAAGATCCCTCCACCGATATTAATATGTGTATATCAGGAGCAGATTGATAAGATTGAGAAGGCAAAGAAGATAATATCAAAGGGTGAGTAAAGTAATGTATAGAATATGGATTCTATCATATGATAAAGGCCCTAGCATAGACTTGGAGAAGATGGAGAAGCTACAATATGCATTATGCGCCCATCTACAGATTGTCAAATCACTGATTGCATTTTTGGAGAAAGAGATCCAGAAGTTGCAGATTGCATATCAAGATATGTATGCTGAGTAAGTACATAGAAGTATTTTTGAGAACCTTTTTCATTAATTTCAAAGTGGGAGTAGAGTATGAAGAGTATGAAGTCTAGTATATGATAAAAGGGAGATATAAGATAGAGAGTTTTTATATAAAAGTATAGATAGTAACTTCACCATAGTCCTTTGTTGCCATTAATGACAAAGGGGGAGATTTTTGGAAAGTTGACTATGCTAAAGTATATGAATTTATTTAGTGTTTTCATTATGGAAAAAAATATATATGAAGTTTTGGAGTCAGCACACATTATGAGAAGATCAGAAATTGGCTAAGTACAGAAAACATGACAGAGCAAGGAACAAACTGTTATAGTTTTGATTAGCGTGTGTTCATATGTTATCCAAATGATATGTTCCTTCGAAGATAAGCTTATGAGTATGTTTGAATTCTAATTCTAAGAGAGAATGATCAGATCTGCAAGTATGAAGAAGATACAGCCTATTGAAGAGGTACAACCTGTGAATGCCAGAACAGGACAAAGATCATGGAAAGAGCCGACAAAGATTGTTTTGGCATGGAAGTTTCACTCATCCTAAGGAATTGCACCTTTAGATTAGTCATTTTTAGTGACCTAAAAATCTATGGTAAAAATATCATGACTTTGTTCATCTGGGATAATTAGTTAGAGATATTTTGGTGAAGCAGACTCAGTGAAAAGACGTGTCTATTCGGTTTAAGTAAAGAAGTTATAATTAATGTTAAGCTGACTTAATGAAGGGTTGAATGGTTATGTAAGTGATCAAGATACATGTTAAAAGGTTTCCTAAAGCTGAAATGTTCATGTTCTTTGAGGAAGTACTTATAGAAGGTCATTTGTGATGGGAAATGTTGCGGAAGCCAGAGATAAGAAAAGCAGAGCAGAGAGTAAAATCAGAAAAGATATATCTATCATATGTTGATGATATAGATATTGAAGTAGAAGATTTTAGAGTGAAGACAAGATTTTTATAGTTCTTTGCAAGAGTTTAAATCATCAGCGCACAAAAGGAATTGATCAGACAAGCAGTGTCACAACAATAGTTCACCTTGCAGATACAGTGTGTATCAAAGATCCAGAGGGTTGTAGCCTTTACCACTTGAGCAGTGAGCTCTTGGATAGTGAGTCCACCACCCCTAACAAGGTTATTGTAAAACACTCCTAATAGGTTTTTACCCTTAACAAGGTCACTGTACTTCATGTATTGTAAAGACAACTCCTAAGAAGGTTAAGGATCTTCTAACAAGGATCATAAGACACTAGTGCAGAATATTTGTGGGTACTAATTCCCACTGGGGTTTTCACCTACATTGGGTTTCCCTTTAATCATATATGGTGTTATCTATTTTGTATATTTATCTTACTTGCATTGATATTCAAGTTCAGTACATAAGCATTTAAGTAAAGATTCAGATAATAAGAAAAAGTATTAATTGATAGATCACTAATTCACCCCCCCCTCTCAGTGATCCTATTCCTAATAGTGCATTCACATATATGTTCTATGTTACATGTACATACTAAGTCCAGACATGCATGGTATGGAATGACAGTATGGATAAGTTACAGCAAGAATAGTACTACTGCAGTTCAGAAGATAGAGCATGAAGCTGACTTATGTTTTGGATCAATGTATAATATTTTGTTGTGTAAAGGCTAAGCACCTATGATAGTATGTTTGTAATCATGTCTTTATTATTGTAGTAAACACAATTAAGCCAATTTTTTTGGAAGCATTTTGTATTATGTTTTTGGACTGACTATGGTCTTATTTTGGGTCATGTCTATTTAGGCATAAACATATATATATCTAATGAAAATATATATTTGAAGTGTCGAAGATATATGTAGAGAAGAGAAGCTTAAATATGTCAGCATGAGATAGAGCCCTTAAACAAGATAAGAGCATAAGCACATAACCGGAACTAATCAGACATCTATGTCATATACAACAGTTCAGTTTTGGATATAGTTTATATCTATTATCAAGGCGGTTGTAGCCTTCACCATTGAAGTAGTGAAATTTTTGACAGTGAATCCTCACCCTTAACAGGGTTAATTATAAAAGACTCCTAACAGGGTCAAACCCTTAACTAGGTCATTTTACTTGCATTGTAAATACTGCTCCTAACAGGGAAAAGGAACTTTAATAGGTTCATTATATTAGTACAATATTTGTGGGTACTAATTCCCACCGGGGTTTTCCTCTAATCAAGGTTTCCCCATAATTATATTGTGTTATGTGATCTTGTGTTAAGCTTCAAGTGATATATAATTGATTTATGTTTAAAGTTTCTGAAATAGAATAATTAGTTAAATACTAATTCACCCCCCCCCCTCTCATTGTTTCCAACAAGATGATCTCAAAAAATGCCTTTAAATGTATAAAAAGTATGAGATTTCTATCAATCCTAAGAAATGCGTGTTTGGAGTAACTGAAGGCAAGTTGTTGGGAAACATCATTTTGGAAGCAGGGATAGTAATAGACCCCAAAAGGGTGGAAGCCATTCTAAATTTGACACCGCCTAATAGATGTAAATAGCTGAAATATTTCTCCAAGAAGATTAACTTCATAAGGAAGCTCATCAGCAGCTTCACAGAAATAGTAAATCCCTTGAATGACATCCTCAAGAAAGATGCCAAGATTGAATGGTTTATCCCAGTAAAGAAATATTTTCAGGAGATAAAAAATTCCATTTCCATGGCTCTGGTCCTTGTTAGCACTGACTACATCATCCATTTTAAGGCCTATTCTTTCCCATCTGAGCACTCATGCACAAGCATCCTAATGGAGAAAAGGGACAGTGAAGATGAAATACCTATAGCCTTCATGTGTTTCCCCTTTAAATATGGTGAGATAAAGTACCCCAACTTGGATAAAAAGTCTTTTTCTCTTGTTAAAGTAGTAAAGAAGTTCTAACATTACATCTTGAGGAGAAAAGTCTTCAGGATAGTCTCATACATAGCTATGAAGTCTCTATAGATGCAGAATGAGTTGGGAGAGCCAAGAGGGAAATTGATGGAAATAATCCAAGAGATTGACCTAGAGATCTAGCCAATGAATTGTTGAGATTCCAAGGCCTGACGAAGCTAATCTCCGAAGTTGAAAAGGTCTAGTATGCCAGACCTATACCGATCAAGGTGTGATTACTGATATATGGTATCAAGACATAGTTTACTACCTACTATAGAATTTCTTCCTAGAAGATATGAATGGTTCACAGAGAAGAGATCTAAAAATTAAAAGTATGTCCTACATGATAAATAATTATGAGTTGTATAAACATAATTATGAGGGTTTGTACCTTATGTTTGTAAAACAAATCCTAGAAGATTTTCATGACAAATACAAGAAAGGGCACGGTTCAATTGAAGAAACTTCTCACCAAATCCTGAGATCAGGATATTTTTGGCCAAAAATATTCAAAGGCACTAGTGAACATGTCAAATCATGCCACACTTTCCAAATGAGTGCAACCTGGGAGAGAAAACTAGCAATGCGCTTACAACAAATATATGAGGTATGTTTGTTCACCCAATGGGGCTTAGATTTTGTTGGAATGATTAATCCCCCTTTTTTTGTAAGAAACAATTTTATTCTAATAGCCACCAATTACTGTACACATTGGACGGAGGTCCACATAGTGAAGAATTGCACCACAGAGGTCATAATCAAGTTCTTTGAGGAGCACATCATAACTAGGTTTGGAATGCCATTTTATCTGGTATGTGAAAATCCTCCCTCTTTCTCCTCCACCTAACTCATTAAATGGGCCTTAAAAAAATAGGAAACCCTCAAATTCTCCCCAAATTATTATTCACAAGGCAATGGTGTGGCATAATCTACCAACAAAAACTTGACAACAGTGATCAAACTTCTCCTAGATGAAAATCCTCGGGATTGGCACACACAACTAAAGTATGCACTGTGAACTGACTCGGTGAGGATAAAGAATGCCCTGGGGATATCCCCATACAAACTAGTCTATGGCTTGCAACTAGTCTTTCCTATGAACTTGAAAATCCCAATTTTGAGATTCATGGATCAATACATGGGAGGCAAAGATCAAGTACAAGTTAGGCTCATGAATCTCCTCAACCTAGAGGAGAAATGAACATTGGCCCTAGATAATGTATCAAAGAACTAGGTCATCGTCAAGAGGTGGTTTGACAAGAGAGACACCATTAAATCCTTATGGATCTCTGACCTTGTTGTCATGTGAGATAAGGGAAAGGAAAATCTAGGTAGCCAAACCAAATTCCAAAAATTGTGGACAGGCCCTTATCAGGTATCAAATACCTTGGGGGAGAACAGTTTTAGGAATAACACCTTAAATAGAGAGTTGAACCCATTGCCAATCAATGGGAAATTTTGCAAACATTATTTTGTATCCTAAACGAGACTGCCTTCCATCCCTTGTATCATAGTCCTTTTTGATTTCTTTGTTTTCTTTCCTTCTTTTGTTGTCCTCACCATCAGTCCTTTCTTCTATCCATTGTCGTTCCTCCTTTTTGTTAGGGCTCATTTTTATTTGGTTCAAGTGTATCATGGATTCATTCTAAGTGGTTTCTGAATGGGAGCATAGGTATTTCTTAGTGAAATTCTCCAAGGAAACATACAACATAGATAACATTCCAAAAGACAAAGTGATGACATCTATCATTGGCAGACAGGAAGAGGTTGAAAACTCGGTCATCCTAATCACCAAAACACATCGAGAAATGACACCCAAGAATGTTGGTTTCTTGATTGTTTTTCAGTTGCGACAAGCCTTAGTGCGTGGATTCGGGTACCCACCGATCCTAGAACTCAAGTCAAAATGAATGCAAAGGAAGTAGAAAAAGAAATAAATAGCTGAAGAAAGAGAAGAAAGAGCACACAAAAGAAGAGTGGCCTGAAGAGGTCACAAGAGTGAAATCTGGGTGGCACTGCCTAATCACTACTCAGATCAATCAAAGAAGAAAGTATGGACCTAAAAACATAGAATACAAATACATCCAAATCCTAATACATTTTATGCTCTTAGAAGAAAATAAGGACTATCCAAAGAATAGAACTCTCAAGCAAAAGCTACAGCCTAGCAGACAAAATAGACTAGGGTGACTATGACAACCTCTACTAAGGCTATGAACACCTGACCGAAAGTAGATAAAGGTTATACTTGGGATTTGGGGAAATATTTTTCAGGTGTATGGATGCCTGACTAACAATAAAGCTCTTTTTGGGAAGCCCTGGTCTACATGGAAAATGTTGGGAACAACTGGAAAACGTTTTAGTTACAACAATCAAAGGTCAAGAAATGAACACACATGAGCACACACTAGGAGACTAATAGAAAAATTCAAAAATGGAAGTCATTGAAAGATCATCAACATGGACATCTCTTGATTTTTATTCTACTACAAATTTTTAATCTAGAAGAGTATTGATGATGAAGAAATGCCTTGGTCATTTCTCCTTTTGTCAAGGATATTTTTTGTGGGTCCACAAAACACACCCCATTTTAGTCCTCTGACCATGGGGACCCCACTTATTTTTTGACTTTTGGTCTTTTGAGTCTGGTGTCTCTTTCCTATTTCCTTGCAAGAGGGTCTCATTATGGGCCTATTGAGCCAAGTCAACACATTTTTTCTGCCTTATCACCCTTTCGGCATTTTGGAGGACCTAGAGTCCTCTGAAACTCCAAAATGACCGAAAGGCCGAAGTCTAGCCCTTTCGGTGTTTTTGGCTTCCAAAAACACCAAAATCCAGAAGGACTGAACCTTCAAACCTTTCGATGTTTTAGACCCCAAAACACCTTAAGGTGCTGACGTCCTCCATGGGCTATATAGAGGCTTAAAGCCCTAAAGTTTCCTCACTTTTCATTTTTCTCATGCATCTTCAATGTTCCCCGCAACTTCGCCATTTTTTCATCCTTGCACCTCATGGCTGATTTCTTTGTCCCATTGGCCTCTCTTGTCTCCATCCTCCAATCCTTGCTCTCGAGACATAGGTTTTTCCTTGCTGTCTAGTGGCTTTCTTTCTTTACTATTTAGGTTTAAGGTTTTTTTTCATCTTTGGTGTTTGTCTAGTCCAGTGCACCTCCCCCCACCTAGTACTTAGGGTTTTTTGAGCTATTGGGATAGCAAGAGAGGCTCATTCCTACCTTGTCGGTCTTTTTTGTCCTCATTCTTTTTTTCATTTATCCTTAGGGTTTTCCCTTTCACAACCTTTCTCGCAATTTTTTGGCCTCTGAAAGGCTGAAAACTAGGTTGGGTTAGTTTTTTTTCCCAACTATCTTTCACGCTTTTGGCCTTTTCAGAATTTTGGACTTCCAAAATGACTGAAACTCTGACAAGTCCGAACTACCAAAGCATGGTCATCCATCTGTAAGTTTTGGACTTTTGGAGTCTGAGATCTTATTCAGACTTTCACACCCCAAAAGATCGAAAGGATTGGTTCGTCATCATTTGTTATTTTTTTACTTTTGGCCCTTTCAGACCTCGACCTTGTTTTTGGCATCCAAAAGCCCAAAAAGGCCAAAAGTGTGACATCTTCATTTCTGGCAACTTGAAGATCTTTTTTGCTTCAGTTTTCCTAGATTAATTATTTTTTCCTACTTTTTAGTTTATTTTTCAAGAAAATACTGATACTTGCATATTCCTTGTAGGAATGCATGAGAAATGGACTATGTCACCAATGAAGTACCTATACAAGGGGAACAACCCCCCTTAAAAGATCGAGAATGAGCATTTTGAGATCACCGATACTAACATCGGGAACGTGGACTCGGATCAGTTCCTGGAAAGATGTTCCCAACTAGTAGGGAGATCTGAGTACTGCACCTTACTAGTCCTATCAAGCCTGGTCAACGCAGATCCCCACCCAGTGGTTGTCTCATGATTTAAGCTAATCATGACCTTGGAAAACCACTATAGTCTAGATGAAAGGGTGGTATAAAACACAAAGGGATAGGTGGTACTAGACATAAGACTAGATATCATATAAGAGTTCTTCCACATCCATAAAGGAACAAAAAATTTCTTTGACTTCTTGATTGAAAAAGGCCTCAGAATGTTCACCAACAAAGGAGAAGAGGTGTATGATATTGTCAATAAAAACTACCTCGATTAACCTCTCCCCAAAAAACAAACTGGATAAGATAGACCTCAGGAGGGGTATAGGAAAGATGACATCCAAGCAGTAGTAACACTACTAATGTGAGTGTATGGACTACCTCAGTCCATCCAGCTTGAGAACTGGATGATCCTCCTAATAGAGAAGATCAGAGCCTGTAAGGCCAGGTTTAATTGGGGCACCATAATTAGTGGCAGGTTGGATGAACAACTAATTGTAGTAAAACACAATCCCAAATTTTATATGAGTACCTTCATAGTGTATATATAAGTAGCACAGGTGGACTACCTAGGGCTCACAAAGAGGGGGAACATAATTGATCTAGATACAAGGCCCCACATTTTATATCAATAGCTGATGAGAAGGGAAAACATGCCAAAAGATAACCTTGATTATAGGATAGTATATGCTACCTTCACCTTCGCAATCATCTGATCCATTGAAGGTGATTTTGTGAGGAGGACATCAAAGGAAGAAACTACCAAGGTGAGGGCCATTGGGGCCTATTATATATAGTTTAGAACATTCACATACATCTGAGTAGTAGGATCAACTTTGAAACTGAAGAAGTTGCCCAAATATCCATCTGATTAGATAATCACTTTAGAAATGGCTAGGAAGCTAGCAGATGCCTATGAGCATATAAAACACAAGAAGAAGAACTACTGGGATTTGCCTATTTCTCTAGGACCATACACTCTACAAGACATGAAGGTTTGGAAATCGTTGGACTTCAAATGGGATGAATGCCCACTTCAACTCTAGAAAAGTGTCCGGCCCAAGTTCAACCTAATAGGTACATACAACCATATTATTGGTAGATTCTATACTGATGAACCACATCTTGAAGACCGCTGGATAAATTGTATAGATGATCATAAGTTTAGAATTAGGGACTATTTAAGTATGTCCCTTACCCTTGAAAAAGAGACTTTAAAGACCCCAACTCCCCCAAAGGTTTGGGAAAGTGATTTAGATAGGGTGATGGAGGCCATTTACACTATGGAAAAAATATACAACAGGCCCATCATGAATGCATAAATTGATAAGGATGAGAATGATGACATTGATTTTTGAGCTAGGCATGTGCTCTGAATGACTAAAAAATGGATCAAAAGGCCTTATAAGATGGATCCAATCTCATTGAAGACATTGATAGATCCACCCAAGAATGTAGATAATCAACTTGAAGAGAAGTCTATAGTGCCCCAGTATAAGAAGGCACCTCCAAATAAGCCATGCATAGTTTATGGCCATGAACGCACTGTAGAATATGGACCTCATCCAAGGCACAAGTCCCCAAGGACAAGAATGAAAAGATAGATAGATCATCTAGTGCGATCATCACAGGCCTCACAAGGTGAAGGCCCTTCCACTTCTTGCCAATCTCCCTCTTCTATTGACAACGGGAAGAAAATATATAAGAGGAGGAGAGGTTTTACGTCTCCACAACTAGAAAGCTCACGGGAGGAGGCAGAACCAAAAGTCATAGAAGAAAATGAAGAGGTTCCTCTAGTTAATAGGACAAGATCTTAGAAAAGGAAAGAAAAGGATAGTACCAAGAAACACAAAGAGGATCATAAAGAATAAGGAAATCCTTTGGATACCTTAGGATCAGATGAGTTCCAGGTATCTAACTTTGAAGGTTTAGATGGATTTTTAGACCAAGGAAAAATCACACCAAGTTATACAATAGGGTATGAAATAGGAGCTCCATCACTCTTCCAGCCTCAGATGACTCTCACCCCACCTTTGGCCTAGTTCACCAATCTCGCACTAAAGGTGCCAATCATAGAGATAAGATCTAGCTCTGGCCAAGGGCCTGAGAATCAAGATGGATCCAATCTCATTGAAGATATTGATAGATCCACCCAAGAAGGTGAATAAGCAACTTGGGGAGAATTCTATAGTGCCCTAGTACAAGAAGGCACCTCCATAGAACCCTTGCACAGTTTATGGCAATGAATGCATGGTAGAATATGGACCTCATCCAAGGCACAAGTCCTGAAGGACAAGTATGACAAACAAATAGATCCTCCAGTGGGATCATCATAGGCCCCACATGGTGAAGGTCCTTCCACTTTTGGCCAATCTCCCTCTACCGCTAAAAACATGAAGAAAATATATAAGAGGAGGAGAGGTTTTTTGTCTCCACAAATAGAAACCTTACAGGAGGAGCCAGAACAAGAAGAGGTAGAAGAAGATGAAGAGGTGCCTCTAGTTAATAAGACAAGATCATAGAAAAGGATACTACCAAGAAACACAAAGAGGATTCTAAAGAACAATAAAATCCTTTGGATGCCTTAGGATCATATGAGTTCAAGGTATCTAACTTTGAAGGTCTAGAGGGCTTTTTAGACCAAGGGAAAATAACACTAGGTTCTACAATAGGGTATGACATGGGAGCTCCATCACTCTTCTAGCCTTAGATGACCCTCACCCTACCTTTAGCCTAGTTCACCAATCCCGCACTAAAGGTTCCAATCATAGGAATAAGATCTAGCTCTAGCCAAGGGCCTGAGACTCAAGATACTGAGGTAGCTCAGAACATAGTAGTGGATAAATATGCAGGAGAAAGTTCTGCTTCTTCTCCACTACCTCACATTCCCACTCCACCAACTTCTCTCCCACTTCTAATTCCTACTCCACCACCATCTCTCCCAACTCCAACACCAACTCCGCCTCTAACTACTACTCTCCCACCTCCCATTCTAACTCTTCCTACACCTACTCCACCACCATCAGTCCCTTTACCTTACTCAATTTTGACCTCACAAGGGTTAGTAAGTATAGAAGCCGTGTCACCTTTCAAAACCACACTGGAGGCCATGACCGGTCTTAGTGCCAAAGTTTTGATCAGCTCCTTAGGGGTTGAAGACCAACACAAGGAAGGAAAATATAGGGAAAAAGAAGAAGAAAAGATAGAAGAGGAAAGGGGAAAAGGACAAGGACAAGGAGAAGGGATGAATGAGGGAGAAAATTAACAAGGAAGGGAATAGAATAAAGAGTTAGAGGAAGAGGTAACCTTGGGATCCCAAATCTTAGCTTCAGTCCTCCATGTTGGCCCATATGAGCCAGTCACTACATTTAGTAAACCTACTTGGTTTACTAAAGAGATTAAGCTGAGCAAGAGAACTTACACAAATGAGGAAGAAGGAAAAAATATAGACATGAAATTCTTGGGGCAATATTTTCACCAGGCATAGGCCAACATACCAGAAACAACCATATCTTATATCTCCCAAGACATTAGGGGTTGATGGAAGGCACAAGTTGTGATTCCTTCTACTATCACTTCTCAGACACAAGCAACCCCTGAAGATTACACATTCAAAGAAGTAGACTTGGGTGAGCCCACTAGGGAAGGGAGGAAAACATTGGTAGCCTTAGGGATTAAGCATGCTTTGGGATTCATGAGAAAGGATGAGGAAACCATAAAGTCCTTAATAAAGAATAATGAGGCTTTGAAGAAGTTCATTCAAAAAATAGTGGTCACATTGATCCAATTTTCCTAGAAGCCTCATTAGAGGTCATATTAGAGAAGAGGGCCACTCCAATTTTGCTAGTAGGCCTGACCCCTTCCTTCATCCAAGAAAGTGCAGATTGGAAAATTGACTTTGAGCAGTATGGAGAAGGGGCCATCAAACTAGTGTTTAAACCTTACATGGTCATCTTGATCAAAGCTAAAAAGTTAATAGAATTGATGGAGAATGAAGGTGGCTTAGATTCTAGGATAAGAAAATGGCATGCCACCCTCCTAGACCTAAAAGTAATCAAGAAGAAATGCTTCTAGATCTTAGTGAATATATATGAGGGAGAAGAGCTAGACAACTTTGAGACTTGGATCAAGTGTATAGCCAAAATAATTAAGGTCTACCAAGAGTGTGAAACCCACATACTAGAAAAATAGAAGGAGGTCTTGAAGTGGGTGGAAGAGATAGATGTTCTCTTCATAGGGATTGGCCTCAACTTATACCGGGATGAAGAAAAACATATCCTACAACCATCAAAAGAAGTGGTTCAACAATTCAAACATATTATGGTGGGTATTAGTAGAAAATAAGCCTTACACCAGCTATTCTATTCAAAATAAGAGATGCATATAATGTCTGAGCGCAAAGAAGAGATTAAGTTATTTTCTTTTCAATTGACCATTTTCAAAGAGAATCAAGACCAAAGGGTGAGCAAAGTGAAGAGGAAAGAAATAAAATATGAAGAAGTTCAAGAGATAATATATAGGCTCAGAGCTGCCCATCCAAAATTTTTTCCCAAATGATACCTCAGATTCATTCAACAATTTTGCAAAAGGACAACTTTTCTACACTTAGCAAATTTCCTCAAAGGAAAAGTTTAGCCTTTCGGCCTTTCGGTCTTTTGGCCTTTCAACCCCCTCAAGCAATGTAGTTTTCATCTTTTTAGCCCCTCCATTTTTTAGCCTTTCTAAATTCTATACATTTTTTCCTTTTAGCCTCTGAAAGGGCTGAAACTTTCAGACTTTCAGAGTTGGTTCGACACTTAGCAATTTTTGGGTACTTAAAAAACTTCAGAGTAGAGGTCAGGGGCCAAAATTCTGAGTGTTTGTAGTGAGATCACTTTTTTGAATGGAAGTTGAACTCCATATCATATTGGTGCCTAACTTGAGTTTTTTTGGAAGGACTATGGCTCCCCTATCATTTTCCACCACAAGAAGAACCTCAAGATGAAGATTCCAAGGAAGAACTCCAAGAATAAAGAACTCAAAGTTCTCATAAGAAACCCCATCTTCTTTCTCTTTCTTTTCTTGACGAGTTTGATCCCTCTTGCATAGAAAAACTGATTGTAAATGGGTTTAAAATCCATGCAATATTTTTAGTAAGCATTAGTTTCCTTTCAACAAAGTTTTAGTTTTATCTTATGTTCATTAATTTAGATTCTCTGATGCCCTAATTTTGGCATTCAGAGGTTGTAGATTGGAACTCTATATATTTTACTAAAAGGAAATGTAATAGGGGAAAATTATTAATTCAATAAAGATCTACATTTGGTGCTTCCTTCATGCTGTGTTAATTTCTGCTACCTATGTGAAATTGGTGAATGTGTGCATACTCATTCATTATTTTTAAAGAGTCTTTTTTTTTGTTGTATTTCGAATCCGTGTTTACATTAGTTGGAGTTTTCTATTGTCTATCTAACTTTCTATGATGAATGAGTGGAAGGGATCATCTATTGAGCTTAACAATAAATCCATCTTGTGGGTGCGCACATCTTTGTGGCTTTATGATTTGATAGATTTTGAATATCTTGCACGAGTGAATTCATCTTCTCTCCAAACACTTGCATCCATTAGGTATAGAATTGTTGATTTGTCTGATTTATACCTTGTGGGTTTTTTTCTAAATCTCTCCATCATTCAATTCGCAAGGAAGGGTTTACAAAATATTATGTGCATAGGATTTCATTTGAGAAAATTTTCTTTATTTCTTGTTACATTTCTCCTTTAAATTTTGTCGTAAATCTGAAAGTAATCATCTTGAAAATACAAAATTGCATTTTTATTTCAAACACCAATCTTTGTTAAAATCAAAAATACCAAAAATTACTAAATTTATTTTGGAATTTGATGTCTTGAACGTACCAGCAAAGGGCTCCTCATGAACATTCATATTTATCTTCAACTGAGTAACCAAGCAAGTTGTGACCCGACCATGGAGAACCTTGGGAATAACTTCGTAATTCTTTCAAGAGAGGAAATCGAATCTCAAGATCCTAGCAAGTTGACTTGTGTAAAACAATACTCAATAGGTTCATACTATGAAACATTATTGGTACATACAAATAGTAGTGTGAATGGGAATTTGGATGTTTTACAAGTGGGATCTATCAAGAAAACTCCAGCACCAGCTCCCTCCCTAGAACTAGCACCATCAAAATACATAACCCATATATTATTTTGTTTAAATTAATTAATTTCATCCTCATATAACAACATAGGTTGAAACTTTCCTTCAACCTCCTTGTCTTTCACTTGTAAAGATCCCATATCAGTGTCTAGAAAACAATTCATGTTATCATGTTCTTCTTCCTCAATCTGTGAGGAGTGTTGGTTTCTCTTAACAATTTGATATTTTCACTAGAAATATTAAATGTAGAAAAAGATAGATCACATTGAATACTTCCCCCATTGAAGCACTCTACTTTTTTGATAACAACATTCCATATTGAGGGGGAATGTCCAAAACTATAACTCATTATTAGTATTTTTTCAAGGTATGTAGCCAGCTTGTAAGGTAAGGCTTTAATAGTACCAATAATAGGCACTTCTCTAGAATCCATGGCTAGCATCTCCCATGTGGTGTATCCATCTTTAATCCCATTTAATTCATTACCTCAGTAGGAATGATAGTATTAGATGCTCCATAATCTATCCTACAATTCTTTAACATCTTTCCATTTATAAGTAAAGTTAGGAAAAAGGGATCCATAGTCCCCAAAGAAGTACTAACTGTTGGTTTATTTTTATGTTGCAACAAAAACAACAAAAACCTCTTCTTCTTATGACTATTTTTATAGTGAAGCCATCTCCAAATATTGATTCATGCAAGAAAAGGACCAGCTAACAATCACTCTTACAATACTTCTACTCTTTATGTTCTTCTATACCAAAGGGGGGATACCCTATAATACCTTCTAATATCTCTATATACTATTATCAAGTAGTAATCTCACAATAACTCAACATAACCAGGAGATACTAGATAATTGGCTAATTACCCATTGAACATAAACCGTGAAATGGAGAATGAGATAGGAATTCACAACAAACTTGCACAAGTATAGACTTAATGGATTTAATGTTTGTTTATAGTAGAACATCACCAATATGCAACTAGATATGCAATAACACATAACTTATCAGCTTTAGATCAGTTCTTTATCCATTGGGCTAAAGTCTGATTCAAATACAATATACTGAAATCAATATTCATCAAACATTCTAGGCCATAACACAATTATCCCAAACCCCTACTCCCAATAAAATCCTAGCATATGTCAAATGAATCTATGCATTAATCAGAGATTCATTTAATTTGATCCTAGATCAGAACTCTCAAATAAGTACATAAACATAGAGAAATTCTATGCTAATGAATCAAAAAATTCATAACTCACAAGATACATAACACATGAGATATTGGAATTTGGAACTTTGTATTAAGTTTAGAGAATCATATTCCAGCATACAAAATGTACTCAGAGATAACCTCTTCAATAACATGCAAAAGATCTCTCATCTTTTATTTCTAATTATCACAGCTATCATATTACAAACTATACTATATTTCCCCCTTGACTAAAAATTTGCAAAATTTCTTACAATCCAAATTTTCTAGCCCTTTCCAATGATCTTGGGAATCCTTTATAGAATAGGATTGAAAAAATCTATGGATCAATTGGAATAAGGAAAAAACAAATGACTCAATAAAAAGACAAAATAACAAATGAAGTGAGAACCAATTTTGTTACAATATATATTCAAAATATTTTGTCTTCTGATTGGTTGGGTGCTTGTAACTACTTTATAATTGTTCAGAAGTAGCCAGCTGGAATATGTTGTCCTTGTTCTTGTTGATGTAGGATCTTTAGCTTTATCTGTCTTATTCACCAATCAGGAACACTTCCACTTGTTGTATTTCACATACTTCCACCTTCTCCTTGATCAATTGTATCATATTTTTCCTTCTAGGAGGTATAAACCTCATCACTTTTCCAATAAAAACCAATGACTTCATCTTTTTTTCTGTTAATCTCATCCCAACTGACACTTGCCTTCTCAATTTCCTCTATCTAGAATATAAAAAATGCCCACGCTTTTCCAATGATTTCCACAGTTTGGACAAACAAAAGTGTGCTTTCCAAAGTAATAATATTGTTGGTCCTCGTTGCCAATGCCTCATTCATTTTTCTTAGCTACAATGCCTCACTCTTTGTGTCACCACTCTTCTTGAAAAGGTTAGGAAACATCTCATATCTATCCTTTGAATATTCTATCCTCAAATTTTCTATCTTCCTAATGATGATGCTTCTCCTTATGTCCATATCCACCATTAATATCAAGCATCTATAAGTACTGGTTAAAACAATAGCAATATTTTTTTCTTCCTTGGATATGGAATAGAATAATTTCAACTTAGCCTTCTTTCCTTTTCATCTATCCATGATCAAGCCCCACTTATCCTTGTCTGTAGCATACTCTTTTATTATGCTAATAATATTTTTTCCTAGCATATAAAGGGTAGTAGGACTTAATTCCTTAGTACATTGAATGAGAGTGGAATATATTTTATCAAAGTACCTTTGTTGGATCCATGCCTTTGCTTCTTTAAATGTTTAAGACTCTTCAATCCATTTCTTCCTTGATTCTTCTAATCTGGTCCTTTCAAAAATCAAATTTTCTTTTTCTAATTCCAAATATGCTTGGGTAACATGACTTGATGGCATAGGCGAAGGAGGGAAAGTCACAATTGGGATGGATAAACTAGAATTATGTGGGTCTTGTTTTATCATCCTTTGAGGAGAAAATTGGGATATTTTTTTTCCCTCTAGGATAACAATTTTCTTGTCTTTTTCAATAGACTTTACCCTTTAATCATTATATGCTTTCATGACTATCTCATATCTTTCCCTCAAAATTTTGATTTCTTCTTCCTATTTCTTAGCTACTTTCATGCCAAATTTTCCTGATTCCAGAGTAATGCTAGCTAATTCTACCCCTAAGGCACCTGCAACTCTCTTTACTAACAGGGTGACTGACGGTTCTGCATGGTCACCTTCAACAATTTTCTTATTTTCTTTCTTCTTTATAGACCACATTACTAGTGTTGCATGGTCTTCACTAAATTTGACACTAGTAAACACTCCACTAGTGTGCACTAGTTTGGTCTCTTTCCTATCAACATCAAAGACAATGGCATCAACAAGATCCCACTATGGAAGGACAACAACTCCTTTCTTTACTAGTTCTTTGTCTTCTTCAGGAGTGATCTGGTCAAATTTAGCTACCATATCCTACTTTACTTCCTTTTCAATGTCATCTTTGTTTCTATCATGTTGATCATTGCAAAACTTCTGACATTTCTCTTTGAATTCATTAATGTGAATTCTCCAAAGGAATTGAATGAAATCCCTTTCTTTAACAAATTGGTCATCTGACAAGAATTCATCACTATCTTTCTTAGTGATGGGATCCAATTCCTTCCCAGCAAACTCAGCTACTGTCAAGTCCATTTCAACATGTTAAGCTGCCTCTGGCACTCCTTGTAGTTCCTGGGTTGTAAAAAAGACATGTCCTATATTTCCCATTTGCATCAATTGTTCAGCAATGAGATGTTCATCCATGTGTAGGGGAGACTGGGAAGGGGAATAAATATCATCTTTTTGCATATCTTTTCCTTCCACCCTTTGCCTTTTTGGAGATGGCACTAATTGGGTACTAGAGTCTAATGTTCTTTTCCCCTTTTGATAGGAGGTCTTTTAAACTCTTGGGAGAATTGTGCTATATCCTCTCCGTTGGTACACCACATATTTTCTTGGTGGATCAACCCTTCCTTGTGTATCTCTACTCACAATAGCCTTGGCCTTTTCTGGCTCTATTTCCATTACCTTCTTCTTCTAGTCTAAGACTTGCATAATATCTTCCAACATGCTCATCAAGGATTCCATCTTCTTTGCCCAAGGTATAAATTCTTTCAAAGGATAATAAGATTTATCAAAATGATAGACAAAATCTAATGATTTCTTTTAAAATCACCATTTCTCCTTCTAGATTTCTTTCTCCTTCAAGTCAAATTAATATCTAATTATATCCTTTAGAAAATTGAACTAATTTTCTAGAGCTAAACATTTAGTTCTCTTTCTGAACATGTCACTGATGAATCCCTCATTATCTGCACATCTTGCCACTGAGGTTTCCAACTAATAAGGCTCTAGGTATTTATGAAACTGGGTCCATCCTTGTTTAGTGATAATAAACTCGTGTTCTTTTTTGATAGTTCGGAAGATGTTGTCCTTCATTTTTCCAGTCAATGCTTCTTCTTGCAACCCACCCAGATGTCTCAAGATATCTGCCATGCCTATCTTGAGTGGTACTCTATAAGGGATGACATTTGGAGTTCCTCAAAAACCATAGACACTAACAACTATTGAAACAATGTATAAAATGAAGTCACCCCAATTGTGAACAATTTGAAATTCTTTAACATACTCCATAGGTCTCAGAAATCTCAACACATCTATGTGAATTATTGCGTTGTCTGTACATAACAGTTCTCTGATCCTAGTGGAAAAAAATCTATCAAAATTAATAAATTTGGCCTCTTTCCTATCCCAAGACAAATCAGTACTCCACAACTGAACTAGAAAATATTCATCATCCTAAAATTTGATAAGATCCATTTCTTTCTCAAAATAGTCAACATTATTATATAAGATCATGTACATCATCATAGAGGACCATCCAAATGGCTTAAATCTCTTATACTCTATTATGCCTACTAGACCTTGATGCATTAAATCATAAATGTAATTAGAAAAGTCAAAGATAACACATAAATTTGGATGCAAAATTTGGACCATCATAAGCATAAAAAGAACAGGAATTGTTGTCTCCTCATTGATGTATGTGTTCCAAGGCTTGCTTGCACATCTACCAAGAGACCTAGCTTCTCTCTATTAGAATCCTAATCTTCACTAGGATCTTCCAAAGGCTTAGATGATTAACTAAGGCCTTCTCTATCTTCTCTCCAAGAGCACAACACTTTGTGCTTCACCTTGAAAGACTAACACCATGTAGATTCTTCACTTCTTCTCCTACACTTAGAAGGATCTAAGTGTCAACTCCACAATAGCATTCACTATCATTGCAGGTATACTAAACATGTTTTAAACCTTCCTTATTTTTCCATTTGACTCCATTTTGAAGGATCTCCTAGCCCTTTTCAGCCGAGTTCAAGTTTTAGACCCGAAGAAGCCTAATTAGGCCTATTTCCTTATAGCCTTTTTCAGAGACCTTTTCCCAATTCTTTCCAAAACTTAAAAAATAACTTGAAAAAATAATCCCACATTCAGATACCCTTTTGGATTTTACAAAGGATTTTGAAAGTTTTAGTCTCCTAAGCCATCTATACATAGGGTTCCTATTATCTAGGACCAATAGGGCCAATAGGCCTAATTAGTAGGACCTCACTGATTTCTTACTCAAAACTCGACCAAATGGATTGGTGAGTTCAAAAATCTATCAACAATGAAATATTAGGTCATATCACACCTATTACTACACTTTTCTCATATTTTAATTTCCTTCCCCGCATGAAATGCTCAATTCTTCACCTCCAAACCTCTAACTGGGCACTGTCAGCTCGCCTAGGGCTTGGTACTAAAAATAGAAAATCAACTCCACAAGACTTCTAACTCTACATATGTATAGAAAAATGAATCCCGTAACATATCCATCTATCCATAGGAAGATCCCATGGTTATATTTCATGGGGGAGCCATGAAATGACAAACTGGTCAGGACAGGACTAGTGAACACTCTAGATTGAAAAAAATTTATTTAAGACCTTAGATTAACTCCTATCAACTTACTTATTGAATGGAAAAGTCTTAAAACTATCCTATGAAAACAAAAAATCACTAATTAAAATCATTCAATCCATATCATGGCACTATCACATTGAAAAGCTCATGTTCTTCACAAAATAAGAGTTGCAGAACTATATTCACTATTTAAAAACTTGGTACAAAAATATCTTCCTTAGATTTGAGCCTCCTCATACATTAGATGCCATATTTCATGTTTCTAGGGCATTTTGTTTGATCTCCCACTCCTATCTTTTAAAGGGGTCCTAAGTAACCGAGTTGCATGCAACATTTTCAATTATTGCAAATGTTGTCATGACAACATTGTAACAACTTTTGGCATCTTTGCCATTATGCCAACTTCCTAATTCTTAGGAACTCTAACCTCTATATTTTGAGGAACCAACTTCATTAATGGCCTCCAAGCATCTCTATGACAATATTTATGTGTTTACGACACATTCAAAGATCAAATCCATCACTAAGCTTCTAAGCCTAAGAAAATTAAAAAGCTACTAACAATGACTATTTTACTGACCCTAGTCCTAATGAATAACTCACCTAGTCCGCAATGCAATGAAATTTTAAGTTCTAACTAAACACACTACCTTGACTTGGCCAATGTCAATTACAAGCCAAAACATTACAACTATGGAGGTTAGACTAGGTGTGCTCCTACACCACTCATCTTCTCCCAAAACAAGACACAGGACACTATACATCCCTCTAGCCTTTCCACTAAAATAATCCAATTTAAAAAGCTCTGGTTTGTTAGGGCCTACTACAATTAAACCCCCTATCTTATTGAAACATTTTTTCAAAGGCCCAATTCTGACGTAGTCCCTTTGATTCTTGTATACTTCTTTGAAATACTCAAAGATGTCATCCATCTGAACAGAAAGGTCACTCAACCTAAAAAAGTTTCTTATCTCATCAGCTGAGACATTAAATCATATGTTTCCATCTGTATCTCTCAGAACCCTAGAAAACTTATCATAAGCTTTAGCAATTGTTATTAACAAATGTGTGTCCATAAATACTCTAGGAACTATCAATTTTCCAACATCAAAATCCCATATGTTATAGTCTGGCATAGGATCATTTCTTTGGCTGAAAGCAATTTTGAACAAGGAAAGACCACTTACACTAACCTTGGCATCCTTAGCCGATCTGCCTAGATCATATAAACCCTCCTTGACTCTAAAATGAGGACTTAGATGAACTACTTTTTTTATTTGAGTAGAGTCATTGGTGGATCCATTCAACTATTGTAAAAGATCATCCCACATATTCTTATCTTTGTAATCTACTTTACAAGTGAACTCAATTCTAGGGGCCATTTTCTAAAATTAGGGTTTCTTACAGTAATAGTATCAGATTGTATCAATACTTTGTTTATTTTTCAGAACTTGAAACCCTACTACAAGTATGAATTTTAATGTTTCATCACAAAACTTACCCATTCTGCAATTTGTTACACAGAGCATGAGATTGTTGCAAATTTCAATTTCACTTCAATCACTTCAGTGGTTATGGAAACTTTAGACTCAAGCAATGAATTATATGCTTAATCAAATCAACCTCTTGCATTGAAATTCACTGAAGTGGCCACAAGATCTGTAATCAATTCATCTGGTTTGAATATTTGTGGCTCAATAGTTCATTGAAATGAGTCTTAAACTTTTTAATCTGAACCATAGATCTTATAAGAATCTCATCTTATCGTGTGGCTCTCATCACTTTATGGAAACCACTATTCATCCTGGACACATGTAACCATGACTTGATCTCTTATAATCTAGATCTCATGCATCTTATCCATAATCCTTTAAGTCAAATGCCCAATCTTTTCTAATGTGACCACCACTTACTTTACCCCAGACTTTACTAACCATAGATGCGAATTTATCAAATTAGACATGCGTCAACACCACTTAATATTTTATACACTAGATATTCCTCATCTTTACCTTAATTCATTAATCGAGCCATTCGATCTTTCTCAAACCACATGCTCTTTATCTTATCCTTGCATTGTACTAGGCCCACCAACTGCCACATGTTAGCAAGACTTGATTGCTTATACTGTAGATCTTGATCACTTTAACACTCAGTGATTAAGTCAATCGTCAGATCAACCTTTAGATGCTCAACATTTAACTCCTTTCTTAGGACCTCAGCTGGACCCATTGGGACACGTGAAATCATGACTTAATGGCTTACATGTTAGATCTTGATCACTTTGTCATCAAGCAATCAAGTCAGCTATTAAATATTTTTTGAATTGTCAACCATTTAATCTGCTATCACCTTTACTGTTAATGAAATACACATCATCTCTAGGACATGTGGAAACATGGATTAATGAATTGAATGATATATCTTTTGTATCTTTGGATTAAGCTATTAAGTCAGCTGTTGGATCAAAAGGGAATCTAACTATAGTTTAACAAACAACTATTCACAAATCTCAGGCTCGCTAACTACCACATGTTATCACCGCTTAATGACTTACACATTAGATGGTGCACATCTTGATCATAAGAAATTAAGTGAACCATTTGATCTATCTGCAATTTAATCTCCATCAAAATTTGCAACAAGGCCCACATCACCACAAGGACACATGTCATTTAGACTTAATGAATTATAAGATAGATCTCAATCATGTTGATGTTAGGAATAACAGTCCATAAGACAAATGAGAGGGGGGGTGAATCATTTGTGATATAGATTATTAAAATTTAAACTTTTTAAACCAAATCATCAAATGTAAATGATAACATAGTAAATACCAATATCATAACACAATATTTTTTGTCGAGGAAACCCTATTAAAGGTAAAACCCCAGTGGGAATTAACACCTACAAATAATGTATTAAGAGTATAGTATCCCTATTAAAAGATATTAGCCCTATTAGGAGCTTGTTACAACATTATAGTACACAGTCCCTGTTAGGAGTCTAAGAAAATAGTAGGCTCACTGCCAAGGCATACTGCCCAAAGAAGGTTAAAGAAACCCTCAAGGATTCACAATCCGAATCAAGTGTATAAAGAAAATACACATTCCAGTGAACTATCTTATAGAAACTATCTTTTCTCGGTCAGTTCCAATGAAGTATAACAATCATCAACTTTTCTCTATATCCAACAGTCAACAAGCTTCGTAGCTTCCACACATCTCTATCTTTTTTATCTATCATAGTTCTCCACAAGAAATATCATTCATATATACCCTCTTACAATAATTCATTAGGTTGTACAATTAAGCTTTCCTAATACATAATTAACTAGGTCAGCCAATTAAGGCTTTCCATTATACAAATAATTATATAACCCCTTGCTAAGATACACATGGTACCTATAAAAAGTAAACATCAATTACAATCCATCACATATACTTGCAGATCTAGAATCCATGCTCATAATTAATTTCACATGCTACATGTCTAAAGTTGGCCAAAAAATAGGTCTTCTCTAGAATATATGCCATAGACGACATCATTAGTATCCAAACAACAATCAAACTCAACTCATTACTCTACCATATGTCACTTGTCCATCAGTAAGCTTCCAAGTTATGAAATATCTTCTCCAGAAAGATATACCTGAAACATAGAGACCTGCTCTGTCCAGAATCACAGCTACAGTCCAGAAAACTAGTCTTCACCAAATCAATTGTAACATCCATAGTATGAAACATAGAACCAAGAGACCTTAGGAATAAGGTCAACACACATCCTTCTACATAAATCCAAATTTAATCATTCTGAGTCATTTGTATAGTGTCTGTACATGCCTTCCAGTTAAGTAGAGAGTATGTCTTCTCCATAGAAATATATGTTGACATTAGTGAAAAAACATGAGTATCAACAACATGATTAGTAACCAAAACTAATATCATCCAACAATCTCCCCCTTTCGCATTGATGGCAATAAATGGGAAAATCCATATGCATCAACCCAAAAGTACTCTCTCAATACAATCTTCTCAATATCCTCAACACAAATCTCCCCAAAAAAGTAGGGATTTTCACATAGATTCCTTCCCCCTTTGGAAGCAATGGAAAAGGGTTCCATAACTCATATGTAGTCTTCTGTGAGGTGTAGATTTTTCATATCTTAATGTCCAATCAGCTAGGTGTAAGATCACCCAAATGTACTTCATAGTATTCTCCTGTGATCACTCCCCCTAAGGAGTAGATCCATACATCAAGTCCAAAGAATGATATAGCTCTGAGATCCACTGGACTGATGCATATCTACATCATTTTAGTCTTCACTAGGAGGGGCCATCACCCCAAGCATGCCTCTGAGATATTCAAAAGCATCTTGTGGGAAAGGTTTAGTAAATATATTTTTTATCTATTCCTTCGTGATAATATACTCCATTTTAATCTCTTTATCTGCTACCTTCTCCCTTAAGAAATGATACTTGATATAAATATGTTTAGTCTTTGAATGTATTATAGGATTCTTTGACATATTCACTATGTTGGTGTTATCACAATGAATAATCACTAGTTCTTTGAAAATTATTCCAATGTCCTTCAACATTTGTTTCATCCAAATGACTTGTGTACAGTTTATTGCAGCAACAACATACTCTCACTTCACAATAGATTGAGCAACACAGTTCTGATTCTTGCTCAACCAAGAAACTAACCCTTTTCCAAGGAAAATGCACCACCACTTGTACTCTTCCTGTCATCCACATTACCTTCCTAATAAGCATTAGTATAAGCTTGCAATATAAAATCATCGGATTTTTTATACCATAATCCATATTCTACTGTTCCTTTCAAATATCTAAAAATTCTTTTTACAGCAGAAAAATGTGTCTCTTTAGGATCTACCTGATAACTAGCCACAATTCCAACTTCATTGGTAATATCTTGTCTAGTGTGTGTTAGATATTGTAGACCTCCAATCATTGATCTATACTTAGTTTGCACAACACTTTGAGTTTTATTACTTTTAGTCATTTTGTTTCCTGTTACCATGGGTGTTCCAACAAGTTTACAATCTTCCATCTCAAATTTCTTCAACATTTCCTTAAGATACTTGGTCTAAGATATAAAAATGCCATTCTTACTCTTATTATTTGTAAACCAAGAAAAAATTTCATCTCACCAATCATTGACATCTCAAACTCATTCTCCATTTCTTTACCAAACTTCTTACTCATTTTTTCATTGCCTCCAAAAATGATATCATCAACAAAAACTTCAATAATTAAGATTCCATCTTCATCAGTTCTTAAATACAAATTAATGTTTGCATTACCTTTTTTGAAACCAAGACAAATTAGATGTTTGTCCAGTCTTGCATACCATGCCCTTGGTGCTTGTTTCAGTCCATACAATGTCTTTTTCAGTCTGCAAACCATGTTTTCATCATCTGTCAAAGGAGAACCATCAGGTTTCTCAATGTACACTTCTTCTTCTAGATCACCATTCAAGAATGCCGACTTCACATCCATCTGATACACTTTAAAATATTTATGTGAAACATAAGAAAGGAATATTTGTACAGCTTCCAATCTAGAAATAGGTGCAAATGTTTCTTCATAGTCTATACCTTCTTGTTGTGAGTAGCCTTTACATACAAGGCTATCTTTGTTTCTTACCATTTTTCCTTCCTCATCCATCTTGTTTCTAAAAACCCACTTAGTTCCAATCACATTTTTGTTCTTAGGTCTTGGAACCAGTTCCCAAGTGTTGTTTTTCTTTATCTGTTCTAGTTCTTCTTTCATGGCTTTAGTCCAAGATTCATCTCTACATGTTTCATCAGTAGTCTTTGGTTCAACTTGAGAAATCAAATAGATCTAATCTCTAACTCTAGATGTAGTCATCATTCCTTTGCTTGCATCACTAATAATTTGATCTTCAGGATGGTTTATCTTGACATACCTTGGTGTCTTCAATATCTCAGTAGCTTCAGCCTATTCTTGTTCTTTAATCTCATTCTCGATCATCAAGGGTCTTTCAGGTTCAAAAATAATCTCTCTTGTTTCTATTATCTAACCACAATCATATATTCTTTCCTAAATTTGAAACTTTTCATCTATCCTCACATTGGCGCTTTCAATTAGTTTCCTTAGTCTGAGATTGAAACATTTATATGATTTAATCTTGGTAAAATAACCAAGAAAGATTCCTTCATCACTTCTAGCATCAAACTTGCATATCTCATCATCTCTTTTGATATAGCATTTACTACCAAATATTATAAAGTATTTCACAGTACGTGTATGATCAAACCATAATTCATAGGGAGTTTTATTTGTACCTTCTCTGATCTGAATTTTGTTTAATGTGTACACAATAGTACCAACTACTTTTCTCCAATGAACATGTGATACATTTCCTTCTAACAATATAGTCCTTGCAACATCTAATATGGTTGTGTTTCTTCACTCTGCTATCTCATTCTATTGTGGAGTTCTAGGGGCTGAAGTCTGTCCATGTATTGTATTTTCTTCACAGTATGTATTAAACAGCTCTGATGTAAATTCTCCTCCTCTATATGATCTCAAACACTTCTTTTTTTAAACCAGATTCATTCTCATATTTTTCCTTGAATAACTTGAACTTGTCAAATGCTTCAAATTTCTCTCTCAAATATGTAACCATAATTCTAGAAAATTCATCAACAAAAAGTATGAAATACCTTTCACCATAGTATGATCTTGTTCTTGTAGGACCACACAAATCTGTATGTACCAGATCCAACTTCCATTTTGTTGAATAAGCTTTACTCTTGAAAGTTCTCCTAGTCTACTTCCCCTTAACACATTCTCGACACATAGTGTTAGATGGATTTACAATTCTAGGTAGATCTCTTACTTCTTTTGTCATACTTGCCTTCACAATGTTATCAAAATTAACATGACAAAAATCTTCTGTGTCATAACCAACTACCATCAACCTTTGTAATAAAACAAGAAGCTTCAGATGTGTTCAATTCAAATACATTAACTCTGGATTTAGTACTAGATGCTACCAAGTCTCCACTTTTGCTCTTGATAGAACATTTCCCATTGATGAAGTTTAGTTGATAACCCTTGTCCACTAGCTGTCCAACACTCAACAAATTATGCTTAAGTCTATCAACAAGTAATACATTATCAGTGTTAGTCTTTATATCCAAAGAAATAGATCCAATTCCAACAATACATTTAGGATTATTGTTACCAAATCTAACAACACCACCATCATGTCTTTTCAAATTCACAAACTTATTTTTATCTCAAGTCATATGATGTGAACAACCACTATCTATGACACATTCAGATTTCTTTTCAACTTGCGATACTAAGGATTTTTTTTCATGTATAGGTTCATTATCCTTAATAGAAATAAATCCAATTTCATCATAGTCACCATCTTCATCATCAGATATACCCTCACTAGCATAATAAAATTCCTTGTCCTTTGAGAACTTAGACTTGAAAAACTTAGGTTTGTGCTTTGGAATTCTTGTAGGACATCTAGATGCAAAATGAACAATCTTGTTACATGAAAAACATTTCAAAGGTAATTTTCCCTCAAACTTACCCTTACCTCTCTTTTCTCTTATAGCAATTAGTGCCATGACTTCATCTAGTTTCCTTTCTTCTTCCTGTATTTGTTCCCATTCATCAGCATAGGCTCCAAGTTCTTCTCTTAGATCACTACTGCTTGTGCTTGCATTTCCAGGTAAGATTCTTTTTATTTTGTGCACAGTTGCTTTGAATGTTGATTCAACCTCAAGTAAAACGTCTCTGAATTCTGTGGCTTCAAATGTAGTTACCTTGCTAATCACATCTAACTAGTGAATTTTGGTGTCAAAGATATGATCTCTTCTATAGCCTAAACTTTGGTTTTGTATGTAGGTGTCAAATATCTAAGTATCTTTGCAATCACTTCTTCCTCACTATAAGCTCCTCCAGAGTTCCTAATACCAGTAACCACTTTAGTAATTCTTTGTGCATATGCTCTTATGTTCTCATCTTCTCTCATCTTCAGTGATTCTATCTTTTTCTTCTAGTTCTGTAACTTTTCTTGCTTTGTAAATTTGTCTCCAACATATAGTGCTTCCATTCTTGTCCAGATTTCATGTGTAGAGTAAAATTCCTCTACTTCAATAAATTCTCCTTCTGATAGTGCACTGATCAAGGATTCCCTTGCAATCATATTGCATAAAAATAGCTTCTTTTCATCTTACATGGCTTTCTCTAATTCACCTCAGTCGCTACCTTTTCTTTATTCTTTGTTATCATCCAGTAATCAATTCCCAGACATAGCAAATGTGTTCTCATCTTGTTTTTCCAACTATCAAATTTTTCAGGATCAAATTTTGGACTATTCTTCCTATAGTAAGTCATCTTGAGGATCACCTCAAGCTGTTAAACTTTATTTTTGAGGACCAGTAGCTCTAATACCAATTTTTAGGAATAACAGTCCACAAGACAACTGAGAGGGGGGGTGAATCAGTTGTGAGATAGATTATTAAACTTTAAACTTTATAAACCAAATCTAAAAATGTAAACGATAACACAGTAAATGCCCTACCATAACACAATATTTGTTGTCAAGGAAACCCTGTTAAAGGTAAAACCCTGATGGGAATTAACACCCACAAATAATGTACTAAGAGTATAGTATCCCTATTAAAAGATATTAGCCATGTTAGGAGCTTGTTACAACATTACATTACATAGTCTCTGTTAGGAGACAGACTATGTTAGGAGTCAAAGAAAATAGTAGGCTCACTGCCAAGGCACACTGCCCAAAGATAGTTAAAGCCACCGTCAAGGATTTACAATCTGAATCAAGTGTATAAAGCAAATACACATTCTAGTGAAGTGTCTTATAACAAATATCTTTGCTTGGTCAGTTCCAATGAAGTATAACAATCATCAACTTTTCTCTATATCCAGAAGTCAACAAGCTTCACAGTTTCCACACATCTCTATCTTTTTTTTCTATCACACTTCTTCACAAGAAATATCATTCATATATACCCTCTTACAATAATTCATTAGGTTGGGAGTTGATATTTCCTAATACATAATTAACTAGGTTGGCCAATTAAGGCTTTCCATCATACAAATAATTATATAACTCCTTGCTAAGATATACACAGTACCTATAACAAATAAACTTCAATTACAATCCATCACATATACTTCTAGATCTGCAATCCATGCTCATAATTAATTTCACATGATACATGTCTGAAGTCGGCCAGAAAATAGATCTTCTCTAGAATATATGCCACAACTGACATCATCAATATCCAAACAAAAATCGAACTCAACCCATTACCCTACTATATGTCAGCTTTCCATCAGTAAGCTTGCAAGTTTTGAAATATCTTTTCTGAAAGATATACCTGAAACATAGAGACCTACTCTGCCTAGAATAACAGTTACAGTCTAGAAAACCAATCTTCACCAAATCAACTGTAACATCCATAGTATGTTGATGACATATAACTGATTGAATGTTTGATAATGTTAAGCTGAAGATAATGCAAGGCATTAAATAAGTTAATGGTTTGTATTGTCATTGATGTCAAATTGATTTCATCTGTATGGTCATGTACATAATGCCAAAGACTTTAGAGAATCAATGGAACAAAGGTTATGCTTTCAAAAATGCATAAAAGTCAAGTATTCACTAAGTGATAGACAATACCAATGGAGTGCAAACCATCGGTAAAGGCAAAGAACATAAGTCATAGTGATACCCAATGAGCAGAAGATAGTGTTTCCCGACGAAGAAAAATCATAGGATGCCCGATGAGCTAAAAAAAGAGTTACTCGATGAGTAAAATCCAATGATGCCTAACGGATGGAGATCCCGAAGCTGTCTGGAGTCACAGCAATGGAATTGGTAGTTATCACTGATGACTAACTGTTGAGTTGACCGACAGAATAGAGAGTTCATAAAATGACAAAATATCTAGCTGGCAGAGCTTAAGGATAGACTTAACTGGTTGTTTTATTTGTTTTATTTGACCAGAATGAAGTAATTGATTTAAAGAAGATTTGTACAGTTGGCAAGAAGATAACTACGAGATAAATCAAGAGTTATGCTTTAAATCAAATTGGTTGGATTGTTTTTCACGCCAAGAATCAAGAATCAAGAATCAAGAATTAAGGAATATCATGTCTATATAAGAGACAAGCATAATTCATTTTTTCAATCACATACACAAAAAGGGGAGTGAATAGAAAGATGATACTGAAGAGAAACTAATGAAGAAGAACTTCATATAGTCTTTATCAATCATGCTGAAGGAGAGCTAAATAATTCTACAGACACCGACAAACATTGAAGCACAACATCACAGAGAAGAAAGTGTGGAGCATAAATAATTGAATTGATATATTGATTAGAGAGGTAATGTACTTAAATAGATCTAAAAATCTGTAATTCAAGTTGCATTAGAAATAGGTCATTGTGTTTCAGTTTAACCATTGAAGCATCAAGTCTCTTAACAGAGTAGGACTTAACAGTGTTCTATAATTGAGTTATATCCTAACAAATTGCCAAAAAATTTATCATGAAGATAGCATTGAGTACCTGATACTGACACACAGTCTAAGAAGGAGGTTGATGCAGTTAGGTAGCACTAGATATGCCAGATACCTATTGTGTCCATAGAGGTTGATCAATATTGGTAGCATATACATGTTAGATATCAAGTGATAGAATCATATTAAAATCCTCTAACAAGGTCACACTTAACAGTGTGTTTGTAACCTTTAACAAGGTTGGCTCCTAATAGGGCTCACTTCAGAAGAGTGAAAATTTGGGGTACCGGTCTTAGTGGTTTTTCCCTTAATAGGGTTTCCATGTTAAAATCCATGTGTTATGTGTCTATGGTTTATTACTTTACTATTTTACATTTCACATATGCATTTCTGGATTGATTGGTATACTCTGCATATTTACTGAGTATCGGTAAATAATTTTTACTACTTATCGGTAATCAAGGAGAATAAGGAAAGACAAGGAAAATCGAGAGGCGGTTAATTATTATAAGTATTTCATGGCATGCATCTTGTAGGGACTTAATAATTTGAAATTTACTTGATTGGTGGTTAGTGATTAAAGGATAAATTTTTGAGGCCACTGATTCAACCCCCCTCTCAGTTATTACTAACAATTGGTATCAGAGCTTCTGTGCTTAGAAGGAAGGTTTCAAGACCTAAGTCAAGATCACAAGATGAACAGACGAGATGTGCCCAAGTTGAACAAAGACAACTTTGCTTCATGGAAAAGAAGGATAAGACTCCACTTATCAGGCATTGGTAATGATGTTACTCAATACTTAGATACTAAATGTGTGTTTCCCACAAGACCATTAATAGTAGATCAATTGAGAGTGAAGCATGAGCACAACTGCATGGTCATAGAGATTTCTTCCTCTCTCTCTGATGCTGAATTTGAAGATGTCAAAGATTGCACAAGTGCAAAGAAAATGTGGGACAAACTGAAGCTTGTACATGGTGGTGATGCAAATGTTATGAGAGCCAAGGAAGAAAGCCTTAGAGGAAAATTTGATGATCTCAGAATGAAAGAAGGAGAAAACATCACATAGTACAACACAAGAATAAAATAAGTAGTCAATGCTATATGAGGCATTGGAGGTACACTTGAAGAGGAGACAGTGGTAAGTAAAATTTTAAGAACCTTATTGCTTATATATGCTATTAAGGTTTCTGCTATTCAAGAAATGAGAGCAGTAGAAAACAATACAATTACTCTTGATAGTTTAATTGGTAGACTAATTTCATTTGAGATGAATAACTTTGATAATAGTGTCTTACCAAACTTAGAGTCTGCATTTAAGTCTTCTATGAGAATAAGCAAATCTAGTCAGAGACACACATCTAGAAGAGATAGTGAAAGTGAAAGTGAAGAAGAAGATCTAGATGAAATAGAAGCACTCATGGTAAGGATAATGCAAAGAGGAAAAGGTAAATACAAAGGTAAGTTACCACTTGTATGCTTTAATTGTAAAGAGATTGGACACTTTGCTGCAAGATGTCCTAACAGAAGGAAATATGACAAAGGTAATGACAGATCTTCTGAGAAGAAATCTGACAGAGGTGATAACAAAGATTATAGAAGTTACCGACAATCAAAAAGTAGAGATACCCGAGACTACAATGATAAAGGCAAGAAGGCTAGCTACCTAGCTACTTACAAAGATGAAGATACTGACACCGAACCTGATGATGACATTGAGATGGTATTTGTAGCTGTGAAGGATGATTCAGATGAAGATGAAAGGCATGAAGAAACTGCACTCATATCTAAGGTTAGTAAGAATGATATCTAGATTATAGATAGTGGCTGCACTCACCACATGAATGGTGACAAAGAAAATTTTAACACTTTTGAGTATTATAATGGTGGTATAGTAATAATGGGTAATGATACACCTTGTCTGGTTGAAGGTAAAGGAACTATAATGTTGAATAACCTGATTAAATATGAAAATGGTTATTGGGTAAAAGGATTAAATTATAATCTGTTGAGTGTTTCTCAGCTAAATAATTCAGGTCACAGAGTAGCATTTGAGAACAAGAAGGCAAAGATCTTCAATGAATCAGGAAAACTGATTGGTACTGGTGAACAGACTAAAGGTAACTTATTCTATCTCAATGATACTAACACCACTTTCTTAGTGACTAGAAACAAAGACATATGGTTGTGGCACAAAATATTGTGTCATGTGAATTTTGACAACATGATAAAAATAAGAAGAAGAAGAAATGCAAGAGGTTTACCGACGATGACAAAGCCAAACAAAATCATGTGAAAAAATTGTCAAAAAGGTAAAATGACAAAGTCTAGTTTCAAAAGTAAAACCCATACATCTGATGATATTCTAGAATTAGTCCATACTGGTTTATGTGGACCTATGAGGACAAAGAGTTATTATGGAGATAGATATTTTATTCTCTTTGTTGATGATTCCTCTAGAATGATGACAGTTATGTTTCTAAAAGATAAATCTAAATCATTCAAGATATTTAAATGGTATAAGGCTATGGTAGGAAAAAAAAGTGGTAAGGATCTAAAATGTTTAAGATCAAATAGAGGAGGAGAATTTATATCAGATGAATTCACTAGTTTTTGTAATGAGCATGGTATAAAAAGACACATTTCTGTGCCAAGGACACCACAACAAAATGGGATTACTGAGAGAAGGAACAGATCAATAGTTGATTGTGCAAGAACACTGATGATAGAGAAAAGCATCACACAAATATTCTGGAGGGAAGCTGTCAGTACTATTGTTTATACACTTAACAAAGTACAATTGAAGGACACAAAGAAGACACCTTATGAGCTATGGTATGGAAAAACACCCAATGTAGGTTACTTCAAAATATTTGGTAGTGAATGTTATATCTTAAAGGATGATAGAAATGGAAATCTTGATGCCAAAACTGATGAAGGTATTTTTCTAGGGTATTCTACCAAAAGCAAAGCTTTTAAATGTCTTATCAAGGCCTCTAACAAAATAGTTGAAAGTGCAAATGTAAAGATTGATGAATTTGCAGAAAAGAATGAGCTGGAAAGGACAAAAGAACTAGAAGACTACAAAAAGTTTTTATATTGTGAAGAACCCATAGCTCTACTCAAGCAACAGTGCTTAATTCTAGAACAATAGAATGTTGCAACCGACGGTCAGAATGCTATTACCAACGATCAAGATAATGTGCAAGTTAATGAAGATCAAGCTGATACACAAAGAGCTATACCTACACTTGAAAGATATGTAAGAAGGAACCATCTAGAGGACTATATCATAGGAGATAAGAAAGCTGGTACAAGAACAAGAAGTAAGTCTTTAAACTCAAATTGCTTAATTTATGAGTTTGAGCCAAAATCTATCAATGCTGCACTAGATAATGAAGAATGGATAAGTGCTGTGAATGATGAGATTGAGCAGATTGAGAAGCAAAAAAAATGGTCACTTGTGCCAAGACCAGATGACAAAAATGTTATTGATACAAAATGGATATTCAGGAATAAGCTGAACAAGAATGGAGAAGTCACAAGGAACAAAGCAAGACTAGTATCCAAGGGGTATACACAAGAGGAAGGTATAGGCTATGGAGAAACCTTTGCACCCATTGCTAGGCTAGAAGGAGTAAGAATACTACTTGTTTATGCTACATAAAAAGGATTCAAAGTATATCAAATGGATGTCAAGTCAACATTCCTAAATGGAATACTTGAAGAAGAGGTATACATTGAGTAACCAGAAGGGTTTGTAGATCCAGACAAGAGGAATATGGTATGTAGACTTCACAAAGCCTTGTATGGATTAAAACAAGCTCCTAGAGCCTGGTATGAATGACTTCATTCCTATCTAATAAGTATTGG
>MU224077.1:96392-183545 GCA_018584345.1 Thuja plicata | reverse complement strand
CACCATGAATAGAGGATGTTTTTGATATCATATGTTGCCATCAATGTCAAAGGGGGAGATTATTGGAGATTTGATTCTGAGCAGTTGATTGATTGTATGTTTGTCATTGATGACAACATATAATACATAGCAGTAATTCTGTATATACTTATCAGAATGATGATATGAAGACTTGCGTAGATAGATACATGTTGTTGAAATGTTTATTATGTTATGTTCATATGTGCAGATCCAGATATGATGTTTCAGTAAAGTTATGTAATTCTGTTATTGGAAGTTATAGTTCTGGAAGTGTAACTCTTTAGGGCCAACCTATATCATGTGTTTCTTAAGTTGCACCTATCTTTTGTATATGTGTGTGTATATTCATGATTAGTTATGAGTTGATGATATTAATCCAAAGGAGCCAAATGTGGTTCAAGAAGATTACAAAGTTAGAGTTAAATTGGTGAGGCCGACTTAGTGAAGTGTCACGTCTATTCAGTTTATACTTGCGCATTTGTAATAATGCTTGCGTGCTTAGTAGAGCCAACAAGGATGTTATGAAGAGTTGTCTTACAGGTCCCATGATCTCATACTTTGAGGAAGATACTTATAGCAAGTCAAAGGTGACACGCTAAGTGTGAATGATACAAAAAGAGAATAAAGATGTACAAAGCAGATTATCAGTGTTGGTTCATTCATCAAGAGTCTATGTGAAGAAGAAGTGAAAGATTGCAATACATTGGAACTGATCAAGATAGCAGGTCTACTCTACATTTCATCATCCGATATAGTGCATATCTATTATATAGAAGGTTGTAGCCTTCACCATCAAGCAGTGAGATTTTATACAGTGAGTCCACCACCCCTAACAAGGTTATTTGTAAAAGACTCCTAACAGGGTCTAACCCTTAACCAGGTCACTATACTAATTGCATTGTAAAGTACAACTCCTAACAGGGTTGAGATATCTTCTAATAGGGATTACTATAAACAAGTATAGTTCATTATGGGTGTTAATTCCCACCGGGGTTTTTAGCATTTGGTTTCCTCGTAATCAAATTGTGTGTTGTGTACTGTGTTATCTGATTAAGCATTTAATTTTTTGTATTCTAAAGTTAAAAGAACTAAAGTTACTGATAACTGATTCACCTCCCCTCTCTTAGTTATCCTTTGGGACTATTCTAACACCATGGACCTCTAGAAAGTATCCCCAGCATTCATTAAACCAAAAGGCATTCTGACATATACATATGTTCCCCATGGTGTAGTAAAAGAAGTTTTAAATTTCTCTGACTCCTAGACCATTATCTAGTTATACCTAGAGAATCCATCCATCATGGACATCAGTTCACATCCAGTGACTCTCTATAGCATATTCCCCATATTGGGGATGTTTGTTGTATTTCCTGTTTGTAGTTAGCCCTGTAAAATTTTGTATTTTCCTGTCATACCAATGCTCAAAAGGTTGATATTCATGTCTAAAATTGCTTATATATATCTACAAATGTTGTTTTCATCCCTAAACCTAGTGAAAATGCCAAAAACCCTAAGCCCTAGGGTCAATTGTATTAAAAAATGCAAAAAAAGCCCTAAGTCTGAGAATAATGCATGTGCTAAAAATGTTAGTCGCTTAGTCTCATGAAGAAAAAAAAATAATCCATTTAGTATGGAGACTTAGGGAAAAGCATTGGTCACGTTGTCTCTTGTTAAAAAGAATATGCTTCAAAAGATATGGAGACTTAACACTGATCGCTCATCTCAGATCAAATCCAACGGTGGTCAGGTTGTCTTGTGATAAACCTCGTAGTTTAAAATTTATCTAGCAACATTGAGTTTTGATAGTCACTAAGTCTCTAAATGAAGCTGAGTTAGATGTCAGTTCAAGTAATAGTGTTGTTTCCTAGTCGCAAAAGAGATCTTGAGTTAAGTTGATAATCAGGAGATTTAGCAAGAACCATAGGATGAAAGTTAGATCAATGGTAGTTGTGAGGTCACGGTAAGAAGTTGAAAATTCAAATAAGATTTGGTGTTCATGAGATAAAGAGAAAGATAAGACACATGTTCATTAGTCACAAAGTCTCATGAAAGATTAGGGTTTTCTATGAAGATCAAGAGACTTGGAAAAAACCATCAGATGTAGAAGAAAATAAGATCAATGGTAGTCACATTATCTCCAAATGCAAATCATAAAGGTGAAATCATACAACGATAAAGAGACAAAAGGTGTTTGTCACATGGTATCTTGATAAATTGTGAGTTAGAAGTTTGGTTCAGCAAAAAGGAGATATAGCAGTTGCCAAGTCTCCAAATATAAGCTAAGGTTAAAGAGCAGTTAGAAGAAAGGCTTAGTTGCGGTGTCTACGTAAGAACATAATTTAAGTGAAAATATTAAGTGACATGGAGATAACCATTGATCTAAAGATTGATCCAATAGCTATTGCTAACTCTCGGTGAAAAATCACAGTTAGAATGAACATCAATTGACAATGAGATTACATAGTTGCTAGGTCACCAGAAACAAAACCAGAGTTAAAAAGGAGACTTTTCTTTGACGCCATGGTGGATAGTTTCTAGTGAATAGAATATCAGAGATTTTTGACAGATGGAAAAGTGGCCGAGTTGTGATTAATAATAGCCAATCACATTTTATTTTGATCTCTTTTCAAATTTTATAAGGATTTAATAAGAAAAATGTACTCATTGATAATTGTTTGCATGTCAGTTTGAAATGCCATGGCTAGAACCAGAATTGATGTCACAGTGGGTAAACTAATGGTAGAAGTGATTGACTTGTAAGTTTACTAGTTTTGAAGAGATGGCTGCATTGATTTCTCAATTATAAGAATGCATATCCATTATCATTTTATTCTTACCAGCTTCCAAGTTTTCAGAGCTAAGAGTTTTATAAGAGTTCATAATTTTCCAAGAAAAGTAGAGTTCTCCAGCAGTGTGTATTGATAAAAGTGATTTCCTAGTTTAGAATTCAGAGGGCATTATGATTGGTAGTATTTTCAGTGGTCAGAAGTTCAAATTACAGAGTAATTGATAGCTTGTGGTGAGGGTTTGTAAGAGATTTGTTTCAATATCGGTAATATATATTTGAGCAGAACAAGATGAGTCGGGCAGTGAGTGTAGCGTCTACTAGTGGGAGAAGTGATGATGCAGATGATGATATGAAAGGAAAGTGCAACTACTTTGAAAAATTCATTTCTTTGCTACCGGGATCAAGATAGAATAGAAAGGTAAGTACTAATACCCTCGTTGATTATTTGAGCTTCATTAAGGATGATAAAACCCTAGGATCCTTTGGTTATTCCCTGTTTAATTATTTTTATAAAAATAGTGATGAAGTTGTGCCTATATCAAACCCATGGACCTATGGATTGGCCAAGTTAATTGTCCCAGATATATTTGTAGATACCAATTTCATCCTATAAATGGATAGTAGGTATGATATCCTGACAAAAAAAATCAAGATGGATGATGACAAAGCCCTAGTTACCCTAGATAGGAATTCATTTATGAAAGCCTTCAATGTATACCATCCCATGGCCACTGAGATCAATTTGAAGAGTTTAGAGAACATATATACAATAGAGTGGCATTGCTTCCAAATTAATTCAGGAACATCATGTTCCAAGGAGAATTAAGAACTATATTGCACCCATACTATTACAAGGACCTAAACTTCTATATGAATTATATATCCTATGCACTATGCAGAGTGTTAGGAAAGGATGTAGAACTAGAGAGAATCACTTCAGATGTCCTGATGATGGTCCTAGATATGCAGAGCCCTCACACTAGTACCAACTATGATTATATCCATTATATCATAGATCCAATGCACTAGGGGTTTGTTGATATACAGAACAAGAAGGACAACCTTATATTCATGCATTACTCTATTCTAATGCATTTAATCTTATACTTCCCTATTATGAATTGTCAGTGTCTAAGGCCCCAAAGGTTTCACCAGAACTAGCCCAACCCCATTAAATTTTTTCTAAGAGTGTGGAACTACATCTCTAGGGAACAAGAGTTTTGTGCCTTTGAAAATTGGATAGTGTATCCAATTCTTAAGTGCCTAGGTGTCAAAAAGACTAGGCTACTAGTCAAGGTGATACAACTACTCAAGCCATGCCATTATCTTAAAAAATGGCCAGGAGATCACAACTGGGGTGATTTCTACTATGAAAATAATTTCACATTAATCAGGGTGTATGGTTGTACCCACCCTCCCTATGTTTTCCCATTCTATGTGCCGCCAAGGTTTGCAACAATGGAATTCATCAGGAAAATGATTTTAACAGATAAGGAACACCTTGCTCCTTACAGGAAGGGTACATTTACCCCAAGGTAGTTCAAAATTTATAATTTAATAATTGGAAATACAGCATTGGACCCAGTAAACAGCTAGATGAGTCATTATAGGATGAATGTGGCTCTTTACAGTTATATTGACATAGAAAGATTCATCCTGAGTGCAAAGAAATTATTAACACCTACCATCCCATACATAAAAGACCACGAGGAAAAAATGGAAGAGGACCTGATAGAAAATATATTGGAGGATGAGGAGGTGGAAAAAAGAGCTGAGAAGTTCAATGAATTGATGGATATAGAGAGACAGATGAAGAGAAAAGGCATTACTTTTGGGGGTTTCTTCCCAGACATGCCATATTTGAAGAGGCTAGATGCCATGATAGATTCCCACACTCTCCTATGCAACCAAATGGAAGATGCACTTGTAGTGCCAGAGAAGGGCCACAAGGGGCACTCATCATCAGAGTATGATGAAGATAGTGATGAAGAGTACTCAATACCTAGGCCCCCTCCAATCGATCAACCATTGATTGAAGGACAAACAACAAAATAGGCGGAGGGAGAACAAGGGGACAATGTAATTAACCAAATAGAGGTCCCTAAGGCTGAGGTTACAAATGAACCCCCACCAAAAAGACAGAAATTAGAAACATGAGAACCTTCTCAAAAGAAAGAGAAAAATAAAGACAAGATTGGTGCTCTCATAATTGGAAACAAAGCATATGATCATCAGTTGAGAAAGATAATAAGGGAAGGAAATAAATTGTAGAAAGATGAAGAAGACAAAGTAGAGCTACCTCTCAGGACTTGTGCAGATGAAAGATTGATATATCAAGATCAATTCCTAAAAGATGATAATTTCATCAAAACTAAGGAATTCAAAGACTTTCTCATCTAGAATAAGCAACAACAAGTTGGTGCATAGTTGCTATTAGTAGGTGGTGATCCAGTGACTACAAAGTCTCTACAAACATTGTAGGATTATGATCCTGAATCAGAGTAGATAACACCTAAGAAAGCAAGACAAATGGTCAAGGCCGGTGGTATGTTACTAGTGGAGGGCTGGGATTTAGCCTCCATTTTTATTATTGATCAAATTTGAAAACAACCTGATGTAAAATTGTCATCAGAATCATAGGTTGGGGGCATGATTAGAGGGTTTGGATATAACCCAAATTCCCAGGCATTAGCAATGTGGAGCTTAGCTCCAAAAGATCAAAAGATAGCCCTATTAAATATTCAGGAGAAAGTGGAAGGAAACAAGATAATCTAGTCAGTCCAGAACATAGGAGACTTGGATATTTCTCAAGTGCTCAGACATTTTTCTCAACTGGATGAGGCTAAGGCAGTTCAAATGTCTGAGAAACTGAAGAAGCTCATTAGTGAAACTAGTGATATTGTTAAAGACAGAGAGCTGGGGCTAATTAAAATTAAGGCACAAGAGAAGCTCATAAAAGATCTTACACAACAACTACTTGAAATTCCAGAAGCTGCCCCAGCTGAGCCTAAAGAGGTAATGGATGTTGAGATCCAAACAGAGAAAATAGAGGATACAACAATAGAGATAGAACAAGAGGTAAGGGAGCACAACAATGTAATATTGCATGCATTAACATCAATTTTTTAGCAAAGGGTAGATACCATAAAGGATAAGATTGATGTGGTAAATGGATCCTATGGCAAATTTCTAGGCCTACAAGTAGAGGTAAATAGTTTTATCCAAATTTTGAATCCCTATTATGCAACATGGTCTTGAAGAACATCACTTTTTGAAAGGTTGGCATCCTTACAACCGCTAAGGTCAGACCTACCAGAGATAGTGACCTTGGTTGGGACTAAGATAGAACAAATAGGAGCCACCCTATCATTTTTTAAAGCAAAGGCAAATCATATAGAGGAAAGGTTTAATATGTTTGGGCCATGCTATAACAGATTTGTGCCTCCCATCAAATCAGAGGACAATCAGATTAAGCCATTAGGGCTATGGGGCTTAGAGTTTGAAAATGTACTGCCCAATAAAGGGGTTTATGTTTCCGATCAAGGAGAGCTCAACATGAAAATATTTAATAATATTCTAGATGAAGCAATTAAGGTAGAAACTAATTGTAATAAATTCATCATAGATGTCAAAAGCATAACCGATGCCAGGTGGGAAAGGTAGATGGCCCAGTTGGAGAATATACAGAGCTTTGAATGGCCAAACAAGGAATATTTTACAACATTGGACATCTTGAAAAATCTCAAGAAGAAAAATCATATCACAGTTGACCTGGACATCCTGGATGAAGAATAGGAGGACACATGGCACCTGTTCTTTGAGAACAAGAAGGTTAGAAATATTAAAGACTAGTGTAAGTTAGCCTATATTGGCAGTCACTAGGTCTCATTACAAATATAAGATGCTATCCTGAAGATATGCAAACAAAGGAACAAAATATCACAACAAGACAATGAGAAAATCAGATCTTATTCTTCAGCTTTGTCCATCCACCGCTTGGTGCTTTCCTATCTTTTGTAATTTCTAGTTTTTAGGGTTAGGTATTTTAAACCATCCAAAGCTTGTAGATTTATTATTTATTAAGGATTCAAAGATGGTGTAAGCCTATAAATAGATCTCTTGTATCATTTTTTAGGAATGAGTTGGAAATCAATGAAATAGAATTACAAGGCAGACTACTAAATTTGTCTGTGCCTTTGTACTATTTGTCTACCTAAATCTATTTGAAGTTGTAAGACATTAATAAAAATATTTTGAAATCTCTTTTCTTCATCTTGATTGTCTCTTTTCATTTATGTTAAATTTCTTGTATGTTTATTTGTAAGGCACTTAGACATACTGATCACAAGGTGGTTGTGTAGTCATTTGTGAACTCCTTCAAGGAAGGATTAATTATTTCAAGTGACCCTAGAGAGATTAGCATTATTTTAAGGATTTGATGACAGAGTTGTATGAAGAGGATAATCTATAAGGAATTTTATCTTTGTTTCAAGTATTTTATTGATCACCTTATTGTGGAGTTATACCAGGTATTGACCCAGAGCCCAAGGATTAGGAACTGGTTTATAGTTGGCTAAGTAATTGTTCATTATCCAACCAATATTTTAATTTATCCAATCATTGACACTTCAAATATATATTCCATTCAAAGTAATTATGTTTAAGGAATACAATTTAGTTTGCTAGTTCTTTTAAGAGAGAATCAAATAGGTTATCCCTCCTAAAGTTATAAGAACTGGAAAAGGAAGAAGGATGAGAATCCTTATTGCATTACTATTTTCTATTGTCAAAATACTTGTTTGGCTCATTAAAATCTATATCAGGATATTCATAGTCATTTGCATAGTCATCTACTTATTGATCCATTAAAAAGAATTCAACAAGTTAGTAAGAAGATAATCCACTTAAAAGATACTGTCAATCAGTAATCATCCATAGCTAATACCTACCTGAGTAAGTGGATCTCCAAAAAGAATGAGGAGGTAATAGTTCCCCTAGATGTTATCTAATACCCTCATCAATTAGGCATTTCTCTTGCTTGAATCAATTATTTCAATATTGGGAGTCATAGAGTTTAAACATACATTCAAGGACATAGAGGTTCAGCAAGAAAAATCCGTAACAGGGGAGACCATAGTTTTCTTTTAGGGAAGATATATTCAAGTTTTTGAAATTTACACATATCCTTATATCTCCATTCTTCTTCCTGACAGGGACTAAATTAGAAACCCAAGAATAATGTCTAATGGGCTTAATTATCCCAGCATCTTTCATCTTCTTCAATTCCTGCTCCATTTTGGGCCTTAGGGTGGGAGTTATGGGCCTTTTCTTTTGTCTAGAAGGCTTGGAATCTTCCTTTAATGTGATCTCATTTTGGAATATCTCCTCATTATATGCCTTCAGATCATCATACATCCATGAAAAGAACTTCTTATACTTCCTCAAAAGATTAGTCAAATCCTCCTTAACTTTGAGTGACATTTTTTTACCAATAAATAAATTCTTAGGAACTTTATTTGTTCACACATTCACCTCCTCCAAATCTTCAGACTTATTTACACATGTAGCAGAGTATGGTTTATCCTTATTGTCAAAGGCTCTTTCTAAAATAACCAGTCCCTTTGGGACTTTATTTGACTTTAAATGCAATATTTCCTTTCCTAGGATAATATCTTTTCCATCAATAGTTTCCACATACCTACTAAAATCTATCTCTTTATTTTCAAGATCTGTCTCACAATACAAGAATCTCAGAATATCCACATCATCATCAAATACTTGCCAACTATACACATTTTTTGGTATTGAAGCCCTATTCTGAACTTCTATTTTAGAAATTCCACCAAAATTAATATCTTATGCCCTTAAAGAAATGTTTGCCAAAAAATCTGCCATCCTATTTTGGCTTCTATCCATCCATTCAATACCAAATGCATAAAAAATTTCTAATTCATCCCAGACTGCATTTCGGTATTGTTTCAATCTATCATTCTTGGAAGCATACTTGGATCTAATTTGAGATACTACCAATTCAGAGTCTCCAATAACTCTGATACACTTGATTCCATGTCTTGCATCTAATCTCAAACCTATCAACAGAGCTTCATATTCTACCACATTATTTGTACATGTAAATAACAAAGTAAATGAAAATTTGAAAGTTCTTCCTGAGGGAGATATCAATTAAACCCCGACACCAGACCCCTTCATAGAACTGACACCATCAAAATACACTACCCACAGCTTACTTTCTTTAGATAAATTATTTATGTCTTCAGTCAACAATGCAAGTTGTAATTTTCTTGCAACTTGATTTTCCTACACTTGAAATGATCCCATCTCAATATCTAAGAAATAATTCATATTGTTATCATCTTCTTCCTCAATCATATGAGGATTTATAGTCTCCCTTGATACCTTAATGTTTTCACCATTAATATTGAAAGTGGAAACTGAAAAATCACACTAAATGCTGCTCCTCATTGATGCACTCCAATTTCTTGACAACCATATTCTATATTGAGGGGGAATATCTACAACCAACACACTCATTTTTAATACTTTGTTTGGGAAAGCTACCAATTTATAAGGCAAAGCCTTCATGGTGTCGATGAAAGGAACTTCCCTAGAATCCATAGCTTGACACATCCTAGGTGGTGTGTCTACTTTCAATCCCATAGATCTCATAATTTCTACAAGCATGACAGTGCTAGATGCCCCAGAGTCAATCATACAGTTTTTCAATATTTTACCATTTATCAACAATGTTAAGAAAAAGGGATGTACAGTTTTTGCAGTTGTACCAACAATATTGGTATCCAAATAAATTTCAATAATCTTTGACACAAGCTCATCAGATTCCTTTGTGGATTTGTCTTTTTTATCTGACACTTTCTTGTTTTTCTATGGTCCCATAATCTTAGTAGAACTAACACCCTTCATCCATGTTAAAGCCTTTTCTTTATGTTGTCCTATCCTCATCATTTCTAACAGAAGTACCTTAATAGTTATTTGAGACAAGAGTTGCCCCATATCCATAGGGGTGTATTTCATATTAGAGATGTCTTCTATCTGATTTGTGTAATCCTCATCTTCTACTTGAGAAGTCAGTTTGGATTCATCTCCTTTATGTGGTTTATCGTCCCTTTTAGAATGAGGTAGGGGACTTTCTAGTTTTTTTAATCTTTTCTTTATACATATTTGGACCAGTAGGCTTTTTGCCTTTTTTATCATAATTTTATTTGTACCTTCATCCTGTTTCTCCTTTTCTTGTGGCCTTTTGGTATTATTTGTGGTATACTTGATAAAAAATATGGGCAGGTTTTCCATCTGCACTACCAACTATTCTTTTTCTTAAAATGTAATTTCCCCTTGCTTGTGCAACCATGTTTGTTGTGATTTCAGCAATTTCTTCAACAAATGGTCTTGTAAGTGCAGGGGTCCCATCAGATACCTCGGGATTACATCTCATATTATCAATATCTCAATCTTGTATGTCAGAATCATCATGTTGATAATATGTTTCATCATTAACATGTGGGGAATTCATAGCACAACCACTATCATCATATGCTTCCTCTTCATTTTCTACCCGATCTTTAGTTGTAGAGATTCTAGCAGAAATAACATAGTACTTGGGACTATAAGGGGATTGGCAAGCCACACACCAAGGATTATCATTGCACATGTTTACAATGGTTTTGTGTAGAGGATCCAGAGTTTTTTCATCAGATTTATCCTTCTTTTCTGGGCCAATAGGTTTCCCATCTTTCCACTGAGTAGTATGAGGATAATTTTGCATCCTAGGTTGTCTGTTGAAATTGTCATAGGAAGGCTTTGTTGGAATAGTCCCAAAGGATAGCTGAGAGGGTGGGGGGGTGAATCAGTTATCAGCTACTTTAATTATTTTCTTTACTTAGATATAAATTAACATAAAGAAAATGCACATTCAGATAACACAATAGAGAACACAATAATTTTGGTTATAGGGAAACCAAATAGGTAAAAACCCCGATGGGAATTAGCACCCACAAAGAATTGTACTTGAGTATAATTATCCCTGCTAAGAGATCTTGCAACCCTGTTAGGATTTTTTCTCCACAATGCAATAAATAAAGAGACCTGGCTAAAGTTCAGACCCTATTAGGAGTCTTTTATAAGTAACCCTGTTAGGGGTGAGGACTCACTGTCCAAAAGGTCACTACAAAAAATGATGAAGGCTGCAACCTTCAGTAGAACAAATATATACTATATCTGATAGATGAACTGTTTGAGTAGAACTGATGTCTTGATCAGTTCTAGTGTATTGTATACTTCCACTTCTTCACATAGATCTTTTCTTGATGAATGAAATGTCTCTACTGTCCCAAAACAATGGACATTTTGTTTTGTACTTTTTCTGTCTTTATTCTTCTCATTCACACATGGTGTTCATCAAATGAACTACTATAAGTATCTTCTCCAAAGGATGTGATATTCATTGGCTCTAGGACTCCCTTCAATACTTCTTTAGTTGGCCACATTAACCACGCAACCTGATTAGAAACACGCAAATCAAACTGAATAGATGCGATGCTTCACAAAGGTGGCTCCACCACATTAACTCCAACTTCACGATTCTGATAGAACATGTTTGGTGCCTTTATATAATTATCTTTAAATCATAACTAAACAAGAATACAAACACGCATATCCAAAAGATAGGTGCAACTCAAGAAATAATGTAATTACGTTGGCTCTTCATAGATAGTCTTCAGTCTCTATAACTATCATAACTGATTAGCATAACTCAACTAAAACTTCTTATCTGACTTAGCGTGAATGCACATAGCATCTAGAACATGTATACACCATGGAAATGAACACGCGTAGCTCCAGAACATCTATACTGATAATTGCATATAGAACACTATTGTATATTATATGTTGTCATCAATGACAAACATACAATCAATTATTTTCACAGAAGCAAATCTCCAACAGGCTTATCATTTTTTGAAACCCTATTGTTACTACTTTCTCTAGGTTTTAAATTTTTCAAACTTAATATTATCATCTTCCTTTGGTTTAGTATTCAAGGGTTTATCCGATTCTTTCTTGTTGTACCTGGTTGGTTTCCAATCTTCTCTCCTACCCACTTTTCTAGATACCCTTTTGTTTGTCTCAATATTTACTGCTACCTTATATGCTTCTCTAATATTTCTAGGTTTCTTATCCCTTAAAAGATAACCTATTTTTGCATCAAATTCATTAAGATAAGTAGCAAGAAATACCTTGTCATCCAATCTTATCACTTGTAGCAACTTGTGCATCACCCTTTGGAGCCTGATATTGAACTCCACCTCTTCTTCATTTGAGTTCTTATTTATATTGTTGAACTCATTCAACATGAAACCTTCATTGGTCTTATCCCTATATTGATCTCTGAAACATTCTTTCATTTCATATATAGGCCCAATACATTCATGGGGCAACCCTCTGAACCAGTCCCTAACATCCCCAATTAATGATTGCACACATAACTTCATCATCACATTCTCATGTGCAATTTCAAAATCATCAATCATATCCATAAAATGCTTCAAATGTTCTCCACATGTTATAATAATATTTCCAGCAAATTTAGGAAGTTTATCACTAATCTTTTTAGGAATCTCATTTGGATAACTAGGAATGCCAAGAAAAATAAATTGTCTATACCTTTCAGTATAGACAAGAGTTCTTTGAGATAAATTATTACCTTGAGTATTTGATGTAGTAGCATTACTAGAATCAGTAGGTGGTGGTAAATTTATTCCTGAATTTAGAGACATTTTAGGACTAGCACCAGTAGGAGGAGGGCAAAGGTTTGCCTAAGAAATTCAATTTTATTTTTCATATCAAGAGTAGAGGCTTCAAATTCAGCCTTCTCTTATTCTTTGGATATGATCTCCCTCTCTCTCTTGGCTTTCTCCAACTCAGTATCAAGCTTAGTCATGGGATCCACTGCACTCCCTTTATTCACTAGCTCATTTATTTCAATTGCTGCTACTTTTTGTTTACCTTTATCCTTGGGTCTCTGTGTGTCATACAACTGCTGGACAATAGGTTCATGTTCATGTTTCTCAGGTATAGTAGTAAAATTTATTGTTTCTAAATTTGGCAGTTGCCTATTCAATTGGTCGGATTGAATCTGAGCATGTCTGATTCTCTCCTCTTTAAGTCTTTCTCTTCTTTTTCTCAAGGCAATCTGCTCTTGGGTTTTCCTTTCCAATTCACCCACTTCATAAAAAATCTCCTAAGAATCTACAAGAGTCATGTCAGATTCTAAATTTTCCTCCATTATAGTTCTTTCTCTCCTATGATGATGGGCATGGGGTATTTTAGATGAGGGAGAGCTTAGATCACGAGGAGCATTCCTATTCTCTTCGCCTCTACTTTTGGATCTAGACCTTGTTTCATGTCCCTGGGATTTACCATGGATCACCTTCCTAGTATACCTAGGTACATCATAAACCCTCTCACTTTGAGAGTAATACTCACCATATAATCTCAATCTTGACTGTGTATCTTGTTCCACTTCTACAGTATCTTCTTCATGATTGGGGGAATAGGAGTATCCATTCTTATGTTCCTTCTCTACCTCCAACCTTGGGGAGTAGTTCCAATGGCATTCATTTTCATTGATTGCCCAGCTCTAGAGGTAGACAAAATTTCACCTTCCAACTCATTCTCAGGATGATTCTTCATCCTAGATATGGTATTTTTATAAAGCATAGTTAAATAGTGGTGTATCAAATTATTGTAACTCAGAAATGATGCAAAGATTCCCTTGAGTCGTCACCCAACAAATGGATAGGAAAATACACACTAACTTTGAGTAATAAATACTTCGTTATGGAAAGTTTTCATGGGTTAACAAATATCAAAAAAGGTATAAGAATTTATCCTCATACATTTTCAATGGTAACGCAAATCACTGGGATATTAAAAGATAAAAATATGTACTTCAATGGTCAACCAAATGGTATTAATAAGTAAGCAGGCCAAGAGTCTAGCTCAACTTGAAAAACCTTACTCACTCACTACAATGTAAAATTTTCCCCAGGGGAGTCTCTATTTTGTTGGTTTCTTTTTATGTTGCAACAAAAACAACAACCACTTCTTCTTATGAATATTTTTATAGAGAAGTCATCTCCAAATATTGATTCATGCAAGAAAAGGACCAACTAACAAGAACTCTTACAATATTTCTACTCTTTAGGTTCTTCTATACCAAGGGGGGATACCCTATAATACCTTCTAATATCTCTATATGGTATTATCAAATAGTAATCTCACAATAACTCAACATAACTGGGAGATACTAGATAATTGGATAATTACCCATTGAACATCAACCATGAAATGGATCATGAGATAGGAATTCACAAAAAACTTGCACAACTATAGAATTAATGTATTTAATGTTTGTTTATAGGAGAACACAACCAATATGCAACTAGATATGCAATAGCACAGAACTTATCAGCTTTAGATCAGTGCTTTATCCATTGGGCTACACTATGATTCAAATACAATATACTGAAAACAATATTCATCAAAGATTCTAGGCCATAACACAATTATCCCAAACCCCTACTACCAATGAAATCCTATCATATATCAAACAAATATATGCATTAATTAGAGCTTCATTTAATCTGATCCTAGATCAGAACTCTCAAATAAGTACATAAACATAGAGAAATTCTATGCTAATGAATCATAAAATTCATAACTCACAAGACACATAACACAAAAGAGATTGGAATCAGGAACTTTGTATTAAGTTTAGAGAATCATATTCCAACATACAAAATGTACTCAAAGATAACTTCTTCAATAACCTGCAAAAGATCTCTCAGTTTTTTTTTTCTAATTATCACATCTATCTATTACAAACTATACTATATTTCCCCCTTGACTAAAAATTTGCAAAATTGCTTACAATCTAAATTTTCCAGCCCTTTCCAATGATCTTGGGAATCCTTTTATAGAATAGGATTGCAACAAGATATGGATCAATTAGAATAAGCACAAAACAAATGACACAATAAAAGGAAAAAATAACAAATTAAGTGAGAACCACTTTTTTTACAATATATATTCACAATATTTTGTCTTCTGACAACCTAGGTGCTTGTAACTACTTCAAAATTTTTTGGAAGTATCCACCTAGAATATGTTGTCCTTGTTATTTTTGATGTAGTATCTTTACCTTTATCTCTCTTATTCACCAATCAGGAACACTACCACTTGTTGTCTTTCACATATTGTCGTATTCTCCTTGATCAATTGTATCATATTTGTCCTTCTAGGAGGTATACACTTCATCACTTGACCAATAAAAACTAATGACTTGATCTTTTTTGTTGTTAATCTCATCCCATCTGATACTTGCCTTCTCCATTTCCTCTTTCCAAAATTCAAAAAATGCCTGGGCTTTCCCAATGATTTGCATAGTTTGGACAAACAAAAGTGTGCTTTCCAAAGTAATAATACTTTTGGTCCTGGTTGCCAACCCCTCATTCATTTTTCTTAGCGACAATGCCTCACTCTTTATGTCACCATTCTTCTTGAAAAGGTTAGGAAACATTGCATATCCATCCTTTGAATATTCTTTCCTCAAAGTTTTTATCTCCTTGATGATGATGCTTCTCTTTATGTCCATATCGACCATTAATTTCAAGCATTTATAAGTAGTGGTTAAAAAAATATCAATATTGTTTTCTTCCTTGGATATGGAATAGAATAATTTCAACTCATCCTTCTTTCCTTTCCATCTATCCATGATCAAGCCCCACTTATCCTTGTCTATATCATACTCATTTATTATGCTAATAATTATTTTTCCTAGAATATAAAGGGTAGTAGGACTTAATTCCTCAATACAATGCATGAGAGTGGAATGTATTTTATCAGAGTACCTTTTGTTGGAGATTTATTTCTGGCAGCTAGTTGATTGTATGTTTGTTACTGATGACAACATATAATATACAGCAGTGATTTGTATGTAGTTATCAGAATGATGATATCTAGCCTTGCACACTTATATTCATGTTGTAGACATTTTTTTGATGTTTTGTTCATACACGCATTCTTAGATATGGAGTTTCAGTTATGTTGTTTAATTATATCATATGGCAATTACAGTTTCTAGAGTTTGTCTATACAAAGCCGACATATTGTATTGTTTGTTGAGTTGTGCCTATCTTCAGGATATGTGTGTGTATATTCAAGACTAGTTATGAGTTAAAGTTAGTTATCCAAAGGTGGCAAATGTGTTTCTACAAGATTGCGAAGTTAGAGTTAATTTGGTGAGGCCAACTTAGTGAAGTGTCATGTCTATTTAGTTTATATTGCATGGTTGTAATTATGCTTGCGTGATTACTAAAGCTGACAAGGATATTATGAAGAGTTGTCTAACAGGTCCCATGATCTCATACTTTGAGGAAGATACTTATAGCGAGTCATTTGTGGACCGCTAAGTGTGAATGATAAGATAAGAGACAAAACATGTACATAGTAGAATATCAGTTGTGTTTCATTCATCAATGATCTATGTGAAGAAGAAGTGAAAGATTACAATACACTGGAACTGATCAAGACATCAGGTCTACTCTATAGTTCATCATCAGATATAGTGCATATCTATTCTTCAGAAGGTTGTAGCCTTCATCATTAAAGCAGTGAGATTTTGGATAGTGAGCCCTCACCCTTAACCAAGTTATTTGTAAAAGACTACTAACAGGGTCAGACCCTTAACCAGGTCACTATAATTATTGCATTGTAAAGAAAAACTCCTAACAGGGTTGCAAGATCTTCTAATAGGGATCATTATAAACAAGTATAGTTTATTGTGGGTGTTGATTCCCACCGGGGTTTTTACCATTTGATTTCCTCGTAACCAAATTGTGATGTTGTCTATGGTGTTGTCTGGATGTGCATTTACTTTATTGTATTCAGGAGTTAATAAAGAAAAGAATTAAATTAGCTGATAACTGATTCAGCCCCGCTCTCAGTTATCCTTTGGGACTATTCTAACAATTGGTATCAAAGCCAAGTGCCTTGGAGAGAAATCCTAACAACTTAAGGTAGATCAGATGGTATACTTTAGAAAAGAGAGTCCTAATTTTGATGGAGAAAATTATCTAGATTGGAAGAACAAAATGATAACACATCTACAATGTATTGGTTTTGACATCTTTGAGATAGCCACACAAGAAGTTTTTATTCCCTCTCTAAAAGACCTATCAAGAGATGATGCTACTAGTAAACAAAAGGATACATTCATAGCCAATGCAGTTGCCAAATGTTGGCAAGTTGACTCCCAAGGTTAAAATGGCTTATTTTGTGTTGTCATTATGGAAACAAAGTCATGTGAAGTTTTGATAGTTAACTATGAAGTGAAAATTGACTAAGTGTAGAAGACATAATAGAACAGTGACTTGCAATTGATCAGGGCATCAACACACATATGTACAACCACATCAGGATATGCGCATTTAGACTTAAGCTCTATGGTGTGTTATTATGCTTACCATATACACGCATGGTATTAAATAGCAATATAGAAAAGTTACAGAAAGAACAAGTACACCAACAGTCCAGAATATAGAGTATGAATCCGACTTCATTATTTTGATTAGCGTGTAACCTTTTGTTATGTAAAGGCTAAGCACCTATTGTATTAAGTTTGTAATCATGTATTTAACATTTTTGTAAACATTCTTAATTCAATTTATTTGGAAGCATTGTGTATTATGTTTTTGGGCCGACTAAGGTCTTGTTTGTAGTCGCGTCTATTCAGGCGTAAAGATATATATATATATATATATATATATATATGTAATGCAAAGATACATTTGAAGTGTAGTTGAAATAGCCAAAGAAGATGTATAGCAGAGTAGTATGAGAAAATCAGTATGAGAGAGAGTCCTTAAAGAAGTTAAGAGCATAAGCACATAACTAGAATTGATCAGACATCTATGTCACGTACAACAGTTCATTTTTGGATATAGTGCATATCTATTCTTAGGAGGTTGTAGCCTTCTTTCTCTATGAGTAGTGAGCTCTTGGATAGTGAGTCCTCACCCCTAATAGGTTTAATTTTAAAAGACTCCTAATAGGGTAAGACCCTTAACCAGGTCATTGTACTCATATTGTAAAGACTGCTTCTAACAGGGAAAATGAACTTTAACAAGTTCATTATACTAGTACAATATTTGTGGGTACTAATTCCCACTAGGATTTTTCTCTAATCAAGGTTTCCCCATAATCATATCAAGTGTTATGTGTTCTTGTGTTAAGCTTCCATGGACGTATATTTGATTTATTTTCAAGTTTCTGAATTTGAATAATAAGCTAAACACTTATTCACCCCCCCCCCTCTCAGTGTTTCCAACAATTGGTATCAGAGCCTGGTCCTTAGAGAGAAAAGTTTAACCACTTGAGGAGATCATAGATTCAGAAGAAGTCAAACATCTAAAAAATAATCTTGAAGTAGCCCTTGAAGATCTAGACAGACCTGAGAAAGAAAATGAAGAACTCAAACTAAAATTTTATGGCTCACAAATGCTTATCAAGAAACTAAGGAAATAACTAAAAGATTGTTGCACCAATGATTTGAAACTGAATGAAGAGAACAAGTCTCTGAAAGATAAGATAGAAGAATTGAATTATCATTTAACTAATAGATTAAGAACTATTGAAGAGAAGAACAAGAAAACAAACAGTTGGATGAAGAACTCATACAAGCCAATATGAAAATCTTGGAATTGGAAAATATCAAGAACAAAATTGAATCTGAATTATCAGGAGCAAAAGACAAGATTGATAAACTACACATTAGCTCTGATCTGATTCAATCACAGCTATATGCACAAAAGCTAAAAGGTGACACCACTAGTATGGGATACAGTTTAGCTCAAATTGAGATCAACTCATCACAAGAAAGAAAGAAAGCTCTCACAGAATCGTCAGAAGAAAAGAAAATTGAAAATCATGAAGACACTAAAGCAGAAGATAAGCACAAGGTAGTCAACCATACTTGCTATGCCTATAACAAGCATGGACACTTGGAAAGATATTTTAATAATTTAATACCCTTCAATGGTTACTATTACTCCTGTAATAAGTTTGGTCATAGGGATATTCATTGAAGAAAAAATCAAAGAAATCAGCCACAACTGAACCAAAGGAATCAAACTCAATTCAATCAGAGAAATCAACCTCAAAGAAAATTGCAGAACATTATATGTCAGATATGTAACTCCAATGGACACATAGCTAAGTAATGTAGCATGATGAATAACAACACCAGATCTCCTATCATCTGTCATTCATGTGGAAAAGCTGGACATATCTCAAGGTTTTGTAGATCAAGAACAAAAGGACAAGAGAATCCCAAGAAGTCTTTGTTTGAAGAATCATGAGAAGTCAAGTTTGTGGAAGCCAAAGCTAACTTAGATAAAATATGGGTTGAAGAAAAGAATGACATTGAAGAGAGAAAGGTAGTAGATGCATCCTCAGTGGACACACCTTCTACTTTTGAATAGTTGATCCTCATGATCTTAGGGGGAGCTATTCTAGCTCTGAACCCCTGCGTGGCTGGTATACTCACCTCTGAGTATGTGCCTATGGATTCATGCATGTAATTAAAATTTAAGGTTCTATGCATTCATGCATAGCCTTTACTTCATTCATAACAAAGTTTTAAATTCTCTCTATAAACCGCTTTACGACAATGAGCATTAAATGCAATTGATCTTTATATAAGTTGGCAAAAGATCTTAAAGATTTCACTTTGCATTTGAGATTGAGGAATTCAGAAAGAAGATAAGAATCAAGCATCAAAGGACTACAACTTGAAGGATTAGTTGGTTTGTGAATGGATTACATTTGGAATGGAACCCTAGCAGTCACGTCATTTCAGAATCGTCGTGAAACCCTACTTAACCTACTTGCAAGTAAGTATGGCAACCCCTGTTGTATTTGACATTGCTAAAAGGAAGAGATTTTTTTTTAAGAAGCATCCATTCAAGTCCATACTGGATGATTTCAAAGGAGAATTCTCTAGGACTCTTCTTAGAGTCATACATTTAGAAGACATCCGCGGATATGTTTATTGCAAGAAATAAATAGTTGGAGACAACAACATTGTATCTCTCATGGGTTCTATGATGGAACCAGATTATACATTCAAGAATGAATATGTGCATCTCACTGATAACCCTATCTTTGAGTATTCCAATGTGCATGAGTTCTATGAGCTAGAATAGGTGAAGATATTACTAAGCAGGATTCATGATGATCTATACTGGATAGGTGAGGTTCCTATCTGCATCACCACAGATCTAATTCATGAGATGACTAGACTTCCCAAGATTGGACCAGTTCTTCCAACTGGTAAAGATGTTAAGAAAAAATTTGAGAAAGCATGCTTATCCAGTAGTGATAGGCATGGTATGACAATTGATCCCATCAAGGAAGATGATATCAAGCTAGTTACCATGATACTAGGTTATAAATTTCAGCATGCAAGCAGACTAAACAGTGTATCTGTGGCCACTGTCTTAGTAGCAATAAAAATGGTGAAAGACAATACTTAGTACAACCTATGTGATATATTGCATGCTCAATTAATTGACAACATCTGAGCTATCAAGCATGACAAGAGAAAGATATTCAGGTTTGGTTCACTGATCATATATCTTTAATTCCACATAGTAGGAAAGGTTGCAAATCTCTACCTAGATAGAAGCAAACCCACTATGTCACAGATTTCACTAAAAGCCACATAAGAGAGTAGTGTGAAGGATTCTATGGACATGGACATCTACACATTTAGGATCAAGATGCAAAAGAGGTTCAGGATACCTAAGAAAATAGTTGAGAAGTCAAAAGACACCATATGCTTCATGGTTGAGACTAACTATACTTGCATGGAGGCAGTTGAGCCTAGGACAAAATGGATTCACCCTCTTGGTTATGAAGTTGAAGAACATGTTTTGGAAGGTTATGCACAAGTTCTCCTATCTGCGCCAAAAGATCCCAATGAACCTAGATGGGGCACTTACAGAGAAAAGACAAATCAAGTTGATTATGTCCTATACAGTGCTGAGAACAAAAGGGAGGCATCTAGGATTACCTCAAATATCCTAAAAGTTCATGGTGTTACTCAAGAAGATCTTGACAGAGCTAGAGAAGCTAAGATAGCCAAAGAACATGAGAAGTCTCCCACATAAGTAAAAACACAAAAGATTGATGATATGCACAAGAAGAAGAAGAAGAAGAAATCAAATGAAGATACATATGTGCCATCAACCACCATTAATCTGGATGCATCTCCACCATCAGTACCTAGGAAGATGGCTAGAAGGAAGAAGCAAGTTCCCACAAGTCATCCATCTTCAAGAACTACAAAGAGAAAGGTAAAGAACACACAAACTCCTCCCAAGGTAGGTTTCATACCTAGTCTTAATGTCTTAAGGAACATAATTGTCAATGAAGGAAGACTAGAGTCTCTCAAGAATGTATATGACAAATATCAAGAGATAGACAAATCAAAGATTCATTCTATGATCATCTCTCATATGATTAAGTTCAAAAGGATTGTATTGGAACTCAGGACTGTCATACCAGACAAGGTATGGAACATACTTGATATGTTAAGGAGATAAGAAATTGAAGAGGATATGAGGATAAGAGAAGAAACATTGGATATTCTTCTCCCAGTGTGCTTGCATGATGAGAAAGTCATTTTGTTGGATTTAGTCAAGCTGCACCTAAGAACCAAAACAAGAATTCTTCATATTATGAATAAGGAGTATGATCTGGTCGGTGAAGAGACTTAGAAAGCATTTGAGTGGCTATTTCTAGATAGACATATGTATCCATCAACGGTGCCTATAGCTAAGGCAACTCCAGTTCCTCCTAAATAGGTTCTAGAACCAGTAATTCAGAATGCACCTAAGACAGGTCCATAGGTTTCAGTGCCCTCAGTCTCAATAGCCTTTGATACAACAAAAGATTCAGGGAATACTATAGTGATTGATGATTTCAAGATATCTATGACCACTTTTGATAATGATATGGATAAGGTTGAAAAAGCATTTTTAAACTCAGAAGAAATAGAGAAGGCATGCACTGATGATACATCTTTGCAACAAGATAAAGTTCCCACTGTAGATTCAACAGATTTGAACAAAGAGGAAGATAATAAAAAAAATGAGACACCAGTCATGGAGATCCCAGTTAAAAGTGAATGCATGGATACTAGTCAGAATACCATATTCACACCATCCATTCAACCATCTACTTCATTATTGTCAAGTTTAACTCCTCACTTAGCAAGTTTGGATGCTTGGGGAGAAGAAGACATGATCAAGATCAGTGTCATAGCCATGGAAAAGGCCAAAGAGAAACAAGTTATGAGGAATCCTCTTTTCTTAGAATCAGTAAATATTCTGAATGACCTAGTACCTGCGGACAAGAAAGTAGCAAAAATTGAGTGTGTGGATGATATAGACAGTATACTAACAAGCTTTAAAGAACATTTTACAAGCTTAGTAGACTCAGCTGCTAGAATTACAGAAGATGAGTACAAAAAGGAAAGGTTGAATGAACTAGTAAATAATTTTTCCTTAGACTTAAAATAATTGAAGATTGGTCAGTGTATATTGAAAGATTTGGCAGCTAATGGCAGAAATGTAATAGCCAACTGCATGGACAGGGTGAAATTCACCTTTGAACATATCAAGAAGATAGAGGAGGCAGATAATTTGGTTGAAAGTGTTAGGAAATCAGTTGAGACATCCACGCAAGACATGAACATCTGCAAAATTATCTATCAAGGTCAGCTTGACAAGATTGAAAAAGCTAAAATGGAGATCAATAAGAGAAGGACCCGATAGACTCAGTTGAGAAATGCACTTGCACCCTCCTTAGAAGTTCTGGATGAGAACATCAAATAGATTGATGCCACTATTGTGATCACATATGAGAAAGGTCCCTACATGGACCTGATAAAAATGGAGAAGCTCACCTATTCTCAATGCGCCCATCTCCAGATAGTTGATGCAATGAAGGCATTCTGGAAACAAGAGATAAAGCATCTTTAGGTTGTATATCCAGATGTATATATGGAGTAAGTATCTAGAGACTTACAATTTTGACATCTTTGTCATTAATGTCAAAGGGGGAGTAATATACAAGGAATATGTGTAGTATATATTATAAATTATAATGATATATAGTTTTTTGGGTGTTAGTCAATTTTGAGTAACTTGGCCACATTCCTTTGTTGCCATTAACAAAAAAGGGGGAGATTGTTGGCAAGTTGAATCCCAGGGATTATATGGCTTATTTTGTGTTGTCATTATGGAAACAAAGTCATATGAAGTTTTGATAGTTAACTATGAAGTGAAAATTGACTAAGTGTAGAAGACAAAATAGAGCAATGACTTGCAGTTAATCAGGGCATTAGTACATGTGCGTACGACCACATCAGGATATGCACATTCAGAATTAAGCTCTATGGTGTGTTATTATGCTTACCCTATACATGCATGGTACAAAATAGCAGTATTGACAAATTACAAAAAGAACAAGTACACAAGCAGTCCAGAATACAGAGTATGAAGCTGACTTCATTATTTTGATTAGTGTGTAATCTTTTGTTATGTAAAGGCTAAGCGCCTATTGTATTAAGTTTGTAATCATGTATTAAACATTTTTGTAGACACGCTTAAGACAATTTGTTTGGAAGCATTGTGTATTATATTTTTGGGCCGACTAAGGTCTTGTTTGTAGTCGCATCTATTTAGGGGTAAAGATATATATATATATATATATATATATATATATATATATATATATATATATAATCCAAAGATACATTTGAAGTGTAGTTGAAATAGCCAGAGAAGATGTATAGAAGAGAAATATGAAGATATCAGTATGAGAGAGAGTCCTTAAAGAAGTTAAGAGCATAAGTGCATAACTGGAACTGATTAGACATCTGTGTCACATACAGCAGTTCATTTTTGGATATAGTGCATATCTATTCATAGGAGGCTGTAGCCTTCTTTCTCTTTGAGCAGTGAGCTCTTGTACAGTGAGTCCTCACCCCTAACAGGGTTAATTGTAAAAGACTCCTAATTGGGTCAGACCCTTAACCAGGTCATTGTACTCATATTGTAAAGACTGCTTCTAACAGGGTAAAGGAACTTTAACAGGTTCATTATACTAGTACAATATTTGTGGGTACTAATTCCCACTGGGGTTTTCCTCTAATCAAGGTTTCCCTGTAATCATATCAAGTGTTATGTGTTCTTGTCCTAAGCTTCATTGGATGTATATTTGATTTATGTTTAAGTTGCTGAATTTGAATAATAAGCTAAACACTGATTCACCCCCCCCCNCACTGATTCCCCCCCCCCCCCCCCTCTCAGTGTTTCCAACACCAAAGAAGCCCTTATAAGCACATTATCTAACAATGAATTTTATGAGATTAAGAAGGTAGATAAGGCATACACAATGTGGAAGAATTTAGAAGACATGTTTGAAGGAGATGTTCAAGAAAAGAATGCGTGCAGGAAAACATGGAAAAATAAATACAATAGTCTTGAGATGTTACCTGAAGAAAACATCAAAGCCTATAATCAGAGGAGGATAAATGAAGCAGTTTCTAGAATCAGAAATAATGGTGGAGAAATATCAGAAGAAGATATAATGGACAATTTCTTGACTACTTTAACATCATGCTATGATAAAAAGATCAGTATTCTAGAGGAAACCATGCAATTTTCACAAGACTTCAAGAGAGAGACCTTGATTAGTAAAATATCTGCATTTGAGATATCAAGATTGAAGTCTAAACCCAAAAGTGAAATAGCCTTCAAAGCTTCAGTCCATGGTAATAAATCTCACATCTCTAGCAATAACGAGAAAGAAGAAGTTTATGAAGAACTAGAAGAAATCATTGCCATGATTGCTAAAAGGGAAAAGAAAGGCAAAGGGAAATATGAGGACAACTTCCATTCAAATGTTTTTCAAGCAATAAGATTGGACACTTTGCATCCAAATGTCCTACAAGAGTAAAGAAATTCAGATCTGATTATAAACCTAAATACATGAAGGAATGCTATCATGCTGAAGAAGGTGTAACTAATGAAGATTCAGGAGAAGATGAAATTGGACTCATTGCCCTTAAAGACATGGAAAAAGTGCCTGAGAATATGGACATTGAAGATGAAAAGAAAACACAGGAGTTAGCCCTAATTTCCAAAGTAGACATCAGAACTGATTGGATCATTGACAACGGATGCTCTCATCACATGATAGGTGATGAAGACAGATTTTTTCATCTAGAAAAATACAAAGGTGGCATGGCTAGATTTGGAGATAACACTCCTAAACCTATCATAGGTAGAGGATCCATCACCCTAGATGGAAAGAACAAGACAGATGATGTTCTACATGTTGATGGATTACATCACAATTTACTAAGTGTTGGACAACTACTTGACAAAGGTTATCATTTGGAATTTAAAGACATAAAATGCATTATTAGCAACAAAGAAGGAGACATTATTGCATCAGGCTCAAAAAAAAAAGGTAATGTTTTTCAGCTCAATTCAGATGTAAGTTGTTTTGTTGCAAAAGTAGATGACATTTGGTTATGGCACAAGAGACTCTGTCATATCAATTTTGATAATATATTAAAGATAAGAAATGTCAAAGTAGTTAGAGATCTTCCAAATATTGCAAGACCAATTGACACAATGTACAGGGAATGTGTTATGGGAAAGCATGTAAGGAGCTCTTTCAGAAGAAAGCAAAACTTAGTTGAAAACAAGTTAGACCTGGTTTATACAGATTTATGTCATCCTACTTAAACCAGATCATACTACGAAGAAAGGTATTTTATTTTGTTTGTTGATGATTTTTCAAGGATGATGTGGGTTGCATCCTTAAAGGAATCTGAAGCCTTTGAAAAGTTCAAAATATTCAAAGCTAAAGTGGAGAATGAATCTAGATTAAAACTAAAGTGTCTGAGATCAGATAGAGGAGGAGAATTCACCTCTAACTAGTTCTATGACTACTGTGAATAACATGGAATTAAAAGATAGTTGAATGCACCCAGAACCCCATAGCAAAATGGGATAGCAGAAAGAAGGAATAGGATCATACTTGATACAATGCGCACTATGATGATTGAAGGAAAAGTTGCACACACCTATTGGAGAGATGCAGTCAATACAACAATCTATACTATCAACAGAACACAACTAAGGCCAGGTGTGGATAAGACACCTTATGAAATTTGGTTTGGTAATGTACCTACAGTAAAATACTTTAGAATATTTGGCAGCAAGTGCTACATTAAGAGAGATGATGGTGTTGGTAAGTTTGATGCTAGAAGCGATGAAGGTATTTTCCTTGGTTACTTTTCTAAAAGAAAAGCATACAGATGTTTTAATTTGAGATTAAAGAAGATAACTAAAAGTACTCATGTAAAGATTGATAAGAAGTTCATGGTTCAAGAAAGGTAATATGAATATGCACCCATGATTGAGGATGAACCCAGGCCTAGCAGTAAAGACATTATTATTGAATAAATGTTTGATTGCATTGATGTTACATGTAATGAACCTGAATCAAGCAAAGAAGTATCATAGATTACAGATGAGGATGTTACACCAAAAGTTTCAATGATCACATCTAGGTATCGTTCAAAAGATGATATCATTGGAGATCAGAGCAGCAGTGTTTTGACCAGATCAAAAGAAAAAAGGTCAACAGTGGATGAAGAGGTATGCTTACTTTCACAGATTGAACCTTTAAATGTTGAAGATGCTTGCAAAGATTCTAATTGGCAGAAAACAATGGAAGAAGAATTAGATCAAATAATAAAAAATGATACATGGGAATTGGTTCCTAGACCTAGTGACAAAAATGTGATTGGAACAAAGTGGGTATTCAGGAACAAGATGAATGAAGATGGTATAGTGGTCAGAAACAAAGAAAGACTAGTGTATAAAGGATATGCATAGAGGGAAGGGATAGATTACAGTGACACATTTGCCCCTATGAAAATATTAGAAGCCACCAAGTTATTCTTGGCCTACGCAACATTCAAGGATTTTAAAGTATATCAAATGGATGTAAAATCCACATTTCTGAATGGTGACTTGAAGGAAGAAGTATACATAGAACAACCTAAAGGATTTAACTTATCAGATAAACCAGACATGGTATGTAGATTGAAGAAAGCACTCTATGGACTTAAAGATGCCCCAAGAGCTTGGTATGAGAGACTAGATGGTTATCTTACCAAGATTGGATTTAAGAAAGGAGTAGAAAATTGTAACCTATTCATAAGAGAGACACCTGATGGACTATTACTTGTTGCCATATTTGTTGATGACATTATCTTTGGAGGTAATAACAAGCTTAGTTCAAAATTTGCAAAAGAAATTCATAATGAATTTGAAATGAGCATGATTGGTCCTAAAAAATACTTTTTGGGATTAAATGTAAAACAGAAAGATAAAGGAATATTATAAATTAGTCCAAATATGTGAAGGAAATATTGAAGACTGTAAGCCAGTATGCACTCCTATGATAACAAGAAGCAAGATTTCTAAAGATGATGATTCTGAAGTAGTTGACAAGACATTGTATAAGTATATGATTGGAAAAATTATATATCTTACTCAATCTAGACCAGACATATCTAATGTAGTTGGCATTGTTGGTATATTTGCAGCTGAACCAAAACAAAATCACCTAATGGAAATAAATAGAATATTCAGATATCTAAAGGGAACTATAGTTTATGGTTTATGGTATCCTAAATTAGAGAATGTACAACTTCATGTGTATACAGATGCATATTGGGAATGTTGTCTTGATGACAGGAAGAGTACATCTGGAGGAGCAGTATTTCTTGGAGATAGGTTGGTTTCTTGGGTAAGAAAGAAGAAGAATTGTATCTCTCAGTTGACATCAGAAGCTGAATATGTTGCAGCAGAATTGAATTGTTTTACAATGGTTTGGATCAAGCAGATGGTTAAAGATTTTGGTATATAGGTTGACTATCCTATTGTTATTCACTGTGATAACACCAGTACTATCAACATTTCCAAGAACCCTATGATGCACGCAAAGAAAAAGCACATTGAGATTAAATACCATTTTATTAGAGAAAAAGTTGCAGATAATGAAGTAAAATTGGACTATGTGAGCACCAAAGTATAGTTGGTAGATATTTTCACAAAGCCTTTATCAAAAGATACTTTTGAGTATCTTATGGATAATTTGGGAGTAATTCCCTCTACTGAGTCTGATTAGATGAAGCAGCAAGAACATCAATCCAGAGTGACTGATGAATGGTTGAATACTCTACTTCTGGAGTAGTACCTATGCCTAATTTCTTATGGCACCCTTTGCAATTCATGTTGTTGGTCCTATCAAATTTGGAACAAATTTGGAGTGACCATGTTAATTTTTTCAGTTAAGCTAAGTGAGTACCCTTGAAAATTTTGCGAGAAGGCTCAGTTAAAATGCTTGAAAAAGATACCCTGGTGATTTTCATTAGATATTACTTGGGAAGGGGCTTCATTACATTTAATTTCACATATACAGTGGGTTCCAACTCCTAAATTCCAAATATGACATGTTTAGGGAGTAGTCATTTTGAGGGGGTCACCTAAATTTGCATTTTGCTTAAGTGTCATTTTGCTGTCCGGGGCCTAGTTTGCTTCTGAATATCTTGTACCCTATTAAGTTTCATAAGCAATATCTTTGGGAATGTGTTACATGCATATCAAAAATCATATGTTTTAGATCTCAGCTCTTCCCAAATCCATTTGATAAGTTTCCATGTTCCCCAAAGTTGGTCACTCAGAACTGTTTGCATCTTTGTTCTGCTCAGAAGTCTGAATTTCCCAGTTTGACAGGTTATAACTTTTGACCAGTTGATTCAATTGAAAAATTCCTTCTATACTATGATCTAGTGGTCACATACTTCATATATTTCAGTTTCCAGAACATGATGAATCTATGACTGAAATGGAAGAGTGTTTGGTTGAACAATATGGTAACATAGAGGACAATAGTGTTTCTTATGCTATACCCATTGTTGAAGAACCTATGTCACATTCAGATGGTGATAAAGAGGATCTTGAGGAAGAACTTATCAAAAAACAATTGGCCATCCAAAAGTAAAGGAAGAAAGAAAAGGCCAATAGGCAATCTCAAATCAAAATTGACCAATTAAAATTGGAAATATTGAACCAAATAATAATAAATGATGATGAATCTACTGATGTTGAATCTAAAACTTCAGAACATGCTGAATATGAATATAGTCATACTGATGAGACTGAGTTTGGTGATATTGAATCCAGCTATTATGAAGGTGATGCTACGTTTACTTTGGCTGAAAATGATGATTACGATGCTGACACTGAAGTTTATGAGAAGCAAGATGATGATGAGGCAAGTTGTTGTGATAATCCTTATGATGACAGTGACATAAATCCTGATTTTTCAAATCGAGTCTTTGATATTGAAAATCCTATATTTATGATTTCACATGAGGTTGCATCAAGTGGTCCTCATATTGAGAATGATGAACAGAAAGTTATTATACCTATGACTAAAATGGATGTTATGATTTATAATCATGAAAGTAGTAATCATTCTCAATGTGAAATAGAAGATGTGTATAATTAGCAAAATGGTATAGATATGAGAAATGAAGTTGTTGATTATGATTGTGTACCAGAGGAGGATGTAAATGATGATAGTGATTCACTTCATAGTGAAGAAATTTCAGAATTATTGTCTTATGATTATCTTAGATATTCAGGGCAGCACAGTTTTGAATTATTACACCCTAGGCACATTGATTTTGACAAGGAATATAAATCAGATGTTCAAAGCTGTGATACTAATATTTCTAATTTTCCTTGCACTTCTTTTTCACAAGATTACAATAGGATTCAATTTGATTCTTCAGATAATGAGAGCGACAGTGTGTATTCAGATTCAAAAGATGAAGAGATTCCAGGTATGATATTGAGTACTAAATGGGATAGTGGTGTTGATTATGTATCTTTCTCTGATTCTAAATCTTCCATAAAATCATTTTATGATGAACTTTTAGTCACTCAACATATGTAGTTGCCAAATGTGTTTCTTGATATTCTCCATCCCACCCACCAACAAGTTAGTGAATTGTGTGAGGATAGCAATTTACATGAGAGTTCTTTGGGGATTTCTGATTTAGATATGCAAACCACTAACAAGTTGCAGGATCACTTTTCTTTTGAAGAGAAGAATATGAATTATGACATGAAATTGTGATGTTATGATAAAGACAAAGCTGAAACTTGTTTTTTCTCTCTCACAAAGGTTCAAAATAACATACATCAGATCCGTGTTGTTCATAATGATCCAAATTTTGATGTTTCTTAGATTGTTGTTCCGAATCCATTACAGAAAGGGCTAAATCATGTTTTAAATGGTGAATGTTGTAAGGTTCAGTCTGCGTTCTTCTTTGATTTGCAAGTTATTAATGTGAATGGACCTAATGATGCTTTTCCAAGCAGTATAAAAGAGGTTGAGTATCCCTCCTTTCAGTTGAATGGTGAGTTTTTCAGTTGTGGTTTACAAATGAAAGATGATAAAAGTTGCAGATATCAAACTATGTTCTTATCTAACGAATGTGACATGTATATGCCACAAATTTTCTATGATGACAATCTACCTAATGCTTATGGAAGATCATATGAAGAATTTATAGATTTTTTGTCATATGATGAGTTGATACAGGATGACAGTGGATTGCACCAGATAGATAAGAGTGGTACTGTTATCATATTTTTGAAACATGGGGCAGGGAGCTTTGTGTTTGACAGAGGTAAGAGTTGATCTCAGTTTTGGGGCTTCGGGCCTCTTGTAGATAGTGGACATATTGTACAGTTTCTTTCCCTTTTAGTTGTGTGTTTTCTTTCAGTAAGAGGTTTCCCCATTTTTTGAAAAGAAAGAGAAAGAGAAAGAGAAAGAGAGAGAAAGAGAAAGGGTAAAATCTGATTTTGAAGTTTTGGGGTGGTCTGCTACTCCAGAGATCTATGGTTCTTAGTATAAAATTTCATTTAAACCATCCTCAGTCAGAGCCACTATTGGTCCTCTAAAATTTGGAACAAATTTGGAGTGACCATGTTAATTTTTTCAGTTAAGCTAAGTGAGTACCCTTGAAAATTTTGCAAGGCTCAATTAGAATGCTTGAAAAAGATACCCTGGTGATTTTCATTAGATATTACTTGGGAAGATGCTTCAATACCTTTCATTTCACATATACAGTGGGTTCCAACTCCTAAATTCCAAATATGACATGTTTTGGGAGTAGTCATTTTGAGGGGGTCACCTAAATCTGCATTTTGCAAAAGTGTCATTTTGTTGTCCGGGGACTAGTTTGCTTCTGAATAACTTGTACCCTGTTAAGTTTCATAAGCCATCACTTTGGTAATGTGTTACATGCATATCAGAGAGATTATGTTTTAGATATTAGCTCTTCCCAAATCCATTTGATAAGTTTCCATGTTCCCCAAAGTTGGTCGCTCAAAACTGTTTCCATCTTTGTTTTGCTTAGAAGTCTGAATTGTCCAGTTTGACAGGTTATAACTTTTGACCAGTTGATTCAATTGAAAAAATTCCTTTTTTACTATGATCTAGTGGTCACATACTTCATATATTTCAGTTTCCAGATCATGATGACTTCATTTGAGCAATTTTCTAGTCTGATTCTGTTGGCACTTTGTTAAGTTTCCCAAAGTTATTGAATGCAGATTTCTGAATACCTTACTTTGAAGGCTTGCATCTTTGATCAGATGGATAGATATGAAATCATGGTGTGTTCCCAGGTATTTTAAGCATGACAATGAACCAATATTTCCAGTTTGCAAAACCCTATGAAATCAGATGACAAGTTTTCTAGAACCATTCCATTGGTGAATAATTTTGATTTCCTGAGTTTTCAAGTACATAATTGCTAAGTTGTCCACTTTGAGGTCTTGAAAATCTATACCCGGTTAAAATTTTTGGGTAATTGAGTTGTCCCTCATATTTTAAACATAAGAGTGCACCTATTTGAAGAGTCTCAGATTCCTACCAATCCAGTTATTCACTTTTCCAGAGCCTTTCCATTTCTGATTTATTAAAATTTCACTGAAAATGCTAAATTCATAATTAAATGGCATACCTTGTAATTTCTCTATTTGCACCCAGTTTGAGGTCAGGCATAATTAAAAGTTGATCTACATTGTAGACCTAGGAGTGAACTCCTTTGAAGATTTCTAAATTTTGATCAATCGAGTTGATCACTTTTCTAAATTAAATCCAAATCAGTTTTGTGCATATTTGCATGGTTTAAGTTCAGAAAGTGTTTTGGGTGCTGAATTTACACATTAATGTTATTTGATCTGTGGACCATCAAATAAAGTTAGTGATAGTTTCAAGATCCTTGTATGAAACTAAATCTATGTTTAGGGGTTCAAACTTCAAGGGTATCTTTAGTTGGGCTTTCAAAGTCAGTTTTTGAGGGTGTTTTGTCCAATTGACAGTGTTTTCAGAACTGCACTTTACTAAATTGCTTTCTTCAGAGGTTGGTAACTTTTTTCTCGGTGATTATTTCCATTTGAAGGTCATTTATTTGTATTCCTTATATAGAAGTATACTACCATAATCAGGAGTTAACTCTAAAGGCAAGTTTCTACATTGTTTGCCAAAGCTGATCCGATTGAGGTTTATGTTGTTTTGGCATCTGCAGTTATGCTATTTTTGGAATTTCCATCTTTGATCAGTTACAACTTGTGTATAGATTTGGATCCAGAAAATCCCTTTGGAATGTGTATTCACATATTGGAGGAGAGTGTACATTTATGTTTGAATGATTATGTGATGCTTTTTGGTCAGTTTTTAAGATTAGTTCCAAAGGCCTGTTGTCATTTTGGGGTAAGTGTATAGAGTTACCAAAAGTGATTTTTGATGGTCGCATGTTCAATTTTTTCAAAACTTGATCACACATTAGAGGCATTTTTTATCACTTCGATTTCTACTTGGCATCAGTTTAAAAGAGAAGGGAGTTTTGACATAATTTCAATGACATTTATTTTAAATCATTGCGATTTAAATAACAATGCTTTCTGGATCAAAATGAAGCCTTTTGAATCATTTGATTTAAATAATTGAATGATATATAAATGGAAAGATGTCAGATGGATTATAAAAATGAATGACTTTGATAGAACTTCAAGCAAGTTGCAAGTTGCAGTTGTAAATATTTGGAATGCTGCAGATGATGATTGTTGTCGATGCCACATGGAAGCTCCAAAGTGCATTGGTGTAAAACAATGGGTGTTGTGTAGAAGGTAATAGAGGGAAATCAGTGCAAGTTGAGAAAAAAATTCATTACAAGTACTTGTCAGCAGATGTAAGCCCAATAAGGCTTGCATAATGTAATGATTAGAAGCCGCGCATTGAAGAGAGATAGTTCTAAAACATTTCATATGCAAAAAACAAAATGGTCTGTGATAATTTCTTTGGAGGATATGCTGCGTAGAGTGTGGCATTGATATAATTCTTAGACATTTAAAACAATTGTAAATTTAATGCAATGGCTTGCGCAAGTTTTCAAGGAGGCAAGAGTTTAAAGTTTTTAAAACAATACAAATGGCAGGGCTACCAAAAGCATTGCGTAGAAAGGCAGGAGGATAGCGTAGGAGATCAAGATGAGCTGCACAGGGAAATAGAAGTTAGAAAACATTTTAAATAGGAACCAGCACATATCATGGAAGTAGATCTTCAAACCAATGCAACAATGGAAGGTTTGGAATAAAATCACATGCCAGCTCAGCAGTATAGACATGATGACTGTTTGACAGGATGCCTCAAAGAGATTTGTTGACGAGGCTTTAGAAATTTTCAAAGCATAATGGACATTATAGATGTACATCCAATTCTCCATAACCTCTACCAACATAAAGCCTACGTAGATGTTTGAAAAAGGGTTACGCAAGGAATATGGAATGAAGACACCCAGCGAAAAAGGTAAAGGGTTTTTTAAAGTTTTAAATGATATGCAACAGAAAATGAATGGAAGAGGCCACAATGAATAGTTAAAATGACAGTTTTTAGAGCACGATGGCCAGTGCCAATGCATGTGGGAGCTTAGACAAAGTGCGCTGGAAGTTCAAAGAAGAGGTGTAGCATCAAGTCCACAACCTTTGTCAGCAAATTCCCATGTTGGAGTTGGTGCCCGATGCTTGCAGAGCTATACAGAGCTATACAGATCTATACAGAGCATTATCCCACATTCTTTGTATTAGGGATTTTATTTGGTTTAAATATTGCCGCACTTACCTAATGTAGTAAGAAGAAGCCAAGAGGCTCTTTGAGTGGTGTACCTAGGTTGGAGACTTAGTGTTTGGTGGGGCCCACATTATTTTGAACAAAAATGTACAAGAGTCTTATAGGAAAGGCATGATGACTATTTGACAGGATGCCTCAAAGAGATTTGTTGATGAGGATTTAGAAATTTTCAAAGCGTAATGCAAATTGCAGATGTAGAGACAATTCTCCATAACCTCTACCAACATAAAGCCTGCATAGATGTTTGAAAAGGGGCTACACAAGGAATATGGAATGAAGACACCTAGCGAAAAAGGTAAAGGGTTTTTAAAAGTTTTAAATTATATGCAACAGAAAATGAATGGAAGAGGCCACGATGAACAGTTAAAATGATAGTTTTTAGAGCACGATGGCCAGCGCCAATGCATGTGGGAGCTTAGACAAAGTGCATTGGAAGTTAAAAGCAGAGGTGTAGCATCAAGTCCATAACCTTTGTTAGCAAATTCCCACACTGGAGTTGGTGCCCGATGCTTGCAGAGCTATACAAAGCTATACAGATCTATACAGAGCATTATCCCACATTCTTTGTATTAGGGATTTTATTTGGTTTAAATACTGCTGCACTTACCTAATGTAGTGAGAAGAAGCCAAGAGGCTCTTTGAGTGGTGCACCCAGGTTGGAGACTTAGTGTTCAGCGGGGCCCACATTATTTTGAACAAAAATGTACAAGAGTCTTTAAAACAAAAAAACCCAATATCCCACATTCATGCCTCAGAAGGATTTCAAAATCCTTATAAGGAAAAACAAAAATATATAAAATGTGAAGTTGATGAAGAGGCTATCCACGCGCATGCCCAATCATCCGATGCCTAGGTTTCCATGCCCAAATTTTGAAGGGAAGTAAATTTTGACGAAAGTGACACATGGTGTCTAGTCGGGTAGTCGCTAGAAGCTGACTGTCAAGGAAGATAACCGCTGAGATTTGGTGACTGACTGCTAGTCGTTAGTCGCGAGGTCACCAGATGGAGGAGATAACCGCCATGACCAGAGTTAACTACCATTTTTAAGGTCCCCGAATGCTAGCGGTTAATGCGAAAGGATCTGGAGACTTGGAGACTGAGTGTGGTCGCATGGTCGCCAAATGAGGATAAACCGCCAAATGCTAGTTGCCAAGTCGCTGAGAGTTGATGAAAGAGTTAAAAAAATTTGGAGACAAGGAGACTAAAGGCAGTCGCATGGTCGCCGGTTAAAGATGTTAAGTGGAATTTGATTCAGAGACTATGAGATTGATGCTAGTCTCTATGTCTCTAAATCAGATCATGGTTAGGCGAAAAGTTCAGAGACTTGGAGACAAAGTGGAAAAAGTTACCCAGGGTTAAAGCACAGTTAAAGAGCAGTTTACAGCAGCCTGCCAACATATGCCACATGTCGATTTCTGGTGAAGTCTGGGAAAATTGTAGAAAATTGAGAGTTTCAAAGACATTAAAATGTGCGCAGGTTAATTTTTTAATCTTTTATTGCAAATACTTGTCAAAAATGCATTCCGGCAGATTTTTTGCAATAACAGATAAAATCAGATTTTTACAAAATGACAGTCAGATTTGCAGAAGATAAGATCAAATTTTTGAATAGGCAAAGATAATCAAATTATTTTAGAGATAGATTGAAATTAGATTTTAAAGTCAAATTCTCAGAGGATTGATGCAAATTTGAGATGGATAAGTTGAAATCAGATTTGCATAGGAGAATGAGACAAAATGCATAATATTTTATTGCAAATTTTTCAGGAAAGGCTTTCCCAGAGGGTTTATAGTCAAATTTTGAAATCAGATATTCTTCAGAAAGACATCATATTTTAAAGAGGCACTTGCAGAGTGATTTCAAATTTCTTTATGGAGTTAGATATTAATGGAATAAGTTTGGTTTTGTAAAGACTTTAAAAGCAAGTTAATTCATATTTTAAAATCATCGATAGTTTAAATGTCAGTATTTGGAGGCAGTTGAAAACAAGTTGTGAGGCCACCGATGGAGTTCAGATCTTTACTGAAAAAATATAGGATGAGACAAAATTAGATTTGAGGAGAGACAGGTGTGAATGTCTCAGAGTTAATAGGGTTTCTTTTCTCTTATTTATTCTCTTGTCTTTTCTATTTTGAGGGTTCGGATTCAGGTTCTTGTTCTAGTTCCTAGTCTTGTTCTTGTTCCTGTCTTTGCTTGGTTCAGTACAAGTTACCATTGGTTTGAAGATTTCTATTTGTAAAGCATACTTCTTTTTCATGCTTAGTTCTTGAGTTTAATGTCTGGATATCTAGAAACAATTTGGATAAATGAGAATACAGTGCAGTTCCTACTGATTGTTGTATTGCCTCTTTTGACTGTGTTTATGCTCTAGTATAGTTCATTTGTAAGGCATCTGAAATATACCTACTACAAGGTAGTGTGTCTAATCATTTGTGAGTCTTTCTCAAGGAGAGAGTTAAATTTTGTGAATGGTTTCAGAGAGTAGGACATGGTTATGAAGATTTGATGGAGAAGTATTGAGTTTAGTAGATTGTTTGTAAGGCATTCAATCTGGATTGTATGAAGTTTGTACGACATTCTTCAGTATTGCATTAGTTTATTATTGTTGACATATGTTTTCATTAACTCTTTGCCCAAGGAATAGGCACTGATCTAGAGTTTGCTGAACAAGTGTTTTCTCCATTCAGTCATACACAAATTAATCAAATTCATGTAGTTTTTAGAACAAATGAGTTGAACTCATTAAGGACTCATATCGGTAGGATAGTGTCCATTTTAGTGATTCCTTAGAGAGTGAATCAATTAGGTTACCCCTCCTGAAATCAAAAGGAAGAAGGATGAAAGTCCTTGTCTCATTGGTTCATGTTATGAAAACCATAGCCTGGCTTATAATACTCTATTTCAGATTAATCATTGCAATCTCTACAGTATTCTATAAGTTGTTACAGTGAGGTTTTAGGTGAATAGCCAGTGAATGAAATAATCCACCAAATGTATAGGTTGAAGTATCAGTAATATTTAATAGGTAATACCAGCTTGAGTCTGTGGAGCTCAAAAATGAAGGAGGTGATAATAGGTATCCCCAGTGTTATCAAATACCTCAGCAATTATCCTTTCTCTTGCCTAAAAGAGGTTGCATTCAAGTATATAAGGTATACTGTCATCATTAGGTAAGTGTTGCAAGAAAAAGTGCTAACAAATTGGAGACTATACTGGGGATTCAAATAAGATAGAAAGTTTAAACTTTGCTGAGTCATCCAAGAGTCTAGTTAAGAGAGATAGTTATAGAGTCTGGATTTCAAAAGAAAGGAAATATTCCTTAAGATTTACAAAGTGAGTCAAGTACATTTGTCTATCATTGCAAAGTATCTGAAAATCCAAAGTTATTGAAGAAATATTTACACAATCTCACTACTGGTGAGTGGCGAATCTGAGATCTGATTTGCACCAGTGTGCACATTAAAGATAGATTACAAAAAAGGCAAACTTGCAGTGACAGTGACAGCAGATATTCTACATGTTTTGAAGCTGATTTAAAGGTGTTTTCAAAGCACACATTCTTGTAGCAGCTCAAGTACATCCAGGTATTTCACAAAGTTTTAATAGTTTTCCTTATCAAGTGATTGCAGCACTAAAGCAAAAAGGAATCAGTTGAAAAAATAAGTTTACATGTTTCAAGTTTTTACTTGCATTTTTTGCAAAATCTGAATGAGATATGTAATAAACAAGAGTGACAGTTTGTAATCTTTTTGACTGCTAAGATGTCATATTCTTGTGATTGGAGGGGTAGTAATTTGTATGGGGAAATTATTTTTGAGGGTATCCCTGGATATCCGAATCATATTCCATCAAAGGTTAGGGAGTATTTGCCAAAGTTTACTAGTTTTGGTGAACAATCAGCTGAAGATCATTTAGAAAAGTTTGCAGATTTGATTGATGATCATGACATAACACATGAGGATGTGCTAATGAATCTATTTGCAATATCTCTAGTCGATAATGCTAGGGATTGGTTTAAGCAATTACCTCATGATTCAATAGGGTCTATGACTGAAATGGAAGAGTGTTTGGTTGAACAATATGGTAACATAGAGGACAATAGTGTTTCATATGCTATACCCATTGTTGAAGAACCTATGTCACATTCAGATGGTGATAAAGAGGATCTTGAGGAAGAACTTATCAAAAAACAATTGGCCATCCAAAAGTAAAGGAAGAAAGAAAAGGCCAATAGGCAATCTCAAATCAAAATTGACCAATTAAAATTGGAAATATTGAACCAAATAATAATAAATGATGATGAATCTACTGATGTTGAATCTAAAACTTCAGAACATGCTGAATATGAATATAGTCATACTGATGAGACTGAGTTTGGTGATATTGAATCCAGCTATTATGAAGGTGATGCTACGTTTACTTTGGCTGAAAATGATGATTACGATGCTGACACTGAAGTTTATGAGAAGCAAGATGATGATGAGGCAAGTTGTTGTGATAATCCTTATGATGACAGTGACATAAATCCTGATTTTTCAAATCGAGTCTTTGATATTGAAAATCCTATATTTATGATTTCACATGAGGTTGCATCAAGTGGTCCTCATATTGAGAATGATGAACAGAAAGTTATTATACCTATGACTAAAATGGATGTTATGATTTATAATCATGAAAGTAGTAATCATTCTCAATGTGAAATAGAAGATGTGTATAATTAGCAAAATGGTATAGATATGAGAAATGAAGTTGTTGATTATGATTGTGTACCAGAGGAGGATGTAAATGATGATAGTGATTCACTTCATAGTGAAGAAATTTCAGAATTATTGTCTTATGATTATCTTAGATATTCAGGGCAGCACAGTTTTGAATTATTACACCCTAGGCACATTGATTTTGACAAGGAATATAAATCAGATGTTCAAAGCTGTGATACTAATATTTCTAATTTTCCTTGCACTTCTTTTTCACAAGATTACAATAGGATTCAATTTGATTCTTCAGATAATGAGAGCGACAGTGTGTATTCAGATTCAAAAGATGAAGAGATTCCAGGTATGATATTGAGTACTAAATGGGATAGTGGTGTTGATTATGTATCTTTCTCTGATTCTAAATCTTCCATAAAATCATTTTATGATGAACTTTTAGTCACTCAACATATGTAGTTGCCAAATGTGTTTCTTGATATTCTCCATCCCACCCACCAACAAGTTAGTGAATTGTGTGAGGATAGCAATTTACATGAGAGTTCTTTGGGGATTTCTGATTTAGATATGCAAACCACTAACAAGTTGCAGGATCACTTTTCTTTTGAAGAGAAGAATATGAATTATGACATGAAATTGTGATGTTATGATAAAGACAAAGCTGAAACTTGTTTTTTCTCTCTCACAAAGGTTCAAAATAACATACATCAGATCCGTGTTGTTCATAATGATCCAAATTTTGATGTTTCTTAGATTGTTGTTCCGAATCCATTACAGAAAGGGCTAAATCATGTTTTAAATGGTGAATGTTGTAAGGTTCAGTCTGCGTTCTTCTTTGATTTGCAAGTTATTAATGTGAATGGACCTAATGATGCTTTTCCAAGCAGTATAAAAGAGGTTGAGTATCCCTCCTTTCAGTTGAATGGTGAGTTTTTCAGTTGTGGTTTACAAATGAAAGATGATAAAAGTTGCAGATATCAAACTATGTTCTTATCTAACGAATGTGACATGTATATGCCACAAATTTTCTATGATGACAATCTACCTAATGCTTATGGAAGATCATATGAAGAATTTATAGATTTTTTGTCATATGATGAGTTGATACAGGATGACAGTGGATTGCACCAGATAGATAAGAGTGGTACTGTTATCATATTTTTGAAACATGGGGCAGGGAGCTTTGTGTTTGACAGAGGTAAGAGTTGATCTCAGTTTTGGGGCTTCGGGCCTCTTGTAGATAGTGGACATATTGTACAGTTTCTTTCCCTTTTAGTTGTGTGTTTTCTTTCAGTAAGAGGTTTCCCCATTTTTTGAAAAGAAAGAGAAAGAGAAAGAGAAAGAGAGAGAAAGAGAAAGGGTAAAATCTGATTTTGAAGTTTTGGGGTGGTCTGCTACTCCAGAGATCTATGGTTCTTAGTATAAAATTTCATTTAAACCATCCTCAGTCAGAGCCACTATTGGTCCTCTAAAATTTGGAACAAATTTGGAGTGACCATGTTAATTTTTTCAGTTAAGCTAAGTGAGTACCCTTGAAAATTTTGCAAGGCTCAATTAGAATGCTTGAAAAAGATACCCTGGTGATTTTCATTAGATATTACTTGGGAAGATGCTTCAATACCTTTCATTTCACATATACAGTGGGTTCCAACTCCTAAATTCCAAATATGACATGTTTTGGGAGTAGTCATTTTGAGGGGGTCACCTAAATCTGCATTTTGCAAAAGTGTCATTTTGTTGTCCGGGGACTAGTTTGCTTCTGAATAACTTGTACCCTGTTAAGTTTCATAAGCCATCACTTTGGTAATGTGTTACATGCATATCAGAGAGATTATGTTTTAGATATTAGCTCTTCCCAAATCCATTTGATAAGTTTCCATGTTCCCCAAAGTTGGTCGCTCAAAACTGTTTCCATCTTTGTTTTGCTTAGAAGTCTGAATTGTCCAGTTTGACAGGTTATAACTTTTGACCAGTTGATTCAATTGAAAAAATTCCCTTTTTACTATGATCTAGTGGTCACATACTTCATATATTTCAGTTTCTAGATCATGATGAATCCATTTGAACAATTTGCTAGTCTGATTCTGTTGGCACTTTGTTAAGTTTCCCAAAGTTGTTGAATGCAGATTTCTGAATACCTTACTTTGAAGGCCTGCATCTTTGATCAGATGGATAGATATGAAATCATGGTGTGTTCCCAGGTATTGTAAGCATGACAATGAACCAATATTTCCAGTTTGCAAAACCCTATGAAATCAGATGACAAGTTTTCTGGAACCATTCCATTGGTGAATAATTCCGATTTCCTGAGTTTTCGAGTACATAATTGCTAGGTTGTCCACTTTGAGGTCTTTAAAATCTATACCCGGTTAAAAATTTTGGGTAATTGATTTTTCCCTCATATTGTAAACATAAGAGTGCACCTATTTGAAGAGTCTCATATTTCTGCCAATCCAGTTATTCACTTTTCCAGAGCCTTTCCATTTCTGATTTATTAAAATTTTACTGAAAATGCTGAATTTAGAATTAAATGGCATACTTTGTCATTTCCCTATTTGCACCTGGTTCAAGGACAGGCGTAATTGAAATTTGATCTGCATTCTAGACCTAGGAGTGAACTCCTTTGAAGATTTCCATATTCTGATCAATCGAGTTGATCACTTTTCTAAATTAAATCCAAATCAGTTTTCTACATATTTGCATGGTTTAAGTTCATAAAGTGTTTTGGGTGCTGACTTTACACATTAATTTTATTTGATCTGTGGACCATCAAAGAAAGTTAGTGATAGTTTCACGATCCTTGTATGAAACTAAATCTATGTTCAAGGGTTCAGACTTCAAGGGTATCTTCAGTTGGGTTTTCAAAGTCAGTTTCCAAGGGTGTTTTGTCCAATTGACAGTGTTTTCAGAACTACACTTTACTAAATTGCTTTCTTCAGAGGTTGGTAACTTTTTGCTCGGTGATTGTTTCAAGTTGAAGGTCATTTCTTTGTATTCCTTATATAAAATTATACTACCAGAATCAGGAGTTAACTCTAAAGGCAAGTTTCTACATTGTTTGCCAAAGCTGATCCGATTGAGATTTATGTTGTTTTGGTATCTGCACTTATGCTATTTTTAGAATTGTCGTCTTTGATCAGCTACTCCTTGCGTATAGATTTGGATTTGGCAAATCCCTTTTGCATGTGTATTCACATATCGGAGGAGAGTGTACATTTATGTTTGAATGATTATGTGATGCCTTTTGGTCAGTTTTTAAGATCAGTTGCAGAGGCCTGTTGTCATTTTGGGGTAAGTGTACAGAGTTACCAAAAGTGATTTTGGATAGTTGCATGTTCAATTTTTTCAAAACTCGATCACACATTAGAGGCATTTTTTATCACTTCGATTTCCACTTGGCATCAATTTAAAAGAGAAGGGAGTTTTGACATAATTTCAATGACATTTATTTTAAATCATTGCGATTTAAATAACAATGCTTTCTTGATCAAAATGAAGCCTTTTGAATCGTTTGATTTAAATAATTGAATGATGTATAAATGGAAAGATGTCAGATGGATTCTAAAAATGAATGACTTTGATAGAACTTCAAGCAAGTTGCAGTTGTTAATATTTGGGATGCCACAGATGATGATTGTTGTCAATGCCACATGGAAGCTCCAAAGTGCATTAGTGTAAAATAATGGATGTTGTGTAGAAGGTAATAGAGGGAAATTAGTGCAAGTTGAGAAAACATTTCATTACAAGTACTTGTCAGCAGATGTAAGCCCAATATGGCTTGCACAATGTAATGATTAGAAGCCATGCATTGAAGAGAGGTAGTTCTAAAACATTTCATATGCAACAAACAAAATGGTCTGTGTTGATTTATTTGGAGGATATGCTGCGTAAAGTGTGGCATTGATATAATTCTTAGACATTCAAAACATTTGTAAATTTAATGCAATGGCTTACGCAATTTTTCAAGGAGGCAAGAGTTTAAAGTTTTTAAAACAATACAAATGGCAGGGCTGCCAAAAACATTGCATAGAAATGCAGGAGGATAGCGCAGGAGATCAAGATGAGCTGAACAGGGAAATAGAAGTTAGAAAACATTTTAAATAGGAACCAGCACATATCATGGAAGCAGATCTTCAAACCAATGCAACAATGGAAGGTTTGGAATAAAATCCCAAGCCAACGCAGTAGTACAGACAAGGCATGATGACTGTTTGACAGGATGCCTCAAAGAGATTTGTTGATGAGGCTTTAGAAATTTTCAAAGCGTAGAGCCAATTGCAGATGTAGAGCCAATTTTCCATAACCTCTGCAAACATTAAGCCTGTGTAGATGTTTGAAAAGGGGTTACGCAAGGAATATGGAATGAAGACACCTAGCAAAAAAGGTAAAGGGTTTTTAAAAGTTTTAAATTATATGCAATAGAAAATGCATGGAAAAGGCCACGATGAACAGTTAAAATGATAGTTTTTAGAGAATGATGGCCAGCGCCAATGCCTATGGGAGCTTAGACAAAGTGTGCTGGAAGTTCAAAGCAGAGGTGTAGCATCAAGTCGACAACCTTTGTCAGCAAATTCCCACACTGGAGTTGGTGCCCGATGCTTGCAGAGCTATATAGAGCTATACAGAGCTATACAGAGCATTATCCCACATTCTTTGTATTAGGAATTTTATTTTGTTTAAATACTGCCGCACTTACCTAATGTAGTAAGAAGAATCCAAGAGGCTCTTTGAGTGGTGCGCCCAGGTTGGAGACTTAGTGTTAGGTGGGGCCCGCATTATTTTGAACAAAAATGTACAGGAGTCTTTAAAACACAAAAACCCAATATCCCACATTCATGCCTCAGAAGGATTTCAAAATCCTTATAAGGAAAAACAAAAATATATAAAATGTGAAGTTGATGAAGAGACTATCCACGTGCGCGCCCAGTCATTCGACGCTTAGGTTTTTGTTCCTAGATTTTGAAGGGAAGTAAATTTTCATGAAAGTGACACATGATGTCTAGTCAGGTAGTCGTCAGAAGCTGACCATCAAGGAAGATAACCGCTGAGATTTGGCGACTGACTGCTAGTGGTTAGTCGCGAGGTCGCCAGATGGAGGAGATAATCGTCGCAACCAGAGTTAACTGCCAGTTGCAAGGTCGTCGAATGCTAGCGGTTAATGCGAAAGGATCTGGAGACTTGGAGACTGAGTCTGGTCACATGGTCGCCAGATGAGGATAAACCACAAGATGCTAGTCACCAGGTCACCAAGAGTTGATGAAAGAGTTAAAAGCATTCAGAGACAAGGAGACTAAAGGAAGTCGCGTGGTCGCCGGTTAAAGATGTTAAGTGGAATTTGATGCAGAGACTATGAGACTGATGCTAGTCTCTATGTCTCTATATCAGACCATGGTTAGGTGAAAATTTCAAAGACTTGGAGACAAAGTGGAAAAAGTCACCCAGGATTAAAGCACAGTCAAAGAGTAGTTTAGAGCAGCCAGCCAGCATATGCCACATGTCAATTTCTGGTGAAGTCTGCGCAAATTGTAGAAAATTGAGAGTTTCAAAGACATTGAAATGTGCACAGGTTAATTTTTTAATCTTTTATTGCAAATACTTGTCAAAAATGCAGTCCAGGAGATTTTTTGCAATAACAGATAAAATCAGAATTTTACAAAATGATAGTCAGATTTGCAGAAGATAAGATCAAATTTTTGAATGGGCAAAGATAATCAGATTTTTTCAGAGATAGATGGAAATCAGATTTTAAAGTCAGATTCTCGGAGGATTGATGCAAATTTGAGATGGATAAGTTGAAATCAGATCTGCACAGGAGAATGAGACAAAATGCATAATATTTTATTGCAAAGTTTTCAAGAAAGGCTTTCCCGTAGGGTTTATAGTCAAATTTTGAAATCAGATATTCTTTAGAAAGACATCATATTTTAAAGAGGCACTTGCAGAGTGAAGTCAGATTTCTTTATGGAGTCAGATATTAATGGAATAAGTTTGATTTTTCAAAGACTTTGAAAGCAATTTAAGTCATATTTTAAAATCACTGACAATTTAAATGTCAGATTTTGGAGGCAGTTGAAAACGAGTTGTGAGGCCACCGATGGAGTTCAAATCTTTACTAAGAAAAGACAAGATGAGACAAAATCAGATTTGAGGAGAGATAGGTGTGAATGTCTCAGAGTTAATAGGGTTTCTTCTCTCTTATTTATTCTCTTGTATTTTCTATTTTGAGGGTTCTGATTCAGGTTCCTGTTCTGGTTCCTGTGGAGGTTCCTGGTCTTGTTCTTGTTCCTATCTTTGCTTGGTTCAATACAAGTTACCATTGGTTTGAAGATTTATGTTTGTAAAGAATACTTCTTTTTCATGCTTGGTTCTTGAGTTTAATGTCTGGATATATGGAAAAAATTTGGATAAATGAGAATACAGTGCAGTTCCTACTCATTATTGTCTTGTCTCTTTTGACTATGTTTATGCTTTAGTATAGTTCATTTGTAAGGCATCTGAAATATACCTACTACAAGGTAGTGTGTCTAATCGTTTGTGAGTCTTTCTGAAGGAGAGAGTTTAATTTTGTGAATGGTTTTAGAGAGTAGGACATGGTTATGAAGATTTGATGAAGAAGTATTGAGTTTAGTAGATTGTTTGTAAGGCATTCTTCAATAATGCATTAGTTTATTATTGTTGACATATGTTTTCATTGACTCTTTACCCAAGGAATAGGCACTGATCTAGAGTGTACTGAATAAGTGTTTTCTCCATTCATTCATACACAAATTAATCAAATTGGTTCATGCTATCAAAACCATAGCCTGGCTTATAATACTCTGTTTGAGATCAATCATTGCAATCTCTTAAGTATTCTATAAGTTGTTACAGTGAGGTTTTAGGTGCATAGCCAGTGAATGAAATAATCCACCAAATACATAGGCTGAAGTATCAGTAATCTTTAATAGATAATACCTGCCTGAGTCTGTGGAGCTCAAAAATGAAGGAGGTGATAATAAGTATCCCCACTATTATCAAATACCTCAGCAATTAGCATTTCTCTTGCCTAAAACAGGTTGCATTCAAGTATATAAGGTATACTGTCATCATTAGGTAAGTGTTCCAAGAAAAAGTGCTAACAGATGTTAAAGGGGGAGTATATAGTAAGGGGGAGCATATACTTTGGGGGAGTATAAAAATAGACGGAGGAGCTGTAGCAGTGTAGAGGAGTCTTTGATGAGGATATTGAGAAGATTGTAAGAAGAAAGAAGAAACCATGTGCTGAGGATGTTTTTAATACCATATGTTGCCATCAATTTCAAAGGGGGAGATTGTTGGAGATTTACTTCTGGCAGCTAGTTGATTGTATGTTTTTGATTGCTAGTTGATTGTATGTTTCTCATTGATGACAACATATAATATACATTAGTGATCTATATGTACTTATTAGAATGATGATATCAAGCCTTGCATGGTTATATTCATGTTGTAGACATGTTGTTGATGTTTTTTTCATACATGCAGACTTAGATATGGAGTTTAAGTTATGTTGTGTAATTTTGTTATGTGGCAGTAAAAGTTTCTGGAGTTTGTCTATACAGAGCTGACGTATTGCATTGGTTCTTGAGTTGCGCCTGTCTTCAGGATATGCATGTGTATATTCAAGATTATTTATGAGTTAAAGATAGTTATCCAAAGGTTCCAAACTTGTTTCTACAGTATTGCAAAGTTAGAGTTAATTTGGTGAGGCCAACTTAGTGAAGCGTCGTGTCTATTTAGTTTATATTGTGAGGTTGTAATTATTCTTGCATGATTAGTAAAGCCAACAAGGATGTTATGAAGAGTTGTCTAAAGGTCCCATGATCCTATACCTTGAGGAAGATACTTATATAAATTCATTTTTGGAATGCTAAGTGTGAATGATAAGATAAGAGACAAAAAAATGTACTGAGCAGAATATTAGTTGTGTTTCATTCATCAAAGATCTATGTGAAGAAGAAGTGAAAGATTACAATACACTAGAACTTATCAAGACAGTAGGTCTACTCTATAGTTCAGCATAATATAAAGTGCATATATGTTCTTCAGAAGGTTATAGCCTTCACCATTAAAACAGTGAGCTTTTGGACAGTGAGTCCTCACCCTTAACTAGGTTATTTGTAAAAGACTCCTAACAGGGTCAGACCTTTAACCAGGTCACTATACTTATTGCATTGTAAAGAACAACTCCTAATAGGGTTGCAAGATCTTCTAATAGGGATCAATATAAACAAGTATAGTTTATTGTGGGTGTTAATTCCCACTGGGGTTTTTACCATTTGGTTTCCCCGTAACCAAATTGTGATGTTGTGTATTGTTTTATCTGAATGTGCATTACTTTATTGTATTCTGGAGTTAATAAAGGAAATAATTAAATTAGCTGATAACTGATTCACCCCCCCTCTCAGTTATCCTTTGGGACTATTCTAACACCTTTGTGGGACCCATGCCTCTTCTTCTTTAAATGTTGAAGAGTCTTCAATCCATTTCTTCCTTGATTCTTCTAATCTAGTCCTTTCAACAATCAATTTTTGTTTTTCTAATTCCAAGTATGCTTGTGTAATAGGACTTGACAGCATAGGGGAAGGAGGGAAAGGCACAATTGGGCTGGATGAACCAAATTGGTGTGGGTCTTGTGTTATCATCCTTTGAGGAGGAAATTGGGGTATTTTTTTTCCCTCTAGGATAGCAATTTTCTTATATTTTTCAATATACTTTAACCTTTCATAATTATATGCTTTCATGACTATCTCATATTTTTCCCTCAGGATTTTGGTTTCTTTTTCCTTTTTCTCAGCTACTTTCATGCCTAATTTCACTGATTCTAGAGTAATTCTAGCTGCTTCTACCCCTAAGGCACTTGTATCTCTCTTTACTAACAGGCTTCCTGACTATTCAGTATAGTCACCTTCAACAATTTTCTTATTTTCTTTCTTCTTTATAGACCACATTACCAGTATTGCATGGTCTTCACTAAATTTGACACCAGTAGACACTCCACTAGTGTGCACTGGTTTGGTATCTTTCCTAATAGCATCAAAGACCATGGCATCAACAAGATCCCATTGTGGCAGGATAAGAACTCCATCTTTCTTTACTAGTTATATGCCTTCTTCAGGAGTGATCTGGTCAAATTTAGCTACCATCTCCTGCTTTATTTCCTTTTCAATATCATCTTTGTTTCTATCAAGTTGATTATCCTGCAAATTATGACATTTCTCTTTTAATTCATTAATGTGAATTCTCCAAAGGAATTGAATGAAATCCCTTGCTTTAAAAAATTGGTCATCTAACAAGAATTCATCACTAGCTTTCTTAGTGATGGGATCCAATTCCTTCCCAGCAAAATCAGCTACCATCAAGTCCATTTCAACATGTTTAGCTGCCTCTAGCACTCCTTCTTGCAGTTCCTGGGCTGCAACAAAGACATGTCCAATATTTCCCATTTCCATCAATTGTTTAGTAATGGCCCGTTCATCCATGTGCAAGGAGATTGGGAAGGGGAATAAATATCATCTTGTTGCTGATCTTTTCCTTCCACCCTTTGCCTTTTTGAAGATGGCACTGATTGGGTACTGGAGTCTAATGTTCTTTTCCCCTTTTGATTGGAGGTCTTTTCAACTCTTGGAAGAATTTTTCTATATCCTCTCCATTGGTACACAACATATTTTCCTGATGGAACAACCCTTCCCTGTGTAGCTCTACTCATAATATCCTTTGCCTTTTCTAGCTATGTTTCCATTACTTTCTTCTTCCTATGGTCTAAGGCTTGCATAATATCTTCAAACATTCTCATTAGGGATTCCACCTTCTTTTAACAAGGCATAAATTATTTCAAAGGATCATACGCTTTATCAAAATGATGGAAAAAATCTAATGATATCCTATAAACTAACCATTTCTCCTTCTTGATTTCTTGCTCCATCAAGTCAAATTCATTTCTAATTATATCATTAGGAAAATTGATCTAATGTTCTAGAGATAAACATTTAGTTCTCTTTCTGAACATGACACTGATGAATCCCTCATTATCTGCACAGCTTTCCACTAAGGTTGCCAACTGATAAGGATCCAAGTATTTATGAAACTGGGTCCATCCTCCTTTAGTGATAATAAACTGGTGTGCTTTTGTGATGGTTGGGAATATGCTTCCCTTCAATTTTCTAGTCAATGCTTCTTCTTGCAACACACCAAGTTGTCTCATGCGTCGTGCCATGCCTATCTTGAGTGGTACTCTATAAGGGAGGACATTTGGAGTTCCTTTAAAACCATAGACCCTAATAACTGTCGAAACATGGTATAAAATGAAGTCACCCTAATTGTGAACAATTTGAAATTCTTTAACATACTCTATAGGTCTTTGTAATCTTAACACATCTATGTGAATTCTTGGGTTGTCTATGCATAACAGTGCTCTAATCTTAGAGGCAAAACATCTATCAAATTAATAAAATTGGCCTCTTTCCTTTCCCAAGATAAATCAGTACTCCACAACTGAACTAGAAAATCTTCATCATCCTGAAATTTGATAAGATCCATTTCTTTCTCAAAATAGTCAGCAGTATTATATAAGATCATGTGCATCATCATATAGTACCAGCCAAATGGCTTAACTATCTTATACTCTTTTATGCCTACTAGACCTTGATGCATTAAATCAACAATGTAATTAGCCAAATCAAAGACAACATACAAATGTGGATGCAAAATTTGGACCATTATAAGCATAAAATGAATAGGCATTGTTGTCTCCTCATCTTCTCCAGAACATGACACAGGGCACTATACATCCCTCTAGCCTTGCCACTAAAATAATCCAATTTGAAAGGATCTAGTGTGTTAGGGCCTACTACAATTAAACCCCCTATCTTATTAAAAAATTCTTTCAAAGGCCCAGTTCTGAAGTAGTCCCTTTGATTCTTGTATACTTCTTTCAAATACTCAAATTCTATGTCATACATCTGAACAAAAAGGTCACTCAAATTGAAAAATTTTATTATCTCATCAGCTAGGACATTAAATAATATGTTCCCATCTGTATCTCTCAGAACCCTAGACACCTTATCATAAGCTTTAGCAATTGTGATTAACAAATCTGTGTCCATAAATACTCCAGGAACTATCAATTTTCCAGCATTTAAATCCCATATGTTACAGTCTAGGATAGGAGCATTTCTTTGGCTGAAAGCAATTTTTAACAAGGAAAGACCACTTACACTAACCTTGGAATCCTTATCCCATCTTCCTAGATCATATAAAACCTCCCCGACTCTAGAATGAGGACTTAGAGGCACTACTTTTTTTATTTGAGTAGGGTCATTGGTGGATCCGTACAGCTATTGTAAAAGATCCTCCCACACATTCCTATCTTTGTAATCTACTTTACCAGTGAACTCAATTCTAGGGGCCATTTTATGAACTTAGGGTTTATCTTTCAGAAATTGAAACCCTACTACAAGTATGAATTTTAATGTTTCATTAGAAAACTTACCCATTCTGCAATTTGTTACACAGAGCGCGAGATTGCTACAACTTTTAGTTTCACTTCAATAACTTCAGTGGTTATGGAAACTTTAGAATCAAGAAATTACTTATATGCTCAATAAAATCAAGCTCTCACATTTAATTTTACTGAAGTTACCACATGCTCTATAATCAATTCATCTGGTTTGAATATTCGCGGCTCAATGTTTCATTGAAACCAATCTTAAACTTTTAAATCTGAACCATAGATCTTATCGTCATCTTATCTTATCATGTGGCTCTCATCACTTTACAAAAACCATAATTCATCCTAGACACATGTTAGCATGAATTGATCTCTTATATGCTATATCTCTTGCATCCTCCTGATAAGCCTTTAAGTCAGTTGTCTAATCTTTCTAATGTGACCACCACCTACTTTACCCCAGACTTTACTAACCATGGATGCAACTTTATCAACTTGGACACATGTCAACACCACTTAATGGCTTATACACTAGATCTTCCTCATCTTTACCTTAATTCATTGAGGGATTCATTTGATCTTTCTCAAAATGCATGCTTTTTATCTTATCCTTGCACTGTACTGGGCCTACGAACTACCACGTGTCAGTAAGACTTAATCACTTATACTGTAGATCTCAATCACTTTAACACTCAATGATTAAGTCAACCATCGGATCAACCTTTATATGCTCAACCTTTAACTCATTTCTTATGACCTCAACTAGACCCACTGGGACACGTGGCATCGTGACTTAATGGGTTACATGTTAGATGTCTATCACTTTGTCATTAAGAAATCGAGTCAGCCGTTAGATCTATTTTGAACTATCAACCCTTTAATTTTCTATCACCTTTACTATTAATGGAATACACATTATCTCCAGGACACGCGGTAGCACGGCTTAATGACTTGAATGATAGATCTTATGCATCTTTGGATTAATCTATTAAGCTAGCCATTGGATCAAAAGGGAATTCGACTACAGTTTAACAAACAACTGTTCACAAATCTTGGGCCCACCAACTAGCACGCATCATCACCACTTAATGACTTAAACATTAGATGGTGCACATATTAATCATAAGCAATTAAGAAAACCATTGGATCTATCTACACTTTAATCTCTGTCAAACTTTGCAATAGGGCCCACGTCACCACAGGGACATGCATCATTCCAACTTAATGACTTATAAGATAGATCTCGATCATGTTGAGAGTAAGCCATTAAGTGCACCGTTGGATGAAACATAAATTGCATGTTATTTTACTGAGGCTTCAACTTACGCTAGACCCACCATAAACACATGTCATCACTGCTTAATGACTAATAAGACAAATCTTGTGCATCTCAGGACAAAATCATTAACTGGACCGTTAGATTAAAACATATCAGCTCGACACATAATAGTTTAATAAAAGACTTGCGGGCTTTTAGATTTAGGGATTAATAAAGTGCCAAGGAGTTAGGAATTTACAAACTATTGAATGTGGCCCTGTTTAAAAGAACACATGGTGGACACATGACTTAAGTGAACAAAAAGGTAATGTAAAAATAGAAACCACTCCAACACTTAGGGTTTGAAAACAAGATTTACACTTTGAAAAATTAAAGCAAGGGTTTCAAAAATATACATACGACCCTTTTGGAAAAATGGAGACTTGGGACTCATTTATTTTGGAAAAGTTTAAAAATACCTAACACTAAAAACATTTGTATCCAAGTAAATTTGAGGAATCTTTGAAACAAGTTCAACTTACTCCTTTGGCATATTTGCAAATTTATCTTGTGGATCTGCCATTTTCTTATTCTCTTCTGCTCCAAGAATCTTTGTAGAACTAACACCTTTTACCCAAGTTAAAGCTTTCTCCTTGTGTTCACCAATTCTCATCATTTCCATTAAAGGAACCTTGACATTAATTTTGGATAGGAGTTGACCCATATAAACAGTGGTATATTTCATATCAGAGACATCTGTTTTTTCATTTACACAATCTTCGTCCTCAACTTGAGAGGCCAATTTGGGCTCATCCCTCTTTCGTTGTTTACTTTCCTTTTGAGGAAGAGGAACCATATTTTCTAGTGTTTTTTCTTCTCTTTGTACACAATATTTGAACCACTAGGCTTATTTTATTTTTAAACCAAAACTTTTTTGGCACCCTCAGCCTATTTTTCTTTTTCTTGTGGCTTTTTGGTATTTGTTTTAGTGTCTTTAATAAAAACACTTGCATGTTTTCCATCTTCAATCCCAACTATTCTATTTCTTAGTTATAGTTACCCCTTTCTTGAGTAACCATGTATGCTATAATCTAAGAAAATTCCTCACTAGAGAGTTTTCTATAAACAAGGGTTTCCTTACCCTTCTCAGGTTTTCACCTCATATTATTAATTTCTCATTACTCTATATCAGAATCAATTTTTTGATAATATCTTTCTTCTTTGATTAGTGAGCCAGATCCAAATTTTTTTTAGTCTCATCATTAGAGACCACTTCATCCCACAAATGTGAAGAAGCCAGGACACAACCACTATCATCATACAATTCATCCTCATCATCCCCTTGATCTTCACTTGAAGATACTTTTGAAGGAATAACATAATAATCAGGATTGGCAGGGAATTGGTAGGCTATGCACCATGAATTGTCATTGCACATGTTAATACTAAATTTATGTAAAGGATCAAACATTTTATCATTTGATTTGTCTTTCTATTGTGGGAGAATAGGCTTCTTATCTTTCTATTGGGTAGCATAGGGATAGTTCTGCATCCTAGGTTTTTTTATTGAAATTACCAAAGAATGACTTATCATTATTTGGAGCCCTATTGATGTTAATCTCTCCAAGCATTAAATCCTTCAGATCACTTAGAATCTGCTTCATACTATCCTCTTCCTTAGGTTTAGCATTTGAAGACTTGTCTGATTCATTTTTGTTAAACCTTGTTTGCTTCCTATCTTCCCTTCTACCTACTTTCCTTGACTCTCTTCTATTTATTTCAACATTAACTGCAATGTTATTTTCTTCCCTAATATTTATAGGGTTCTTCTCTCTAAGGAGATATCCCATTTTTGCATCAAAAGCATTCAAATAGATTGCGAGACATACCTTATCATCCAGCCTCATCACTTGAAAGAACTTATGCATAGCTCTTTGGAATCTTATGTTTAATTCAACAACCTCTTCATTTGGGTTTTTTCTTGATGTTTTTGAACTCATTCACCACAAAACCTTCATTTGTCTTGTCACCATATTGATCCCTAAAACAATCTTTAACTTCATCCATGGACCCTAGAAAATCACGATGCAAACCTCTAAACTAATCCCTGACATCCTTAGTAAGTGATTAAACAAAAAAAATTTATCATCACATCATCATGTCCAACCTAATAATCATCCATCATATCATTAAACTTCTTTAAATATTCTTCATGTGTTATGACATTATTGCCAGCAAATTTTGGAATTTTTTCTCTAATTTCTTTTGGAATTTCATTGGGATAACCAAGAATACCAAGGAAGATTAATTCTCTATACCTTTCTGCTTAGACATGTGTCTTTTGGATTGAATTGGTACCTTGAGAAGTTGATGCTTTAACATGGATTTGGTAGCACCCCCAGGACCAACTCATGGTGGTATAGTTGTTGCTGGTTTCACAGGTATTCAAGAATTTCCATTAGGTATTGACGAATCATTAATAGCACAAGGAGGACCATAGGATTTCCTAAGAAATGAAATTTTCTTTTTCATTTCCAGAGAAGAAGCTTCCAACTCTGCTTTCTCAAGCTCTTTGGCTATAATCTCCTTATCCCTCTTAGCTCTTTCTAGTTTAGTGTCCAATTTGAACAATGGATTGATTAGAACCCATTTATTTGTAGGCTCATTTATTTAAGTTCCCTTAGATTTTTTCTTACCTTTATCCTTTGGCTTTTGAGTATTATATATTTTTTAGATAACAGGTTCTTGTTCAACCTTCTCACGTGCAATAGTAGAATTGATTGCCTCTAAATCTAGTAATTACCTTTTTAAATGTTTGGCTTTGATATGAGCTTGTCTAACCCTATCCTCCTCTTTTTTTCTTCATTTTATTATAGAAATTTCCACCTGGAATCTCCTTTCCAAGTCATCAAATTCTTAAAAAATTTCCTCAAAATCTGGCAGAGTTGTTTCAGATTTAGAAGTTTCTTATCAGATGGATCTTTCTCTTTTTTGATTATGGGCATGAGGCCTGTCTGATGAGGGGGAGCTTGGATCACTAGGAGAAATCCTATTAGCTTCACATCTTCTTTTACTTCTAGACCTCCTTTCATGTCCTTGAGTTTTATTATGGATTGTCTTCTTGGTATATCTTGGTCCATCCTCACCTCTTTCACTTTGACAATAATAATCACCATACACATTGAGTCCCAAATCGGCAGTGGTGTAGGTCACCTCCCTACTTGAGGTTTTGGTGTTGTTTAGGGTTGGTTTAGGAGTTTGTGTGAGTGGTAGAATAAGTTCCAAAAGGTTGGAAGAAATGTTAGTCTAACTCATGTTTGTAAGGCCGTTAGTGCTCATTAGGGGTTTTGGGATTTTTTACTTCAAATTGTGGAAATGTTGCCATTTTAGTGAAAAATGGGATGGTGGTATGTTTTAAGACCCTAAATATCCTATTTAGGGTCCTAGGAGTCAACATCAAGCATTGAGTTTACTTAGGAAGTCAAAATGCAAAAAGTTACTTGGAACTTTGAAAGTTGCTAGAGAAAATTTTGCAAGAAATGACAAAATATGGTTAAAATAATTTGTAACTACCCATGCTTGGTATATGAGCATGCAATTGATGTTTGGACAAGGTTAATGATATTTTGGATTGAAACACTTATTTCTGACACCATTGTATGGACGACTATATCCTTATTTGCATAATTTGTACTATGTCTTTGCTTCTATACGGTCTTGTACGGATTGGCATAGGTGATCGGGCTCCATGTTTGTATAGTGTTTCCTTTCAGCTTTCATATGAAATAGGTAGTTTCATTTGAATTTTAGTAGATGTTAGATTGTACATTTTTTAAGGTCACTGGTCTGACAGAGGCTTAACAGTGTTACCTTGTGAGAAAATGGCTCTAACCTAGTTTTCCTCCGGTGGATGTGTCTGAAACCATGGGGAGATTAGGGTTAGGGTCTGTAGATAGGTTTTTAGTTTTTTGTTTTGTTGTCTCTTTGGGTTTCATAGGCCAAGAATGAAGCCCTATGGCTAACTGGTGAAACTAGGTGAGCCAGGATAGGGACGAGATCGAAATGGTGAGAGCACCCAAGACCTTTTGGGGAAGACTTAGTGGGATTACTAGATGCACTAGAAAATCTCCCAAAATTATTCAATGGTGGTTGGAGTGGAATCAATGAAGGGAGGCAAGTTTTGCAACTGTTATTGATCACTGGTCCAGAAGCCTAATTAATAGGCTATAATCTAGGTCCTGTAAGAAAGTAGAGTTTTGGGTGCCATCAGAGGTTAGGATTTTGGATTCTAATAGGGTTGTATGATGTCTTGAATATTTTCAAGTTTTTTTGTTGGGTCACTTGGTGATTTTGGAAGCAATAGGCCAAAATCAATAAAATAAGATCTACAAGGAGTTGAGCAATTAGGCCTCCTACTGAGTTAAAGACCAATTGGATTGGTGAGGCATCTTAGAGAGTTTTTATGGATGTAGAATTACCAAGAAAGGGTCAAGAAGTATATGGAGAGTCTCAGTAAGTGTGTGGGAAGATCCTAGGTAGAGAATTGACAATCTAGGTGGAGTTGTGGTGAAGAAAGCTAAGCTTTTGGTTAACTAGTTGGAGTAGTTGAGCTTACAAATCTTGGGGACTTCCAAGAACCAACTATACCTTGTAGGAGAAGTTGGGGGAGAGGGTCTAGGAGATCCTAATTGGTGGAAAAACCAACAAAGAAAAACCACTGGATGGCTGGTTAAGGAAAACAAGCACCTAGGAGAGAGGAAATATTCTAGCTTGTCAAACCCTCTACATCAGAGTGGTATTAGAGCCAGAATAACTTGAAGATTGTGTATGTTTGAAGGGGAGGAGAGTCAAGAGTGTCAAGAGGTTGACATTATGCCTCCTATGGAAATGAGTAGGGATGCAATAGTAGAATTGGTACAGTGCCTCTTGGAGAAGGCTCATGTGTTTGAGACAAAAAGAAAAAATAAGATCACTGAATGGGATGATGAAAGTGATGGGGATGACGATAGTCAAACTAAGGAGTCATCCAAAAAGAGAAAATAACCTGAGATAGACAAGGAGAAAAAGGTGTTCTTAGATGCATTCAAATCCTTAAACAAGGATAGCATGGAACACATACCCTGCTACTCTGGTAGTCTTAATGGAAAAGAGTTGTTAGATTGGATTGAATCTATTGACAACCAATTTGATTATAAAGAAGTCTTAGAGGAGAAGAGAGTTAGCTATGGTAAGGCTAGACTCAAAGGATCTGCATTGCTGTGGTGGAACATGATGTAGGATGAAAGAGTGAATAGTGGTAAGAAGAATATTGTTTCTTGGGAGAGGATGAAAATTAGGTTGAGGGCACAATTCTTGCCCACTGATTATGAAATCCAAATATATCAAAAGTTGCATAACTTAAGACAAAAGGAGAAGACAGTGAGTGTATACATAGAGGAGTTCCATAAACTAAGCCTAAGGGCTAGAAGACAAGAAGATGGAATGGAGAAGGTAGCAAGTTACTTGAATGGGTTAAGATAGGGCATTCAAGATGAGATTAGCATGATGGCACCAGATAGTATGCACAAATGCTTTTAGTTGGCTTTGAGAGTAGAGGATAAAGCAAGAAGAAGAAATGGCTTCCATCAAAGAGGAAGAGGTGGTAACAATACCAGGGGTTTTTAGAGATGTAGGAGTAACTTTGGTAGGGAACAGAGCCCTAGTAGACAAGAAGACAATCAGTATATGGATAGTAGTGGAGGAAACAAGTATATATGATCCTTTCAAAGGGGAGGATACAAAGGTAGAGGATCACCAAGAGGTAGGTTCCAACCCCAAGGGAGATCTAATTCATTTTTCACTGGTAGGTGTTATAATTGCAACCAAGTGGGTCACACAATGGGCAGGTGTCTAGAGAAGGCTTCCTCATCTTTAGTGTGGGATAGAAGGAATCAGTTAGTTCAAGAAGATGACACTCAAAGTGTTACTTTTCCCATTTCCAATGTAGGGCCAGTACTAGATGGAGAAAACTTGATGTTAAGGAGAACCTTATTGAAGGTACCTAACACCATAGAGCCACCCCAAAGAAAGAACTTATTCAAGACAAATTGTAGGTCTCATGGGAATATTTTCAAGGTTATAGTGGACTCTAGATCCACTGATAATATAGTGTCCACTGAGATGGTGGAAAAATTGAAGTTGAGAAGGATACCTCATACCACACCTTACAAGGTTTCATGGTTGAACAAGGGTCAACAAATAGTGGTAGATGAGAAAACTATGGTTGAGTTTGAGATTGGAGAATATAAGGATAAGGTCCTATGTGACATATTGCCTATGGATGCATGCCATCTTCTCCTAGGACATCCATGGTAGTATGATGTTAAATCCATACATGATGGAGAGAAGAACAATTATGTCATCACCAAGCTAGGAAAGAAATTCCAAATGGATCCATTGCAGGAACCCAATGAAGAGAAACATGTGGGAACAAGTGTGATGTTATTGAGTGGGAAAGATTTTTTAAAGGCCATGAAGAAGGAGAAAGGAGTATGTTGTGCAATAGTGATCAAACCAAAGGATGAAACTAAGGAGAAAGTCTTTTTTCCACCAAAGATATAAGTTTTGTTGGAAAAGTATCATGAAATAGTGGATAATGGCTTGCCAAGTGCCTTACCACCTATGAGGGATGTGAGTCATCAGATTGACCTTATTCCTAGAGAAAATTTGCCAAACAAGGCTGCATATAAGATGACACCAAGCCAAAATGCAGAGATAGCAAAACAGATCCAAGATCTGTTGGATAAGGGGTTGATAAGGAAGAGTTTGAGCCCATGTGTTGTGACAATAGTACTTGCACCTAAGAAGGATTGAAAATGGAGGTTGTGTATGGACTCCAAGGCTATAAACAAGATCACAATCAGGTATAGGTTCCCAATGCCCTGGATAGAAGACTTGATAGATAAACTTGGAGGATCTTGTTACTTCTCTAAGGTCGACCTAAAGTCAGGGTATCATCAAATAAGAGTGAGGCCAGGTGATGAGTGGAAAACAACTTTTAAGACCAATGAGGGTTTATATGAGTGGCTAGTAATGCCCTTTGGACTAAGTAATGCACCTAGCACATTCATGAGGCTCATGAATGAAGTGCTAGCAGAATTTATTGGTAAGTTTGTAATATTTTACCTTGATGATATTTTTATATTTAGTAGGTCCAAGGAGGAGCACATGAAGCATTTGGAGATGGTCTTAAGCAAGGTACATCAAGATAAGTTGATGATAAATCAAGAAAAAGTGTGAGTTTCTCAAAATTGAACTAGTCTGCCTTTGTTTTGTGGTTGCTAATGGATGTATGAAAATGGATCCTGATAAAGTTAAGTCCATTTTGGAGTGGCCTACACCTAGGTCCATAGGATATGTTAGGATTTTCCATGGGTTGGCTTCCTACTATAGGAAATTTGTGATTAATTTCAATCATGTATGTGCCCCAATTTTGAACACCATAAAAGGTGGAATCAAATGCAAGTTTGAGTGGACAGTAGCAGTAGACCAGGGGTTTGAGATGTTGAAAAAGAGGATTGCAGAGCTGCCTACACTTAGATTCCCTAACTTTAATCAACTCTTTGTGGTAGAGTGTGATGCTAGCAAGCTGGATATAGGAGCAGTGCTAAGCCAAGAGGGACACCCTATGACATTCTTCTCTGAGAAGTTCAATGAGGCAAAAAAAAAGTACTCCACTTATGATTTGGAGTTATATGTCATGGTACAAGCCTTGAAGAAGTGGAGGCACTATCTATTACCTAGGGATTTTGTGGTCTATACTGATAACCATGCTTTAAGTTTCCTAAATGGACAAGAAAAACTAAATTAGAGGCATATGAAGTGGGTAGAATCATTACAAGCTTATACTTTTGTTATTAAGCACAAGAAGGGGGTTAGCAAAAAGGTTGCAGATGCTCTTATTAGAAGAGTACTCACAATCTAGGAGATACAATTACAAAGTGTAGGATTGGATGATTTGAAAGACCTCTAAAAGGAAGATAAAGATTTCAAAGAAGCTTATGAGGCTTGTGTAAAGTTTTAGTAGGGGTTCAAGGTGGATTTTAGTGAGTATGTGTTGCAGGAAGGCCCATTGTTCAAAGGTCATCTTATGTGTATACCTCAGTGCTCAAAGAGGGAAAAATTTGTGAAGGAAAAACACCAAGGAAGCTTGGGAGGACACTTTGGAGTGGATAAAACATTGGAGTAGGTGCATAGGCATTACTATTGGCCTAAGATGCAGATAGATGTGAGGATATTTGTAGAGCAATGTCAGATTTTTCAGAGGGAAAAATGACAAAGCAGCAAGAGTGGGTTGTATCAACCACTATCTATACCCCAAAGGCCTTGGGAGTGCTTTAGTATAGATTTTGTTTTGGGGTTACCAAAGACACCTAGGGGACATGACAGTGTGTTTGTGGTGGTAGACCATTTCAATAAGATGGCACATTTCATTCCATGCAAGAAAAAAAATGATGCTTCTTAGATTGCGTGACTCTTCTTTAGTGATATTGTAATAATACATGGTTTGCCTTTGAATATTGTTAGTGAAAGGGATAAAAAGTTTGTGGGTCACTTCTGGAGAACTCTTTGGAAGATTCTTGGAACTAATTTGTCTTTCTCCTTAGCCTACCATCCATAAACAAATGGAAAAATAGAAGTGGTGAACATGTCACTTGGGAATTTTCTGAGGTGCTTAACTAAACATCATGGACAATCTTGGGATCATATCATAGGGCAGGAAAAATTTGGATATAATGACTCCATTAATAGGAGTAAAGGTAAAATCCCCTTTGAAATAGTTTATGGGGTCATTCCTAGAGGGATTTTGGAGCTGAGAGATCTCAGTTTGAGAGACAAGAGGAGTGCACAAGGAGAGTCATTTGTAGAGAAAATGAAGGAGTTGCATGATCAAGTCAATTAGACTTTACAAAAACAAGTGGAGAAGTACAAGAACAAAGCTGATAAGACCAAGAGGGAATTTCAATTCAAGGTGGGGGATCTATTACTTTCCTACCTCAAGAAGGGGAGGCTACCCAAAGGCTAGCCAACTAAACTACTCATGAAGAAGATTGGACCACTCAAGATTTTGCATAAATATGGCAAGAATGCCTATGAAGTGGAATTGCCTCCTGATCTAGTAATTTCACCTATTTTTAATGTGTGTGATTTATATCCTTGTAGGGGCTCACCTCCAAACATAGGTTAGTCTACATTTGTAGATTTGGAGGAAGATGATTGGGTGAAGGATTTTCCTACCCCAAAACCAATCCAATTGGAAAGTGTCTCTAATTCTAAAGTAATAAAGAAGACAAGGAAAGGAAACTACGAGGAGTATCTCATCAAGTGATAGGCACTACCTAAAGCTGAGGCTACTTGGATGACAGAGATGGAGATTCTAAAACATGGGGTCACTCTTGAAGACCTCCTAACTCAAGGGACTTGATTTATTTTGTCTAGGGGAGTATGGTGCAGGGAACCTCCCTACTTGATGTTTTGGTGTTTTTTAGGGTTGGTTTAGGAGTTTGTGTGAGTGGTAGAATAAGTTTCAAAAGGTTGGAAGCAATGTTAGTCTAACTCATGTTTGTAAGGGCTTTAGTGCTCATTAGGGGTTTTGGGATTTTTGACTTCAAATTATGGAAATGTTTCCATTTTAGTACAACATGGGATGGTGGTATGTTTTAAGACCCTACATATCCTATTTAGGGTCCTAGGAGTCAACATCAAGCATCCAGTTGAATTAGGAAGTCAAAATTCTTCAAAATGCAAAAAGTTTCTAGCAACTTTGAAAGTTGCTCGAGCAACTTTTGCAACAAATGATAAAATATGGTTAAACTTATTTGTAACTACCCATGCTAAATATATGAGCATGGAATCTATGTTTGGACAAGTTTAATGAGATTTTGGATTGAGACATTTATTTCTGAGACCATTATACAGATGATTGTATTCTTATTTACATAATCTGCATTGTATCTTGTCTTCTGTACAGTCCATGTTTATATAGTGTTTCCTTTCAGCTTTCATATGCAATAGGTAGTTTGATTTAAAGTTTAGTAGAAGTTAGATTGTACATTTTTGAAGGTCACTGGTTTGATAGAGGCTTAACAGTGTTACCTTGTGAGAAAATGGCTCTAACCTAGTTTTCCTTAGGTGGATGTGTCTGAAACCATGGTAATATTAGGGTTAGGGTATGTAGATAGTTTTGTAGGTTTTTTTTTTGTTGTCTCTTTGGATTTTATAGGCCAAGAATGAAGCCTTATGGCTGACTGGTGAAACCAGGTGAGCTATGATAGGGAGGAGATCAAATTGGTGAGAGCACCCAAGACCTTTTGGAGAAGACTTAGTGGCATTAATAGATGCACTAGATAGTCTCCTAAAAGGATTCAATGGTGGTTGGAGGGGACTCAATGAAGGGAGACAAGTTTTAAAATTGTTCTTGATCACTGGTCCAGAGGCCTAATTAATAGGCTATAATCTAGGGCCTGCAAGAAAGTAGATTTTTGGGTGCCATCAAAGGTCAAGATTTTGGATTCTAATAGGGTTGTATGATGTATTGAAGATTTTCAATTTTGTTTGTGGGTTCACTTGGTGATTTTTGAAGCAATAGGCCAAAATCTGTAAAAATAGACCTACAAGGATTTGAGAAATTAGGCCTCCTACTGAGTTAAAGACCAATTGGATTGGTGAGGCATCTTGGAGAGTTTTGATGGATGCAGAATGACCAAGAAAGGGTTAAGAAGTATATGAAGATTCTCAGTAAGTTTTTGGGAAGATCCTAGGTAGAGGATTGACAATCTATGTGGAGTTGTGGTGAAGAAAGCTAAGCTTTTGGTTAACTATTTGGACTAGTTGAGCTTACAAATCTTGGGGACTTCCAAGAACCAACTATACCTTGGAGGAGAAGTTGGGGGAGAGGGTATATGAGATCCTAATTGGTGGAAGACCCAAAAAAGAACAACCATTGGATGGTAGGTTAAGGAAAACAAGCACCTAGGATAGAGGAAATATTCTAGATTGTCAAACCCTTTGTATCAGGTAGCCTCTTAATTTTCTTATGCATCTCTTTTGTGACTGGGTGGGATGGGATCTTCTACCCTAGTGTTCTTCTTTTTATTCCAAGTTTGAGGAGTACTCCTATAAGCCCTTTCCTATTTTGATTTCCTAGCTCTGGAAGTAGATGGAATCTCACCTTCCAATTTATCCTTAGGATGATTCTTTGTCCAGGATCTAGTATTTTCATAACTCATATCTAGATAATGTGTATGAAATAATGATATATCACTCAGCACAGTTGCAGAGATTTCTTTGAGTCACCACCCAACACTTTGTTGGGAAAATATACACTAATTCTTAGTAATATGAATTGTGCAACAAAGGAACTTCACAGGATAGAAGATAACAACAAGGGGCTAAGAAAATCCCAACAAATTTCCAATGGTGAAACAAATCCTTGGGAAAAGAAAATTATAACTCTATACTTTCAATTGTCAACTGAGTGGTTTAAAATAAGTAAGAAAGCTACGAGTCTAGCTCAACTTGACAAACATGTGTTACTTATGACAACTTGATTCTACTCCCCAACAGAGTCACCATTTTGTTGGTGTTTGAAATGATTTTATACTTGAAAATGTTACCAATATACCTAGATATTGATCTTAAAGAATGGTTAATTCTAAGTATGGGAACTCTAAAGTAATTGGACCAACTATAGGGACAATACTGCCATCTACACTTTTGGTTTTCCAAGACCAAGGTGAGTACACCTAATCCATCTTAGTATATAAAAATTTGAAACTTCCCCTGGATTTAGAACAGTATAAAATAATAATGACAATACTGAATGAAAACCAATTACTCACTAATTCTTAGTTATCGTGAAGAACATACAAAAAAATAACAATGAAACCTTAAAGGATTTCAGAGTTATCTTTATAATTGAAGAATATAGTCAAACCCAACCAAAAATGTATCAAAGTACAAGATATTTATCTTAGACCAGTGCCTTATCCATTTGGCAATATCCTTTAGGTAGATATAGAAATACATAAATCAACTAATGTCTGAGATTCCAAGGCATAAATACAACTATCCCAAATCCATACTACTTATAAAATCTTGGTGCTTATAAAAATGAATTTATGTTTTATTTAGAGCATAATTTAAATTGATCCTAGATTAAAACTCAAAAATAACAACACTTACACATATAAACTCTATGCAAATGAATTGGAAAATTCAAAATTAATGAGATAAACACCAAAGGAGAGACTAAACTCTGGATATTTGTATTAAGTGTGAAGAATCATATCTCTGTATACAAATTGCAATCAGATATATACCACTTCAATAATATTCTACATACCTTAAAATTTATTTCTACTTATGACACTTATCTAATACATCTACTAGATTCCCTGACTGAAAATTTTACATATGCTTACAAAACTTAACTTTCTAGCCCTTTTCCAATGATATTGGGAATCCTTTTATAGAGGAGAATTACAACACATTGTATCGTCAAAAAATGGAAGAAATTCCATTTTTGACTATTTTATCCCTCTAAATAAGTGTTTTGGGGTCATTTCAAATGCCTTGAATGGGTCTTTGACTTGGATCTAGCTTTTCCCCTATTCTTCCCTATTTTACACTTCTTTCTGACCTGTTTTTGGCATCCTACTCTGCAAATTTGAGGTTCTTGACCTAAGGATCAAGGTTGATCTTCTGGTTCAAGGTTCACCTTAACCTTGACCTAGGTCAAGGTTGACCTCAAACTTGACCTAGGTTAGGGTCGACCCCACCCGTGACCCAGGGTCCAAAATTCAAGTTTCAAAGGTTTTCGGATGTCGGGCTTTCGAAAGATTTATTTCCCACTTCTAGGTCGACTGTTCCGGACTCCAAAGCAACGAATCTTAAAATAATATTTATTATTGGTCCAATTCTAGGGGTATAGGTGTAATTGGAATTTAATTATCCTATCTTGGCCTTTCTAGAAGTTTGTGCCATAGATTTGTATATAAGGAAGCTTTTCTCCTCTCATTTTCTCTAAGACTTGAAAAAGACAAGATTTGGAGAGAAAAAAGAATCGAAGCACCTAAGATGCATAATATATTGAAGTGATCATCTAGTCTGAAGCAGTCAAGCATTCAATAATTCAAGAATTCAATTCATCAAGGAGATCCATTGGTATCCATTGAAGGATTCAAGTTCTATGGAGCCCTTTTGTTGAAGATTTCTCCATCCACATCCATGCAAGCTTCTTCCTATTCCAAGATCCATTCAAGATTGATGTTGAAAATATAAAATAAATTTATTTGAGACATCCTACATCCTACATCCTAAATTCTACATTCTACATTCAATTGGAGCATACATACTTGTGGATCCAAGGACTTGAATCCTCCACAAGGCTTTCAATACAAGCAAGGTGAATTTGTTTTTTTACTTTGTTTATCTCTTCAATTTCAATTATATTTTAAGGTTATTTTGAAAACTAGGGTTTGACCAAGGAAATCTCCTCCCCCCAACAAACAAAACCATTTTTCTTCTAGGTACATGTACGGAACAACGAATTACAGAGAAGATTGGGATACCCTTTTCAACAAACTTTTAGGATCCAAGAATAGAATTTCCGTCAGAGTAGTGTAGGTCAAGATAAAAATATAGGTTCAAGGTAGACCTATCATTTTCATATATTTACATTCACTATTTTTGAAGTTGTAGAGAAGATTTGGATACCCTTTTCGGAAAACTTTTAGGATTTGCGAAAAGAATTTTTGTTAAAGCAGTGTAGGTTAAGGTCAACATAAAGGGGTGTAATTGTGCCCCCGCATTTGGGTCAAGGTTGACTTGACTTTGAAAAGAAAAAAAATTCAGGTTTTTGTAGATCTCACAGTTTTGGTTCGGGAATGCAAAAATCAACGTTTTATGAGACTGTTTGGTAGGGTTTTCAGTAGATTCTTTTTCAGAGACCAGTACTTTTTATTTCTTCATTTAAATATTATTCTTCTATATTTACTTTATAAATATTCTCAATTTCTCTTTCCTAAACCCTCTCTTTATAAAGGTGAGGAATAAGTTAACCCAACCCATTTATCTCCTTTATATAGATCACAAATCGACACTCAACTTTGTGTTAATCAGATCTCATTAGAGGATAAATCTTGGTATTCTTCCTCTCCTTTGTATATAGGGTGGATCCACTTTCACCCTATGAATTTTTTTGAACCTGACAAGCTTGCCCCCTATATTTTGTGGAATTGAATGCCCTATTTTGTTTGTGGTGTTCACTTTCCTTTTCATTCCTATATATTTTATTTGAATGCATTTGGATATATCTAGATCTATTTTCTATACATTTCTTTCTTCGTTATCATGTTGCACAAGTTATTTCAAGTGTTTTCCAAACATACTTCTATAACTTTTGGGATTAAACAACATCTTCCTCTTACCTTACCATTGCATGGTGTTACACCTAGAAACACTTTACTTAGTGCATGTGATGTTCCTTTTTCCTCTCTTGTATTACCTTGTAAAGATATATTAGAGCAAGAAGATGACTTTAATCTTTCTCTCCATCATATTTATCTTTATGGAGATGAGTTGAGGATTGATGTTAATTGTTCTCCTCATATATGTATTTTCTATGAGCCTAATTTAGAATATAATTACCTTCTTTCCCCTTTAGGGATCAAGATTTAGTGATTTATGGCACTCCTACAATGTGCTTTATTGATAGGGATGATTATATTCCTATTTCAGATAAACTTTTGGATTTGGATGTTGATTACTCTCTTCCTCATGAATCCATTATGGATGATTCTAATTTTTGGGATGAACCCTTGGATAAGAACATTGATTTATCCCCTCCTCATGAATAATCTTTGACAAAATAGGGTGATTTATTAATGGATGACATATTCATACATGATGGTGACTCTTTTTCTAAAATACACTCCCCTGATGCAGACATTTTAGAGAAAGAATAAGAAATTATATATGCTTTACCTCCATTTGGGATTCCTTATAGTGATGAAAAATTAGCGAAGAATGATATGAATTCCCTTAATGCTCTCCCTCTTAGTGATGATCTTATGGATAATTAGGATCCTACCTCATCTCCTCCAAGCATGTCTTCTTTGCTTCCTTGTGAATCTATTTGTAGTGTTGAGACAACTAACATGGTTTATCCAAAACCCTTGTTGACTATCTAAGTTTGTCCTCGCATTACTATCAAAGGTAAACCTATGGAGTCTTTAGAGTCTTTCAATGATCAAGATTCGGTGTCTCACACCTATAATACAAGGAATAGCCCTCAACCTAATCTGGTGGTTCCTACTTATTTACCACCTTCTCAACCCATTCTTCCTCCTCCACCCCATCTTCCTAGAAAGGAGTATGATTCGATAAACCAATTGTGCAATGCCCCTACCAATATTTATTTATGAGAGCTTCTTCAAACTTCACCTACCTACCATGAATCCTTGCAAAAATCTCTAGAAACTCTTCTCACTCCACCTCCTAATCAAGAGAATATCAATGCCTTCTTACAGTGCATGTATGCTACCTCGGGTCCTCCTAAAATTGTATTTACTTGAAAAGATTTAGCTTCTAAAGAAGTACAAAATCAATATGATTCTCTTATGTTTTTTTCACTCTCAATAAGAGTATCATTCATAGGACCTTGATTGATAATGGATATGGGCTTAATATTTGTATCATGGACATGCTCAAAGCTATAAAATTTGATCTTTCAACTATTCAACCTGACAATGTTCCTATATGTGAATTTGATAACATTGATAAAAAAACTTTGGGCATCATTATCTTACCTATCAAAGTAGGTCTGACAATCCTGAAAACTCTTTTTTATGTTATTCCTGGACCTCTTAATTATAACCTCCTTTTGGGTAGACCTTGGTTGCATAAGATGCATGCTATTCCTTCCAGCCTTCATCGTAAAGTCAAGTTTATTCACAACAACATGATGTATACACTTCATGTAGATGATGCGCCAAATCCTTGTTTGAATATTCAAACCCACAATACTCCTATTCCTACTAGTAATCCTTCTTCCTCTAATTCTCTTCCTGGATATGATTGCGGAACCTTAGATTTTGATCCTACCTTTATTTGAGAGTATAAGGTTTGTGATCTTGATTTTATGAAGAAACAAAGAGATTTTGAACAATGAGCTTTCGATTCTACTTCTAATGCCCTTCATAATAAATTTTTCACTGATTCTACACACTATGAATCTATCAAACCTAATATTGATAACATACTAACTATTGAAGCTCCGATAACTCCTTCTAATTTGGCTTCTTGTTATGGTCTGGGTTATCATTTACTAGTTAAACAAGGATTCCATGGTCAAGGGTGTGGTAAGCATAAACAGGGAATTCAAATGCCCTTACAGAATGGGGGGCATGAGCATTCTTATGGATTGGGATTTAATCCTCAACAACACATTAATGTTAACAACATCTCAAATAAAACTTTAAAACATGATGAAACTATGAAGGACTTTGACCAAGAAGTTGTTTTTCCTAAACTCCATTGTGCTAAGATGATTACTAGATCTAAACACAAAAAGAAACTTAGCCCACACTTGAAACCTCTTCCTTTTTGTTTGTATTATAGATTTCATGATCAATTTACTAATGAATGTGAATCTTTGAATTATAAGATTAGGAAGCTCATTGATAGTAAAGTTATTTATATATCATGTGGCAATAAGTTATATTTCAATCTTGTTTTCTCTAAATAATATTTATGTTCCTATTATGGAGCTCCACATTATGTAAATAATGTTAGCCTAATCCTTGGGGGCTCACTATCTTGCATAGTGTTGTGAGCGACATAATAGGTCCCATTTTATTATTTTTCCTATGCTTGGGGGGCAAGGATGCCATCTTCTTCTTTTTTGTCTTTCTGGGATCCACTTTTTCCCTTGGTTAAGAAGTATCTATCTATTATGTGATATCCAATCATACGTGAATAATTTGGTTTGCATTGAGGATCTATGTCCTTGATCATAACCTATTTTTTGTTTAACATTGGGTTTCCATGGTTGATAATTCTCTCACCTTGGAAACTGAATAGTGTGCTATCCCTCGCAAGGGTTACTTTTTTACTTCTTGCATGATATCTCTTTGCATTCATCCCTTTAATGGCCTCATAGGAGCTGTGACCTTCTTGGCTTTGATTGGGTGTTGTCTATGAGTATTTTCTTGATGTTGTTGAAGAAGGCTTTATCCTTGTTCTTTTCTTTCCCTAACATGTCAAAATAGTATGTTTTTTTTCATCTTAAGGAGGGGCATATATATGGCCTCCCTTGTTCTATATTTTGCATTTTTGTTCTAACCTTTTGTTTTGCAGCATGCTAAATCCTTGGAAGGTAACACACATAAGTTGCTAAATCTTGAAGAGATACACATTTTATAAATGTATTCCATGGTGATATGAGGATATGGATCCATGGGTACTTCATAAAATCCATCATAAGATGCACTACATACATGCACAAAGCTGCCAGATGGCGCACAACTTTATGGGGTGACTATAAATTTCTTGCTTGGTGGGCCATCCTATCCTTTTTGTCGTTCACAGTGAGATACACACATCTTAATGGGTGGGCTAGCCACTCCTCTCTCTTTTTCTTTGACTGGTGATGTTTCTCTTATTGTAATATTAGGGTTGATAAAGACTTGAATCCTTGGGGGATTGAGAATTTCTTTGTCTCTTTGATATCAATAAGATCATCTCTTCTTTGTGATCTCCTTTACCAAGAGTTTGCATCGAGTCCATACTCTTGCTAAACTGGGGGCTAAATGTATTGTCACAAAATGGAAGCACTTCCATTCTGGACTGGTTTAGTCCTTCAAGTAAGTGGTTTGGGGTTATTTCAAACACCTTGAATGGGTCTTTGACTTGGATCTAGCCTTTACCCTATTCTGCCCTATTTTCCACTTCTTTCTGGCCTATTTCTAGCATCCTGCTTTGAAACTTTGAGGTTCTTAACCTTAGGGTCAAGGTCAAACTCAACCCTAACCTAGGTCATGGTCTACCTTGACCCTAACCTAGGTCAAGGCTGACCTTGACTCTGACCCAGGGTCAAAATTTCAAGTTTCCAAGGTTTTCAGATGTTGGGCTTTGGAAAGATTTAATTCCAGCTTCCGGGTCAGCTCTTTCAGACTTTGAAGTAATGAATCTTAATATTATATTTAATATAGGTCCACTTCTAGGTTTATATTCCTAATTGGAATTTAATTCTCTGATGTCATCCTCCCTAGAAGTTTGTGCCCTAGATTTGTATATATCAAAGCTTTTCTCCTCTCATTTTCTCTAAGACTTGAAAAAGAAAAGATTTGGAGAGAAATAATACTCGAAGAACATAAGACACATAATATATTGAAGTGATCATCTAATCTAAATCATTAAAGAATTTAAGCATTCAATTCATCAAGGAGGTCCATTGGTATCCATTGTAGGATTCAAGCTCTATGGAGCCCTCTTGTTGAAGATTTCTCCATCCACAACCATGCAAGATTCTTCCTATTCCAAGATCCATTCAAGATTGGTGTTGAATATCTACAAGAAATAGATTTGAGACATCCTACATCCTACATTATACATTCTACATTCAGTTGGAGCATACATACTTGTGGATCCAAGGATTCGAATCCTCCACTAGGGTTTTTATACAAGAAAGGTGAATTTGTTTATTTACTTTTTTTATCTCTACAATTTCAATTATATTTTAAGGTTAATTCTAAAACTAAGGTTTGAACAAGGCAAACCCCTCCCTCCACACAAACAAAAGTATTTTTCTTGCAGGTACAAGTACGAGACAACAAATTACAGAGCAGATTTAGATACCCTTTTTGACAAACTTTCAGGATCCAAGAACAAAGTTTCCATCATAGCAGTGCAGATCAAGGTCGATATAAAGGGTCAAGGTTGACCTATCATTTTTAGATATCTATAGTCACTATTTCAGAAGTTGCAGAGAAAATTTGGATACCCTTTTTGGCAAACTTTTAGGATCCGCAAACAGAATTTTTGTCGGAGTAGTGTAGGTCAAGGTTGACATAAAGGGGTACAATTGCACCCCTGCATTTCGGTCAAGGTCGACCTAACTCAGAAAACAAAAATATTTCTGGGTTTTGTAGATCTCACAGTTTTGGTTTAGGATCACGGAAATCAACAATTTCTAAGACCGTTTGACAGGGTTTTCAGCAGATTCTTTTTCGAAGATAAGTAATTTTTATTTCTTCATTTCAATATAAGTCTTCTAGATTTACTTTTAAAATATTCTCAATTGATCTTTCCTAAACCCTCTCTTTGTAAAGGTGAGGGAGAAGTTAACCCAATCCATTTATCTCCTTTGTATAGATCACCAATCGACACTTACCTTTGTGTTAATATGGTCTCATTGGAGGATAAACCTTGGTATTCGTCCTCTCTTTGTATATAGGGTGGATCTACTTTCACCCTATACAAAAGCTATAGATCAATTGGACAAAGGAAAAAGTGTATGACTCATATAAAATAGAAACATACAAGAGAAGTGATAACCACTTTGTTACAAGATTCTTCCACATATTTTTTCTTCTGACCGTATGGTCCTTGCAACTGCTTCAAACTTGTTCTGAGCCTACCATATCAAATTTTTTGCCTTTGTCTCCTGTTACAGAGATATTTTGTATCATTTTTCCATTTCAAAATGCTGGAAGGATTGACATATGTTGAAAATCACAAAATATCGCTTTCCTCTTATTCACCTACATTATATTTTTCCTTCCAGGATGTGCACACCTCATCATTTGGCCAAGGGAAGTTAATGAATTCATCTTTATTTCTTCTTAATTCAACCCATTCTATATTTATTTTTTTAGCTTCCTTTTTCAATATCCTAAATAATGATCTATCCATTTCAATTATCTCCACAGTCTAAACAAATAAAAGTGTGCTTTCCAAGTTAATGATACTATTTGTTCTTAATGACAATTCTTCACCCATCTCTCTCATCCATCTGGCTTCCCCTTTTAGTTTGCCACATTTTTTGAAGAGGCTAGGGAATATCTCAAAATGGGCCTTTGAATACTCTTTCCTTAAAGTACTAGCCTTTTTCTGAATGATACATTTTTTTATGTCTAAATCTAACAAATCCTTGAGGATTTTGTAAGTGCCTTTTCATGTATCATCAGTATTCTCTTCCTTTTTTGATAAAGAATTAAATAATTTCAAACTATTTTTCCAAAACAATCTACTCCAACCTAGCCTTATCTTCTTCAAAAGAATCTAAAATAATCATGATATTTTTCTCATTCAAATAAGTGGAAGCAGGTTCTATATTATCAGCGAAATGCGTGATTGTATCTCTTATTTTTCCTCATACCTTTTTTGCACCACAGATTGTGTAGCCTAAAACTTTGAGCTTTCATCTTCCCAACTTCTTCTTACTTCTTCCAATATTTTCCTTTCCGCTACCAATTTATATTTTTCATAATTGAGCTCTGCCTCTAATATCGAACTAAATGGCATAGGGGAAGGAGAAAACTCAATAATGGGACTAGAAGATGGTGTTTGGGAAGGCTATTGAGAAATCATCCTTTGAGGAGATGCCTGGATTGATTTTTTTCCTCCCAACTGAGTGATTACCCTATCCTTCTCAATGAATTCTTTCTTCAGTTCATTGTAAGATTTAAGGATCATTTCCATTTTAATACTCATACTTTTATTTTCCTCATCATGTTTCTCTTCTACCTTCAATTTAAATTTTGCAGATTCTAGAACTATGACTACTGCTTCCACCCTTATGGTTTCTACAACTCTTCTTACTAGTAAACTACCCAAATAATCAGCTTGAGTGGCTTCATTCCTTTTCTTGTCTTCCCTTTTCTTTAGTGACCACATTACTAGTGCACCATGATCCTCACTAAAATTGACTCCCTTAATTTCTTTTTTATTTGCTTCCACGGTGTTATACATGGTTTTTGTTTCCTTCCTAACAACATAAAAAACTATAGCATCAACAATGTCCCATTCTAGAAGAATGTGGACTCCTTCTTTCATGACTAGTTCTCTTCCCTCTTCAGGAGTGATATTTTCAAATATGGCTAACATTTATTGTTTTACCTCAGCCTCAATTTCATTCTTGTCTCTAGAAGGCTAGTTCTCTTTCCTTTTCTGAAACTTCTCCTTGAATTCTTCAATGTGAATTCTCTACAAGAATTGCATAAATGCTCTAGCCTTTACAAATTTATCATCTAATAATAATTCATCAATAAATTTCTTTGTAATTGGATCAAACTCTTTTCCAGAAAATTCTACTACTTTCAGATCCATCGCAACATGTTTGGGAGCCTCAGGTATCCCTTCTTGCAATTCTTGATGTGTTACAAAAACTTTCCCTACAATTCCCATTTGCAGCAATTTATCAGCTACTGCTTGCTCATCCATTTGTAAAGGAGATTGAGAAGGTTAGTAGACATTGTCTTATTTCTTCTCTTCTTCCTTTGTTCTTTGCCTCTTTGGGGGTGGCACTGATCCTAAATCTATACTCATTGTCCTCTTCCCTATTGAGGTAGAAACATCCTTATCTTGTGTTTGTATTTTAGATTGGCCTCTATTGGATGTATCCCTCTTTTGCATCACCATGTTGTATCTCCGCTTCTTATGCAAAACATACTTCCCTAGTGGGGATGACCCTAGCATTTCTAGAGTTTCTTAGGATAGCTTTATCATTTTCTAGTTCTTCCTTCATCATAAGCTCTTTCTTTTAATTTAATATTTGCATAAAATATTCAAAGAGCGTCATCATTGCATCTATCTTCTTCTCCCAAGGTTGAAAATCCTTCAAAGGATCATATCCTTTATAAAAAAATTGCACAAAGTCTAGCTGTAGACACCCTAAAATGGATAGACTTGCAACTTAACATTAAAAACACTAATTTTCATCTATTAATTAATGGGTTTTTTAATTGTTAATTAATCATCTAGTTTCTTCTAAATTCATTCCCCAAATCATCTAATCAAATTCTCAAAATTGATTAAGTAATTAATTTCATTTAATTAATTATCCTTAATTGATTAATTTCCATTAATTAATTAATTAAATTCAATTTCCTATAGTTTAGATTGAAAGATTTAAACTTACTAATTAAATTCTCCCAATTAAATTAATTTCAATTAAATTAATTTAATTTCATTCAATAAAGCAATTCTAAATAAAAAAGAATTCAATTATCTCACATGTTCAAAACTTTAATTTTAAAAATGAATTAAACATTCATTTATCTTCAAAGAGATAACTTCCAATCAGATCACATGGGTTACTGCACCCATATCTCCAGTTCACATGGGTAACTCCACCCACCTCTTCAGTTATAAAAGGTAACTCAAAATCATCTCTTCAATTAACAAAACTCTATTTCCTCTCTCCCAGTTGAAGAGGTGGAGTTTACTGATGGCTTCTCTAGTTCCCTTTGATCTCAACCATTCATTTTCCTATCTCTAGGATTCATCTCAAAAATTCATCTCATTCTCAATTCCTATATAATAACATGCATAACCATTTGAAGGATCTAGGATTTCAAGCTCACATGTGACATTACTCTGTCAGATTGGTTCTAGCATTCAATCCATCTTGCGATCACACATTTCAATAGCATATTCTCGATGCTCCCAAGTCATAGACACTACCCACACCAATATTGAGCATAAAAAAATGTTTCAGAAGGAGTAGAGAGAGACAATAGAATCTTCAAGGAATTAGGTTTGAATTCATTTGTTTTCTCTTATTTACTTGTACATTTTATTGATTCGCAGTTTCATTTTTAGTAGTTGTTTCCATTTGATTTCCCCCATATCAAATTGGTGCTACTAACCCTCTTTGTTGAGTGTTTCATAAATTTGATCCCATTGTGTACATTTTGGTGAACCCAATGTGAATCAAATAGCCTAAATATCCCTTGCAGACAATAGACAAATCTTTTTAGCCATGGCCATACGATTCTAGAATTCGCTTCTATGTTTTTTCTTGATATTTGTGTAATTTCGCAATTGCTGGTGCTTTACCACAATTGACAGAATTTTGTTGCAATTTTTTGGTTTAATACCGCAATAGTTGAAAGGTTTTTGCAAAATTTTTTTTGTCTTTATTCACAAGTCTGTTTTCTTTCTCAGCACCATTATAATCATTCGATTGCTACCACAATCATCATCATTTTACCACAATCGCTCATAGATTTCCACAATTGTCTGATCCATGCCATAATTAGTTGTGATTTACCACAACCATAAGTGCTTTATTATAATTGCAAAAATCTCTTTACAACTGAATGTTCTTTTCTAAAATTTCCAGTGCTTTACCGCAATTGCCAGAAATATTGCTTATCAAATCCAAATCCTCTGTCTATCTATTTTTAATCTGACATTTTCTGTTTTTCTGTGTAGTGCTAGACAAATCACTAAGAATAGAGAAGGGTAAGCTTTTGTGAGTATCAATCATTTCTTTGTTTCAAAGTTTCACATACTCTCATTTGCAAGTATTTTTGTGGGGTGCTAACTTGTCTTAAGAAAGAAAACCTAAAATCAGTTCACTTGTCAATTTGGTGCTTAAAAGGAAAATTTCATGCCATCATCTTGAACTTCACATTTACACTTTGGTGCTTTAAAATTGATGCGGAGGTTAAGAATTGAACAAAGAAAATTTCAATTTCAATTTGGGCATTAAAACTGAACAAGCAATCAAAACCTACTTTTGGGCTTAAAGCTGAACACTTGTTCTTGTATATTGTTTAGCTTAGTTCATATTTCAACTTTGGGATTTAAGCAATTAACCTTGTGTCTTGAGTTTTTGGTGCACTTGTACAGTATGTTAATTAAACACCTTTATACTTTTTAGAAAGGTCTTTCTAGAGAATTTTCTTCTTCCTTAGAGAATGACCTTAAACTAGTGAATCCTTCCAATCGGTATATAAACAATATGTGAACCAACATTTCATTTTATATCTAGCCAAGCACAGGTGAGGTGTGTTGATGATAGTCTGGATTAGGTGAATATCCCTAAGGAGCCAGCGTGGTCAACTAGGCTCTTAAGTGAGTCATACATGTACAAATCGATTGGATAGACACCATGGATCCTAGTAGAACCTATTAATTAGAGGCAAACCCAGTTGATCTCCGAACATATACCTTATTATAGTGCAAGGGGTTGCAAAATTTCCCCCCAAGATTCCCAACATATTTTTTCCAAGTGATTTGTTTAGTGAAAGAGATCTTCACTACACAGCAACAATATCGGGCAATGACAAAAACACGGGTGCCTACGTTGTGGACCTTCATGTCCTATTAGTGTGATAATTGTTGTGTGAGCTAATGAACATTCAAGCATTGGGCCTATAACATGTTATTATGAAGCCTTTGACTTAGATTAATCTAATTGTTCATTGTTGAGACCTCGTGATAACATTGCAACTTGAAAAAGTTGTAGAACATACACATTTAGTCTTCATTCTTCAAAACACATTGTCTATCTTGCTTGTTCTTTGATCGGTTTCCAAAATGCAAAACAAACATCAAAACTTTCAAAAAAAGTCAAACATGTTAAAGTCTGGTGTTGTCAACATCTTCCCAAGATTCCCAACATATGTTTTCCAAGTGATTTGTGTAGTGAAAGAGATCTTCACTACACAAAAACAATATCGGGCAATAACAAAAACACGGGCGCCTATGTTGTGGACCTTCATGTCCTATTAGTGTGATAATTGTTGTGTGAGATAATGAACATTCAAGCATTGGGCCTATAACATGTTATTATGAAGCCTTTTACTTAGATTAATTTGATTGTTCATTGTTGAGACCTCGTGATAACATTACAACTTGAAAAAGTTGTAGAACATACACATTGAGTCTTCATTCTTCAAAACACATTGTCTATCCTTCTTGTTCTTTGATTAGTTTCCAAAATGAAAAACAAACATCAAAAATTTCAAAACAAGTCAAACATGTTAAAGTCCAGTGTTGTCAAAATCAATTGTCTTTCAAATTAGAAGCGTTGTTCCAGAAAATCAAAATTGTCAGACATTGAGGCCTACTGTTGAGTCTTTTTGAAACTGTTTCCATTTTTCCATAGTTGCCTACATTTTACCACAATTGATGGAATTTTTTGGCAATAATCCTTTTTATTGCCGCAATTTACATTTTTATTACCACAATCAGTGATAGATTACCGCAATCAACAAATCACTTTACCAGAATTGGTAGAGTTTTTCTACAATTCATAAGAGACTTTTTAAACACCTGTTTTGACCTAAAACCTTGAAAATACTCTCCATATTGTGTCAAAGACCAGTGTCAATCTCAAATAAATGTGAAGAACATTGTATGAATCTCTAAAAATTAAAGATCATCCCTTCTTTGAAAGCATGATTATTGTCCAAGCATTATTAGTTCGAAAGTTCAAACTCAAAACATCTTGATCCCATTATCTAAACATGATCATTATCTCTACGAGTGACTTTTTCCCAAGAAAAGGTTGACAAATCTTATTATTACATCATCCAAACTTTGAGATCAAGATAATTCAACATCTGTCCTTAGAATTACCTTTGTCCAAACAGAATTTGGACTCTCCTAGAAAGGTTATTCTTTTTTGTTTTCTTTATATCACTTATTTTAGTCACAAAATATGGACCACACTATGTCTCAAACACCTCATGGAGGGCCTTACACAAGGTTGAAGGCTAAAGCTCAACCTGATGAGTCTTATATCAATAGATTCCCCACTTGGGAAGCAGAGCAAGAGGACGATCCTTTCACAAGTACTAGTCCTACTCTATTCATTGAGAATCCTTGTGGGTAAGCTTTGTTCCAAAATATCATAGAAGAGGAGCTCAAAGATATAGAGAAAGATGCTTATTCTATGCAAGTGGTTGACGTTGTTGTAGAGAGGAACCCAAAAATTTTCTTAGCCATGTTCATAAAGAAGGGATTCAAACTTCTTGTTGAATTCAATGTGTCAACCATATGGCCCGAAAACCCTCTCGCAGGTCAAAACAGTACTCAACCCTCTCAAAAAGAACCTATGGTATCTCAAATCTTCCCATCCTTGACAATAATAGCAACAACATAGAATTTTTCCAATCTAATCAATTCGATGAACCAAGAAATCATGTCTTCCATGCAAAGCATGTGAGGTTCCCAACTAAGAGTACCCATGGTCACTAGTATGCCTCAACCCTTGACCTTATGGCCTGGCCAATCAAGCTCTCATGCTATAACCTCAATCCCACCAGAAAACAACAACCTTTTTGCAACCATGCCACTAGTATAGTCAATCCCTACTATTCTTGGGGTCAACACATCATTTCCATAAGGATCCATCTCTATAGGTCTGAAATTTAGTCAATGCACACCCAAGGTTATGCCTTTTATCATCCAGCAACAACCTCAATCCTAGTAGCAACAATCCCAGCTTTAGCATCAAAAACAACCTTAACTCAAGCAGCAGCAAGCCTAGCTTTAGCAACAACAAAAACTTTAACCCGAGCAGCAGAAATCCCATCTTTAGCAACAACAACCTCAACCCCAACAACAACAATCCCAGCTTCAACAACAACACCAACCCCAACCCCAAAAACAAACATAGTAGAATCAACCTTCGACCACTCACATGCCCCCATATCAGAATAATGTGTTGGGAAATCAATATCAAGTCCCAAGGATGAGGTCTTATGTTCCTACTCAAGGGACCCAGAGGTGTAGCCTCATACCTACTACAACACCAAGGTACAATGTCATCCTCAGACTCAAATAGACATGCTGATCCAACAAGTGTAAAAGCTTCAAACCTAAATGATGGATATGGAAAATCAAGGGAAAACTAAATCCTACACCATAGAGAACTTATACCCATACCCCATTGATCACTCTCTTCACATGTCTCCATTTCCAACTCACTTCTCGTTACCAAAATATGACAAATATAGGGGCAATACCAACCTTATTGAGCGTATTAAAGAATTATTTGCTAGTTGCATCAAAGTCACACATGATGAGAAATACTTAATGCAACTATTCCCACAAAGGTTATCTGGACCAGCAATGGAATGGTTCTCACATTTACCTCACGACATTCTATCTTGGGGTGAATTGACAGAAAAGTTCATCGGTCACTTCCATCATAACATCGAGTGCAAGGTCAGCATCAAGGACCTTTGTGATATCAAACAAAAAGATGGAGAGTATTTTGTAAAATTCCTACAAAGATGGAGGAATACAACAAAAAAAATTAGGTATGATGTACCCGAGAAAGACCTAATAGTCATGTTCGTTGACAATTTGATTCGAGACATGCCATTCACAACAGAATTATAGTTAGCTCTCCAAACTTTAAACAACTCATCGAACGAGGAGTTTGTTGTGTGTAGAACTTGGTCAAATGAGGTGTCCTTGTAGATCCTACCCAAATCAATACAAATAAGACTACAATAGACAAATTTAAGTGGTGGAATAAAAACAAAAATGTCACCAATGATTGTGTCATTGATGTGAAAATGGTCAACTATGCCCAATCCAAAGTGTTACTGCAAGGCACACATATGGCTAACCAACAACCCATGGTGCGCACTCCACAAGCATACATTCAAACTAAACCACCTCCTATACAAGTGGCCGCTATGTCAAATAGTCAACCACATGCTCAATGCCAACCATGGTTTAAGTTCTCAAAGCGATATTTCACACCATTAGGAGAGTCGATAGAATTAGCCTTAAGAAAGATGATACCATCCAACAATATCACTCTCCTAGAAATCAGGGAATATGAACATGGTGCAATCAAACCAAAGTGGTATAGTGATAATGAATTCTACGAGTTTCATTGATTAAAGGGACACAAGACACCCAACTGTTATCAATTAAAACACACTGTCCAAGATATGATTGACACATGGGTCATCGATGTAACCAACACCCAAACAAAAGGAACAACTGATCATATGATATTCAATGACACATTCCATGATTGCAATAAAGGGAAAACCTTAGGCTTTGGTGGACAGTCAAAATAGGTCAACTACACTTATGTCAATAGTGATAACACTATTAATTGCCTAAATTATTCAGATAGCCATGTGGCTACCATTACTATCAGAGACCAAGGTAATAAATGTGTTATAACCATGCATCATACAAGAGTTATCTTTCGAAGAGCACCTTCCTCATCTTCTACACTAATCAGACCTCATGCAACCTCAGATCCACAGACAAGCCTAGTGGATCAGCTATTGTCCAAGTCCACAAAAGCACAATCTGTAGAGTACTTGTCGATGGTGGGACTAGATTAAATATTTATAATTTAAAGTTAATAAAGAAATTAGGCTACTCAGAATTGAGTATTGATGTCACAAGAAGGATCAACATCATATCCTATTATGAAGAGGAAATATCCTCCAAAGGTATTATTATTCTACCTATCTAGATTGTTCCATTTGTCAAGAACATTCCCTTCTAGATCCTAGACCTAGAGTTGGGGTACAACATGTTACTAGGGAGACGATGGATACATGAGATGCAAGATGTACCCTCCACATATCATCAGTGCATCAAGTTCCCATACCAAGGGGGAAAACTCATTATTGAGGGAGATCTAAATCCATTCTAATACTGTAATGCAGTTCAAACCAGTACTGACAACAAAGTTCCCTCAAACCAAGAGGCAAGTATCCCATCCACATCAAATTCAATTCCCAAAGATATCATAAGAAAAGAGGAAAAAATATATATTACTAACAAGGGATATGGTGAATAGAGCTACGAGGAAGCTTTCACTATCACAAACATGCCTCTGAGCCCAAGAACATATGACATGCCACAACTATCTATTACAATAGAAAACCCAGAACCTATTCTATTTAGGTATCTACCCACAACCTTTGTCAGATGGGGAGACATTGCAGAAGACAACTCATTTGATCCAGATATCAATACATGATTGTATAAAGAACCACAAGAGATAGTTCAAAAAACCCTACCTATATCAACCTATGGAACTTGCTATACAATGCTGCAAAGGTTTGGGTATGATGGTACAACAAGTCTGGGGGAAAGACAACAAGGTTTAATTGAATTTTCTTTCCCGCCAACCTAGAGAAACAAGAGAGGGTTAGACTATGGGAAACAAAGAACCAGTCATATCACCTAAGATATACCCTTTGGTCAAGAACAAATAGTAGAGTTACAGTGGGGGAAAAACCTAGAACACATCTTAATCAACAACATACTTCAATAGTTGTTTCCACCCAAAGTGGGAACCTCTCAATCATGATTAACCCTTAACCAAGCAATCCATGATAACAAGGGAAGTGAGATAATTGATGAGAATTCTAACAAAATTCAATCCCATGAGTACAAGTGGAGATCCATTCATGACTCTAAGCCATCAATCCTAGACTATTACCCTCGGTCAGCCACCACCACCCACCTTGATGATCTGTTTGACCAATTAACCATAGATGACCAACCCTGTATCAATAAAAATATCGGTACAAAATCTTTAGGTGGTGCATCCACATCATAGTCTAGGTTTTTTAGAACCATCTACATTATCTCATTTAATCAAATAGAGTCAACCCACCATAAGGACCTATGTCTTGTACACCCAGAACTAATAGAGTGGGACCAACAAGGACTGCCTAATATGGATACCTTTGAGAATGATGAGGCTATCACAAAATTCATGGGACTTAGAAAGGGAATGCCATTAGGAGACCATAAATAAGGTTTCTCCATCAACCTTGAGAGATAAACATACTTAAGGGAGGAAGCTCCTCTTTCTAGTCATCAAAAGTAATTGAAAAAGGAAAAAGAATCATTAGTAAGTGAAAATCGGAAGGCGCTTACTAGCACAAAACATGATAAAAAGTCATAACAAGATGTATCTCTAGTGAAAAACTCACTAAGGCACTAGAAGATGGAAAGTAGGAACTCCTCCCCTTGACAGAGGAAAAATTAACATTATTAGCAGAAGAAACAAAATAAGTCAACTTGGGTGATGAAAAGAACCCAAAGAACATGTACTTAGAAAAATCACTCACCCCCAAGGACAGAGAACAGTTCATCATTTTCTTCAAGGAAATGAAGATAAATTTTGCATGGTCCTACTCAAAAATGCCATGATTAGATCCACAGGTTATTCTACATCATCTCCCATTGCTACCCAATGCTAAACCCGTCAAATAGAAGCTGAGAAAGATGCATCCCCATGTTGCATTACTAGTCAAGGAAAAATTGAAAAAGCTGCTAGATGATAAATTCATAAGACCGATCCCATATGTAGATTGGATATCTAATCTGGCACAGTGGTTATATTTGAATTTTCACAGACTTTAGAGATCTTAACAAAGCTTGTCCCAAGGATGACTTTCCTTTTCCTAACATTGATATGATAGTAGATCTAATAGCAGGACATTAGATGCTATCACTCGTGGATGGATTTTTAGGGTATAATCAGATAAGGATCGCGCCAGAGGACCAATACAAAACAAATTTTACATGTGCATGGGGCACCTATTGTTGGAACGTCATGCCATTTTGTTTAAAAAATGCCAAAGAAACATACCAAAGGGCCATGACAACCATATTTCATGATCTTATCCACAAGATAATCGAGGACTATGTTGATGACATACTTGCCAAGTGAATATTTAGAAAGGATCATCTACAAGTATTGGGACCCATCTTTGAAAGAATGTAGGAATACAAGGTCCATTTAAACCCAAAGAAATGTGCATTTAGGGTCACAAAATAGAAGATATTGGGATTCATAGTGTCACATAGAGGCATTGAGGTAGACCCAGAGAAAGTCAAAGCAATATTGGACATACCACCACCAACCAAACGGAGGTAACTAACGGGGTTACAAGGTAGGCTCCAATCCATCTGGCGCTCCATATCCTAGCTATAAAACAAGTGCCACCCATTCCAACATCTATTACAGAAGGACATAAAATTCATATGGAAAGAACAACATGAACAAGCATTAGAAATATTTAAGGAATTTCTACTCAAGTCTTCCATTTTGGTGCCACCAGTCCAAGGTAGGCCATTGCTTGTATATATCTTGACAACTGAATCAGAAATAGGCATACCCCTAGAAAAACATGATGACATAGGCAAGGAAAGAGATATCTACTATCTAAGAAGAATGTTGGTAGTCTATGAGCTCAACTATATGCCAATTGAAAAATCATGCCTCGCAGATGTCTTCGCTTCCCAAAAGATGAGGCATTACATGTTGAATCAACAAACAAAGTTGATAGTACATATTGGTCCTTTAAAGTATCTCCTAAGCAAAGCAACATTCACTAGATGACTTGAAATGTGGGTAATGATCTTAAGCAAGTTTGACATTGAATACGTAGACAGAAGAATCATTAAAGGGCAAGTGATTGTAGATCAACTAGCAGAGGCACCTATTCAGGATCATCAGCTAATAATATCTGACTTTCCAGATGATTCTATACTTATTATATGACCAGAAATAGAGACATGGAAACTATACTTTTAATGGGTCATGCACGAACCATGGTGGAGGAGCAGGGATAGCACTCATCACTCCAAACAATGATGCAATTACAAAATCTTTTAGACTCAACTTCCCATGCACAAATAACTTAGCCGAATATGAAGCTCTAGTCATTAGAGTAAAGACAAAAATTCAATGGAGAATAAAGAACCTTAAGGTCGATGGATATTCACAGTTGGTCATTAGCCAAGTCAACAATGACTATATGACAAAATATGGGAAGCTAACACCATACACAGAACAAATGGATAGGTTGCACACTAAGTTTCAATACATCTTTTTTGAGAAAATATCAAGGGCTCAAAAAAAATCTGTAGACGCGATGGCTACCATAGCATCACTAATGGATATGCTAGGAAATGAAACCAGATTCTAGTTTCTAGTGGAGAAACTCATGATGCCATCACATCAAGTACCCATCACAGAATCAACGTGTGTCCTTGTTGGTCCTGAAATCCCATGGTACCATGACATATATAATTACCACCAAACTAGTATCTTACCTCCTAATTTGTGTAGGAACTAGAAAAAGTCCCTCATCCACCAAAAATCTAGGTACACCATTTTCACAACTACTCTAAATAGACGAAGTCTAGACAAAACACTATAACGATGTCTCACTTCCACAGAATCCTACAGAGCTATGTATGAGGTACATGAAGGAATTTTTGGAACCCATGGAGGTGGCAACAACTTAGCTAAAAATATCATCCACATGGGATACTACTAGCCCATAGTAGAGATAGATGCAAACAAGTATGTACAAAGGTGTAGGAAATGCTAGATTCATGGAGACATCATCCATGCACCAGTCCAAGAACTAAATCCTATCACTTCATCATTACTGTTTTCTATGTAGGGATTTGAAATAGTTGGCAAGATAACACCTTCTTCAGCTAATGGACATAAATACAACATAGCATCAACAAAGTACTTCACTAAATGGGTGGAAGCAATTCCCCTCACCTACATAACTAGAAATCAGATCTCAATGTTCATACTCAACCATATCACCTATCGATATGGAATTCCTCAAACCATCCTGACAGATCATAGTACACCTTTCCAAAACAAAGATGTTGAAGATCTCTGTGAATAGTTCCAAATAAAACAAGGGTTCTCTTCATTCTATTATCCTCAAGGGAATGGCCAGGCTGAAGCAACAAACAAAACCATTTTGAAAATATTGAACAAAACAGTGAATGAATCAAGGCGAGACTGGCATTTAAAGCTTAGTCCTCCATTATGGTTGTTGGTACTCCTAAATTTGGAACAAATTTGGAGTGACCATGTAAATTTTTCAGTTGAGCAAAGTAAGTACCCTTGAAAATTTTGGGTGAGAAGGCTCAGTTTGAGTGATTGAAAAGGATGCCCGGATGATTTTCATGAGATACAAATTGGGGAGAGGCTTTAATGCCTTCCATTTGACATATGCAGTGGGTCCTAGCTCCTGAATTTCAGTTCTGACATGTTTAGGGAGTAGTCATTTTGAGGGGGTCACCTAATTCTGCATTTTGCTAATTGTCAAATTGTTGTCCGGAGCCTACTTTTCTTCTGAGTATCTTACACCCTGTTGAATTTCATAAGCCATAACTTTGGGAATTTTTAGCATGCATATCAAAGAGCTTATGTTTTAGATCTCAGGTCATTCTTAATCCGTTTGATAAGTTTTCATACTTCCCAAAGTTGGTTGCTTAGAATTGTTTGCATTTTTGTCCTGTCTAAAAATCTGAATAGCCCATTTTGACATGTTACAGCTTTTGACCAATTCACCCAATTCAGAAAGTAACTTTTGTACTATGTTCTAGTGGTCACACACTCAAATATTGCCAGTCTGCAGATCTTTATGAAATTAGATGACAAGTTTTCAAGAACCATTCTAATAGTGATTAATTCTAATTTCTTGTGTTTTCAAGTACATAATTGGTAAGTGACCTACTTTGAGCTTTTGAAAATGTGCACCTGGGTGAACATTTTGGATAATTGAGTTGTCCCTCATATTTTAGAATAGGAGTGTACCTACTTGAAGATTTATAGACTCCTACCAATCCATTTGTCCACTTTTCCAGAGCCTTTCCGTTTCCAATTTATTAAAGTTTCACTGAAAATGCAAAATTCAGAATTAAATGGAATACTTTGTGGTTTTCTTATTTTCACCCAGTTCGAGGTCAGACATAATTGAATGTGGATCTGCATTGTAGACCTAGGAATGAACTCCTTTGAAGATTACCAAACTTTGACCAATCTGGTAGATCACTTTTCTTTGCCAATTCCAAACCCAATTTCTACATATCTGTTGTGCTTTGGTTCAAAAAGTGTTAAGGTGCTATCTTTGTAGATTGGTATCAGTTCAGTGGTTTGTTTTAAGAGGAAGACAAATAAGGATTCATGTTCCACATGCGACATTCAATCAGGCTCCAGAGGTTGAGTTTTTGAAAGATCTTTTTGATGACCCTATGATTGCAGTTTCGGAGGCAGTTTGTTCAGTTTGTAGTGCGGAAAAGAGTTAAGCTTTCAGAATGGCCATTTTGCAGGAGTGATATCTTTCTGTTTGAAAGATGTTTTCAGGATCCGATTGTGGGACCATCTTCATTATATATGAATGTACTATCTAAATTGATGGCAAAGTTTCAGAATATGATTTACTCATTTTGCAATGATCGATCTGAAGAAGATTTGTGGTGTTTCAACATTTGCACTTATGTAGTGTTTTAAAAGGGCTAAGTTTGTATTTGCTATATCTTGTGCCGGAGAATGAATCTGAGGGAGTCCTTTCACATGCATAGTCATTATACATGAATGAGTCATTTTGTTGAATGCCAGTGTCCGATTACTTGTTTCAGCCATTTTTTAAGACCATTTCCAGAGGCCTGTTGTGATTTTGGATGGTTGCATGTTAAATATTTTCAGAACTTGATCACTTTTGAGGCATTTTTGTCATCTTATTTTCCACTTGGCGTCAGTTTAAAAGAGGAGGGTAGTGTTCGAATTGATGGTATTTTCAACATAGTATCTTTTGATCTTGTACCAAGGCCGCAATAAACTCTTATGGACAGTGAATTTAATATTGTTATTGCAGAGGAATCACACTACTTGAAGATTGTAAAGCATCCAAATATTGCTATGTGAGCGACATTAGAACTACTTGAAGCTTAGCATATAGACTTCAAATGTGCAATGGGTTTCTAGTTCACTTACAAGTATAAGATACTCCAATAAAAACAACAATGAAGGAGATGCAATGTTATAGAGACAAAATAACATTACTAAATGTTTGAAGAAGATAACAAGTAGTGGATTGCGCAAGACATAGCCTCAAATGTTTTGGGGAGAATTGCACATTTTAACGGGAGCATTGCGCAACTTTTCAAGAGGAGATTTAAAGAAGTTTTAAATATTACAAAGTTAAAACATAAATTTGTTATGTTTCCAGCGCAGACCAGGTTTTGATGAAGTTTTTAAACATTATAAATTGCAAATAAGCTGTCGGTTCTTGCATTAGTTTTTCAGGATTCTGGAAACACTAAATTATTAAGTCGAATGCCTTATTTATACACATGGCAGTCTGGAAGGATTTGAGGTGTTCCAACGTGGATTGTGAATTCATTTTGTACTGAAGGCCTCTGGATCCATAGCCTGCTGTATGAGTTAATTTTGGCCTTCTAAATCAACCACACACTTCAACATAGTCATTCTTCACCAGGTACAGCCAAGACTGAATATGAGTTATTCATCCTGACTGTCTGCGTGATTCGACCTGTTGCCTTCTATCTAGATGGGGTTTTGAAACTTTCTCTCAGGACGAGGGCCTCACAACTATGAACCATCTAAGA
>MU224077.1:68937-89526 GCA_018584345.1 Thuja plicata | reverse complement strand
ACTCATCCCAATGGAAACACCATTGATGACATCAAAAGAATGAGAAACAAGATGTGGGTAAAAGCCACAAACACTGAAGGTGCTAGTTCAAGCAATGCAAATGGTGACACCCCATCCACTGGATCTGTTGACATCACTACATCTAACTAGATTGCACAAGTAAGTATGGAACTGCATTATCACATATTTTATTATGCATTAGTTCCATTAAACATAGTTCATATTGTTATATAGGCATAAATGAAGATGCAATATAGTGTTACTTGATAATCTAGTATAAAGCTATAATTGGTCATTGGGCACAATATGCATCGGTGAACACACACAAAAAAGACATGCAATACTTACCAGAATATATCGGTCATAACACAAATTGTATGTAACCCGACAAGTATCGGTATACACTGAATCTACAAAAGTTGTTGTGAGCAATATTACCGTCGATCATCAGTAAAGTCTCCAACATTGCTAAGCTACCCCGATGCTTTGAAAAGACACCAGAGGAGTTGTGAATGCATTTACCGACAGAGACAGTCTTCATAAACTGATGAAGTTGGTAAGCATTAATGACAACTTAGGGCACCAAAAGTATAAAAGCCTGATGGGTAAGCTCATTTTTGCACCCGCGATTTTTGAGCAAAGTAGAGCAATTTTTATACAGTTTGAGAAGCAACCTAGCAGAAGGAATCCATAGAGCACTCATATTCAAAGGAGATCATAGACATTCAATAAGTTCCTTTACTCACCGATAAGCACTGTTTTGATTCAGGAAAGCCCTAAATTTCATATACGATGGCATCTACATCTAGGGTAGAGAAAATCAAGGTTGAAAAGACAAAACCTTACAAACTTGTTAAAAGAGGGGCATGTGCTGAACCAAAATATAAATTACATCCTAAGATAGCCTCTCAACCAGACGATTCTGGATCATTCTCCTGAATCCCAGCTAGGGTTTTATTGGTCGAGGACGTTAGGTTTTTTATACACTACAAGATCTTGGAGATAGGAGATCTAGACCTAGACAACACCTATAAGGAACTTTGTGATGATGGTGGCAAGCTCAAAGAAGAGCATAGACACTTAGAAGTGAAAGGTTTGATGAATGCACTTCATTTTCTAAAGGTTTTTCAGATAGAATGGATTAAGATTATTCTAAGCAGAGTTCATAACAATTCCTTGTGGTTAAACAAGCCAAAGGCTATAACAAAAGATGTTATACATGCAGTAATAGGATATCCAACAATCGACAAACCTCAAGCTCATAAACATCCTTCTATTGCAAAAGTGGAAAGGTTAACCGGAGCTAAATCTGACAAGAGGGCACTAAAAGTAAACACTATCACTGACATAGAGCTAATATTTGGTGCTTGCATGGTTGGATATAAGATATTTCAAGCTAGCAGAATGAACATCTCTAGTACAGCAATGAGCACAGCCTACAAAACCATCAAACTAGGGAAGAAGATGGATCTAGCAGAGATCCTATTACATCAATTTGAAGAGAACATGTGCACCATAAGGTCCTCAAGGGAAAACACATGTAAGCTTGGTTCTCTTATAATATTTATATTCTTCTACTTCAAAGAGTACTTTCCTTCAATTGAAAAAGTAACATGGGACACCAAAAGACCTATTACCATGTAGATTAATGAATACATTGAAACTCTAGGCACAAATTTTGACAATGTTATGCATGAGTATTTTAAGGCAATTAAGGATATGCTACAAACAAGGAATATAATTCCTGAAAGTCTTATTGAAGAATATAAATATGACATTTGTTTTATGGTGGATACTGACTTCACCTACATTCAAGCAGTAGTCCCAAGAAAATCTTGGTTAGAAAAACTTGACTATGAGATCAAGACTGGGTTAGCAACAGAAGCAATAAAAGCATTATTGAATGAACCCATTGACAACAAACAAATGAGGTTTGGTACTTATGAGGAAGCCAAATAGAAAATCAAGTCTACACTTGTTGTCAAAAAGGCTGTAAAGCAGTCTAAGAGAATGGTGAAAAACATAAAGAAGAACTTGAACATATATTCTGATGGAGAAGATGAAGAAAAGGGTAAGGAGGAAGAACAGAGTAAGGAGGAAGACACTGAGGAAAAAATTCCCATTGGTGAAACATAAGAGATACAAGAATCAGAAGAAGAGAAATCTAATTCACCACCTCCTCCTCCAACCAAAAAGTCTAGGACAAGAAGCCAAATGGCTAAAGATACTAGTCCAATGCCTATGGTAAAGGGAAAGGTGTACAAAAGGAAACTTGCACCTACAAAGGTTAAACCACCACCTAGGGAACCTACTAAGAGGAGAAAGTATGTTCAAATAGATGAAGAACTAGAAGACACAACAATGGATGAACCTGATGCTGTCAAACATGCAAAAGAAAAAGAAAATCTTACTTCACCCGCTAAGGGGATTGATGACATATGTACGTAAATTTCTGAAGCTGCATCTGTTAGACATCCAAAAATTAGGAAATGGTTACAATGGGATATAGCAGAATGAAATAAAATTGAAGATGCACTTATCGATAAGATGTGCAAATACTACTATGTCCCACTGCACTTCACTTCACAAGATGTTCCACAAGAACTCTTGGATAAGATTTCTTCTAGGTTCACTTATGCACTTCATGAAGAGAAAAGAATTAGAGAAAGAGTATTGGTTTCTCTTATGCCTGACTCCTCAAAAGAAGAAATCAATGAAGTAATGGAGAAATACACAAAAAAATTCTCACCAAAGATGAGGGCCCTCAAATTTCTTCAAGAAAAACTTATAGAGCTAGAGGAAGACACTCACAAAATGTGGAGTGGTATACTAAAACCTGCAGAGACAAACATTCCTACAAAGGAACCAATCAACACAGCAGGTCACTCAATAATTGAGTTGGAAAATGAAGAAGTGTAGAACACAGGTCAGAAAAAAAAAAGTCATCAAAAATCCTAAAAAGATCAAAACTCCTGAGAAAATCAATCTTCATAAAAAATAAAAAAAAATTTACAAAATCCAAAGTAATAAAACCAACTTAGTTATCAACAAATCAAAGGTCGATCATGCCAAGTCAATAATGTAAAAAACCATGAACTTTGTGAATCAACATTGGACCCATATGACATAGATTTAACAATCTATCAAATCTATCAGCAAGCAAACTGGCGACCAAGCCAATCTATTAAATGTCAAAACCATGAGTTTTGCGAGTCAAAATATATGGCCCATCTAACATAGCTTGATCAACCACCAAAAATGATCAAAATCAATCCATCAATCAATCAATCATCTTACACAGTGATGGATACACTTAAAACTAGACAGGTTAGTCTTATATGAGTCATCTATTACTGAAACAAGACACAATCAAGCATATCAAGCCTATCAAGAGAGTCAAGCCAATCAAGAGAATCAAATTGAATCAATAAAAAATCAAAATTTTGACTAGGTCAGTCATCAGTCAAATGTCAGTCTATATTTCATGGTTATGCTCTTATGCTACTCTAGAATCCACCAATTGAGGAGAGTAGCTATGATAGATGATAAATTATTTTTCTTTGATTGTTGTTTGTAGAATGTTCACTTCAATTCTAGGGCTATGATGATTTAGGATAAATGTGGTAGGTGCTATCACTTATTTGGAAGCCACACAATTCTATGATATGAGCTTAACCCTGGGAAAGAATTGGACATTCCTTCTCTGTTGTCTACTTGTTCAAAATCAAGAGTTCATAATGGTATCCAGATGGTCTGAGATATGGGTGCATTGGAATTCTATCTTGGTTTTTTTTTCTTTCATTTCAAAAGCAAGAGTTCATAAAAGTATCTAGATGGTCTGAGATCTGGGTGCATTGGAATTCAATCATGTTTTTTGTCTTTCTTTTCAAAATCAAGAGTTCATGGCAGTATCCAGATGGTCTGAGATTTGGGTGGGTTGGAATTCTATCTTGATTTTTTGTCTTTATTTTCAAAATCAAGAGTTCATGGCACTATCCAGATGGTTTGAGATCTAGGTGGGTTGGAATTCTATCTTGGTTTTATATTTTTTTGGATGGTCAGCAAGCAAAGTGGTATCCATATGGTCAATATCTGGGTGCTTTTGGCTCTCTTTCTTTTCAAAAAAAGGGAACATAGTTGTACCTAGATGGTTAATAGCTGGGTGCACTAAGTTCTCTTTCTATTCAATCTCTCTACTCCTTCTTGTTATCATGAGGTCATAACAGTATCAAGATGGTCTGAGATCTGGATGCATTTGACACTATGCAAAATTTCATAAAAAAGATGCAATGATGACAAAAATTGGAAATGCGGTAGCAACTTGGGTCACTCATCCACTCTATCAATTCATATCTATCAATCATCAACCATCCATTTTATCAATTCATATCTGTCAATCGATCCCAGTGAATATTCCAAACTAACTTCCTTCTAACTAACACATGCATTACTCAGATATTTTGTGAATATTAGATTGAATTCATTCCATTAAAGTACATAAAAAAAATACAAGCATTTGCATACATGGTAAATCATAATCAAATGCATCCATAAATATCTCATGTAAACAGGAATTTCATTAGCACCATCCTGCATACACATGTCAGTATCATAGGAAAAGTAAATCATCCATTTAAGAGTCTACATAATAAAATCACATTGCAAAAACATTTCATCATTTAAGAACAAAGAATGTAGAACCATACATATAGCAAGTAAATCAATGTACATCATATAAAATCACTAGCTTCATCTCATATAAATCTCAATATCTGAGTACAATGAATGGTCGCAAGTTAGAGCACAAGAAGGTGATCAATATATATCAATAAATATCAGTGTGTTGAGATACAATCACCGATAAGCCTCATAATATATAAATGGAACATCACTAAAAAAATGGTACATGATACAAAAATAGAAAGTCTACAATGTAATTAGGATCTACCCCCACCCTTGCCGCTAGGTGGATGAGGGGGTGGCATATCAGATGCAGGTCTCTGTGATAGACTAGGAGCACCAAAACCACTACTTTGGGACCTCTGAGTCCTACTGGATCTCTATGAAGTAGTATAGCTGGGAACCCTCTAAGCTGAAGGAACAATGCCCTCATAGTGACGTGGCTAGTAATCAATCTCTCTCTGGGCCTCACGCCCTAGTCTCCAAAATTGGTCCAATACATCCTGATGAGAAGAATCATGTACACTATCAATAAAGGACCACACCTTAGAATGAGCATGTCATTATCTATCCTTTGCCATAGTTTCCCTAGCCTTGGCTATTGCAACCCTACTCTCTAAAGTAGTTACACGAGCATCAGAAGAAGCAAGTCTAGCCTGAAAATTAGACACCTGCTGAGTGAGTCTCTCAAGATCAGAAGGATCCATATCCATCCCTCCCATAGCCACATCCATATATACCTCCTCTAACCTATCCCCTAATCCCTCATCTCCCCTCCCCCTCATAATCCATGAGTCACTATTTTGACTCTCCCCAGTACTGCTGCAAGTACTACTTCTACCAGTCAAGGCACTAGAGCCAGAACCCTCAATATCTACCTCCTTAATCTCCACATCCTATATATCAACATCAACTATATTTTATGATCCTCTTCTCTTGGAGCCAACACACTAGTAGTGCGAGGATGCACTCTATCAAGCAACTGTTGTGCCTCCTCCTCCTCAAAAAAAAAAATCAGTCCAACCTACCTACTACCTCCTCCCCTCATTCGCACCCCACCTACAAAACCCCCAGGAATAAAATCATCTCTGTTGTCAACACCCCTCCCTTTCCCACCATCATGACCACCATCTCTCCCCCTCCCACCATCCTGACTCCCATCTCTCCCCCATCCTCCATTTCAACCACCATCATGACCTCCATCCCTACCACCTCCATCCCTACCACCACCATCCCTCCCTCCATCCCTCCCTTGACCCAGCCTCTGATGTGGCCTACTCAAAAGTCTACCAACAATAGGGTGTGACACATCAGTCAGTGGCTCAAGACGAGTAGCATGCCACCATGCATCATACTATGGATTAGTTCCTGCAAAGAAACCAAGTTCAGACATCAGTAATATATAGATGATAAGCATAAAAGACTAACTAGAGAAGCTACATCGAACAAAGAAGAAAATAACTACACAGACAAATATGAAAAGAGAAGTACATAGGGCAGGGGAAAAGCTAAAAACACACTGAAATCAATAAGGGCTGACCACCAAGTCCATGCAATAGGCATGAGACCCTGGAACTCAGTAATACCGACATCAAGAGGAATGATTTCACCCCAAAGAGTAGCATCTCTCGATCTACAAGAAAAGTAGGTATACCAATAAGTGACATCCTACCTCTCCCAAAACTACTGCAACACCCTATCGATGTTGTGGAAGTTTATCATATACGCATGCCTACTGAGACAACTTATTAGGAACCTCCACTATCAAAAGAAAGATAAATGTGCATCCTTTCCTTCCCAAACAGGACAATCCTTGTGAGGCCTCCAAATAAAGTATGACATCATATCAAGCTATTGCTGCAAAAACATCAAGTGTCCCATATGAGACTGAATGATGACACCATCATACATAAATACATATGGTCTCCCCAAAGGAAGATCCTGAGAACCTAGGGGCCTAAAGACTACGATATGCTCCCAAGCTGATATCTGAAGCAATGTCGCACTACAACCTAGAGACTTACCTCCAAGGTAAGAAGCAAAGAACATATGGTAGTACATATGGGCCAACATGCATGGACCCCAAGCATATATGGTATGATCTCAAACCATACCCTGGAGACAAGCACCAAACCTAATAGAGAATCTGTGATGGCGATGATCGAGGCACAAGATCCCACAAATCAAACTACCTAACAAAGTGGATAACCTATATAAACCCATCCCGAACCTATACCATGAGATATCATAGGGATCAAACATCCTAATCTGATCTTAGGGAAAACCAGAAAGCTCAGATAGAGTAGTCACACCAACGTCTTGGTCGTACTCCACAAGGGCACCCTCGATAGGAGTCTACAGGATGTGATACACATCCTCCACAGTGACTGTGCACTCACCAATCGGTAAACTAAAAGTACTTGTCTTAGAGTGTCATCTCTCTAACAAGACAAAGATTAGACCCCTATTGGTCATAATCTTGAGCATATAAAACACCCATTAGAGGCCTAACTGCCTCAAAATATCTCTTTCAGCCTCAGTAACCTGAAAGCACAAAATCAAACCTGAGGGTCTCAACTCCAGTAATGTAGGATAGTCCTAGCAAACTCCAAAAGAAAAAAAAGAAAAGTATTAGTAATAGGTCAGAGATACAGTATCGTTAAGTCATCATGCTAGCTCAAAATATGCAAGGACAGTTAATTGTGGTAGTCAAACAGCAAATGCAATACTCTTATACATTTTGTGGCACTTAAACAACAAATGCGACAAACATTAGGAAATTGTGGTATTAAAGAAGATGAATGCAACACACTTATCATATGCGGCACCCATCCATAAATTGTGGCAGTGGACCCACAATTGTGGCAAAACCACAGCCTATTGCGACAGTATATGCAGAAATTCAAAAACATCAATTTCTTTCAAAGCATAATTAATGAGCATTAATGAAAAGGAGTAAAGAGTCACTCATCGGATGTCCTACACCAACTGGATGATGAAAATTATGGACTCAATCTGACACGTGCACAATCCCAAGAATGTCCTCCATAGCTCAAAGAACTCAAAAAAAAATGAAGAAAACATGAGACAAACTTACCAAAGGTCCAGAGCTCAAAGAGTGCAAAGTGACAAATGAATGGCCCACCTAGTTATTTATAAAGGTTATAAAAGCCCCTAATTCCTCCAAGACCTCAAATTTATCTTCCTGGAAACATCAACACTCAATATTAGGGTCATAATGAAGCTTTTTCCAGATCAGTCAGATACCCATATTATCAATATATAGTTTCAACAAATTAACGCTCATGCCCCAACTTTTTTCTCAAATGTTTTCAGGGGGCATAAATACACCTTCTATCACTGGGGCAAGCTAGGGAAATATTAAAACAAAGAATCTTTGACACACTATGACAAGCCACTTTGCATCAAAGAGGGGCACATGTAGACACCCTAAAATGGACAAACTTACAACTTGACATTAAAAACACTATTTTTCATCTATTAATTAAAGGATTTTTTAATGTTAATTAATCATCTATTTTCTTCTAAATTTATTGCCCAAATCATCTAATCAACTTCCCAAAATTAAATAAATAATTAAAAAATATTTGTTTAATTATCCGTAATTGATTAATTTCCATTAATTAATTAATTAAATTCAATTTCCTATAGTTTAGATTGAAATATTTAAACTTACTAATTAAATTCTTCGAATTAACTTAATTTATTTTCATTCAATAAAGAAATTCTAAAACAAAAAGAATTCAATCATCTCACATGTTGAAAACTTTAATTTTAAAAATGAATTAAATATTCATTTATCTTCAAAGAGATAACTTCCAATTAGATCACATGGGTTACTTCACCCATCTCTCTAGTTCACATGGGTAACTCCACCCACCTCTTCAATTATAAAATGTAACTCAAAATCAGCTCTTCAATTAACCAAACTCTATCTCCTCTCTCAGTTGAAGAGGTGGAGTTTATTGATGGCTTCTCTAGTTCCCTTTCATCTCAACCGTTCATTTTCCTATCTCTTGGATTGATCTCAACTGTTCATCTCATTCTCAATTCCTATACAATAAAACCTTCATAACCATTTGAAGGATCTAGGATTTCAAGCTCACATGCACCATTACTCTATCAAACTGGTTCTAGCATTCAAGCCATCTTGAGATCACACATTTCAATAGCATATTCTCGATACTCTCAATTCATAGACGCTGCCCACGCCAATACTGAGCATCAAACACAATGTTTCAGAAGGAGTAGAGAGAGACAATAGAAGCTTCAAGAAATTGGGTTTTCATTCATTTGTTTTCCTCTTATTTTCTTGTACATTTTATTGATTCACAATTTCATTTTTATTAGTTATTTCCATTTGTTTTCCCCATTGCAAATCAATGCTACTAACCCTCTTTGTTGAGTGTTACAGAATTTGATCCCATTGCGTACACTAGGGTCTTCTTATATACTAACTATTTTTCTTTCTTGATTTCCAATTCCTGTTGGCTTAATTAATTTCTAATAATTTCCTAAGGAAAATTAAACTAGTGATCCATTGCTAAGAATGTTGTCCCCTTCCTAAACATATCACTTATGAATATCTCAGGGTCAGCACATCTTATTACTGAGGTTGTCAGATGATAAAGCTCAAAATATTTATGCAAATGTACCCAACCCCCTTTAGTGATAACAAAATGGTGTACACTTGTAATGGTGGTAAAAATGGTGCCTTTTCCCTTTCCTATTAAAGTCTCCTCCTACAATCCACCAATTTTCTTGTGTTATCTCAGCAATGCCCATTTGAAGAGGGACTTGATATGAGAGCACATATGGGGTGCCTCTAAAACCATACACTCTGAAAACTATTGAAACAAGGTACAAAATAACATCACCCCAATTATGCACTATCTTAATACTTTGAGAAAATTTCTTTGGTCTTAAAATATTTAACAAAGCTTTGGCAATCCTATGATTTTTAGAAAACAATAAGGATCTAATCCTAGAAGAAAAACATCTATCAAATGTGATGTAGTTGGACTCTTTCCTATCCCATGATAAATTTGTGCTCCACAGTTGGACATGCATTTCTTCACCATCTTTGATTCTCATCAAATCTATCTCCTTTTAAAAATAATCAACACCCTTGAACAAGAACATATGCATTAACATAGAATACCATCCAAATGGTTTAGCTACCTTTGCATTTCTAATGCCTATGAAATCATGGTGGATTAAATCAAAAATATAAGAAGAAAAATAAAAATTAATGGCTAGATGTGGATGGAGAATCTACACCATCATGAACATATAATGAATAGGCATCTCATTTTCTTCATCATCCCCAAAAATCTGACTCAAAGCACTGTACACTCCTCTGGCCTTTATATTGAAATAATCCAACTTGATTTTTTCTAGTGTATTAGGTCCTACTACAACCAAACCTCCAATCTTGTTTCATAATTCTTATAGGGGTCCATTTCTAAGGTAATTTCTTTGACCATTATAAACCTCCTTGAATGAATCGAAATCAATTTTATCTAGTTGATCAAAGGGTTCATTTAATTGAAAAACCTCTTGTAGTTCTTCAGCTGTGATGCTCATCATAACATTTCCATTTATATCTCTCACACCTCTAGCAACATTATCATACTTTTATACCACTTGAATTAAAAGATCAACATCCATGAATACTCTCAGGACTACTAATTTCCCCACATCAAATTGCCAGATGTTGTTATTGGGTGCAAAAGCATTTCTTTGACTGAAATATACTTTGAACAATGCTAAACCAGTCATGCCAATGTGTGCATCTATAACCCATTTACCCTTGTCATAAAAACTCTCCCTGATTTTCAAACGAGGGTGTTTTGGTAACAATTCCTTAATCTTGGTAGAATCATTTGTGGATCTAACTAATTATTGCCAAATATACTCACAGACATTCCTTTCCTAATAGTTTATTTTTCCTACGAGTTCTCTTCGCGGTGCCATCTCTAAACTAGGGTTTCTTGATCATAAAAACTCAGCTTTGCACACAGATCTAATTTACTTCACAATACCAAAACCCTAGCTCAATTCAAATTCACAATGCTCAAGAGTGGAGTCATAGAATAACTTACCCATTTTTCAAATGTCAGAAAATAGAAAGAAAATGTTGTAACTCTGCTTTGCTTCAATCACTTCACCAATTATGGCATTTTAAAAATCAATTAGAAAATCTTATACGCAATCTCATCAACACTTAACATTAAATTTCAGCTAAGAAGGCCACACGTTCCACCATTACTTTCCCATCATTTGAAATTTTTTTTCCCAATGGTTCAGTAGACTTACTTTAACAAAGAAACCAATTTTAAAACGTGACCATAGATTTCAGCAACATCTTATCAAATCGTGTGGCTAGTAGCAATTAACGAAGACTAAAATTAACTTGGACACATTTCCATCATGCGCAATCCTTGGAAATTATCTTTCCATAACCTTTTCCTTGAGGCAAAGTGTTGGCCATCATATTAACATCAACTTACAACTTCTTTACTTTCTTTAAAACTCGAGGCCCGTGATATTATGAATGCTACGTGTCACCTGGGCGCAATTCCTTGAAGGTTAATCTCTTCGCATATTCTTTATAAGGAAAAGCACTGACAATTAGATTTGATTTAACTTGACCACAACTTACATTACCACCAATTTACTAACCAGAAGTCCCATCCCCTAAATATGACACATTCCATATAGGTGCTATGCCTTAATGACTAAACACCCTACATCTCTGGCTTGAGGCAATGCACCAACCAAATGACCATAGTTAATTTTAACGTTATTTACCTTATTCTTAGCACTTAAAAGGACCTATCTTATACATGTGGCACAAAGGTGCCATTCCTTAGTGATTAATCCAACTGCATCTCTTCTTTAAGGCTTTACACTCACCGTTGGATGAACTTTAACTTGTCTACCCATTACCTTTCTTTGACTTCAGATTTGGACTGCCACTTTCCACATGTCCAACAGGCACAATGCCTTGAATGTTAGATCAAACACATATTTATTTTGAGGCTTTAAATAAACCGCAAGATCTTTTGAGACTTAACCATTAGTTAATTTACTTCAAATGGGCCCCCAGATCTAACAACTGCCATGGGTCTAAATGGGACAATGTCTTGAATAGTAACATTGTTGTATCTTGAGGTTAAGGATTTACACTGACCGTAAGATTCATCAGGACTTATCACCACTTTAGCCTTCTGCTAATTTTAAACACATAGGCCCCACACTGCTAGAAGGAATAGATGTCACAGTGGTGTGATTCCTTGAAGTTTAATCTAATTGCATCATTTGGTTAAGGCACAGTTCTGACCATCAGATTGAAAAGAATTTGTGTGAGCTTTATGATGACCTTTTAACATAATATGGTCCCGCCAAATAGTACACATGTTTTTGAGACACAATACCTTAATGAATATCTCATGATAATCTCTTCCTTGAGGAAAAGAACCATCCATTGGATTGAAATTAAGTTGCATGACACTTTATTATTAAATAAAAAGGCTTGCGGGAAACCAAGACTTAGGATAAAGAAATGAAAGTGCTAGGACTTAGGCAAATTAAAAACATGGCCCCTTTGATGGCAATATGAACACATGGGTCTAAAAGACTTTAAGTGAATGGGAAAAATCAAGTCAAAATCATAATAGGTTCCAAAAGACTTAGGGTTTTAGATCAATCAACGCAAATCTTGAAAACACAACAACTAGGGTTTATGTCAAATTTGAATTTTTATTAGGGTTTAAAACCCATAACTTAGCAGTGAGGCAATTTTTTTTGTAACCCTAACAAAAATTCATCTAATGCAGGGTTGTATCAACCCCTTCCAAACTGAAAGAGACCATGGGAGTTCCTTAGTATAGACTTTGTGGTTGGAATCCTTAAGAAAAAATAGGGGTTGGATAGTGTCTTTGTGATTGTGGAAAAATTTAGTAAGATGGCCAATTTTGTGCCATGTAAAACCACCCATGATGCATGCTATATAGAAAATCTCTTCTTTACAAAATCAATTTGGATTCATGGTCTACCATAGAGCATTGTGTCAGATATAGACTCCAAGTTTATGAGTCAATTTTGGAAGAATTTGTTGTAGAAGCTTGGATCCAACCTCTCTTTTGGTTCTGCATATCATCCATAAATAGATGGACAAACTGAGGTGGTTAACAAGAGTTTGGGAAAACTTTAAAATTTTCTCACCAAATAATATGGACAGACATGGGATCAAGTTATTTCTCAAGAAGATTTTTCCTTCAATAATACAATAAAAAGGTCCATAAGTAAGATTCCCTTTGAAGTGGTATATGGGATCCATCCTAGAGGCATATGTGAGCCCAAAGACCTTGGGAGTAGTGTACAGAGGAGTGGATATACAAAGGAATTTTTTGAGTCCATAATGGAGGCTCATGATATAGTAAAGCAAGCCCAGGTGGACAATACTACCCATATTAAGAAGAAGGTGGATGATAGAAAAAAAAAGATGTTCAATTCTAGGTTTGTTATCTTGTGATGGTACACTTAAACAAGGTAATATTGCAGAAGGCTATCAAACACAAGCTTTTGATTAGAAGAATATGCCCTTGTGCCATTCTAGAAAAGTATGGGAATTATTATTACAAGGTAGAGTTACATGTAGACATACAAATTTCCCTAGTGTTCAATGTTTTAGACTTATTCTATTACAAAGGACCAATTCCATAAGGACACCATAGTCATTCAGAAGATATAGAGGACATAAAGGCTTTGAAGTTACCAAGCACACCAAGAGCACAACCAAAGAATATTTTGAGCTCTAGAGTAGCTAAGAAGACAAGTAACATGGTTTAAATGGATTATCTGATAATGGAAAGGTAAGGAAGATACAAAGGCTACTTGGGTGCGGGAGACAGAGTTTCACAAGTTGGGCAGAGATCCTAACCTGATCCAATAAAGTGAGATGTAACTTGTTTTTGTTTAGGGGAGAATAGTTTAGGATAACCTAGAGTAGAAGACCCACTTTTTGTTATGTTGAAGCATTTAATGATATTTAATTATGTTTAGGAAATTTTAGGATAATTTTGGTTTGATCTAGGAGAAAGTGTGTTAAGTTGTGTGTGGGTTTGATCCAATTGACCTTTGCAAGGTCTTGGTAACCAAAATGGGTCAATTTGTATGTTTTATAGTCAAAGACCTTAGAAGCATATTTTTGAGGTGTTTAGGGTCCTTGAACATGTTGTAGGACCTTCTGGTGTCCAACCAAGTCATTAAAATGAGGAGAGAGAAAAAATGTAAAGAATGCAATAGTTGCTTGAGGAACTTTGCAACTTTTAAATGTTGCTCAACAACATTTTGAGAAAGTTGTAATAACCACCCAAAGGTAGTTATGGGCCAATTCAGATAGTTCCAATTTGATTTCTAGACATATTTATGAGCCTTGGACACCATGTAATTAGGATGGCTACCATTTCACATAATTCACTAAGCAATTGGAAGGAACATCAATTGTGTTTTTGGTAATTTCTATCTTAAGATGGGTTTTTTGGATTGAAGTCCTTACTGTTTAATTTTAATTAGGAACTAATAGGTTATTTACCTTTCTTTTGAAGTACATTAGTGAAGATATTGTATTTGGTGTATTGAATATAAATAAACTTCTCACTCTTTGTTCTCTTGACTAGACATGGTTTTACATAGAAAAATGGCTCTCTAGGAATTTATACCTTTGACAAACACATGTGCCTTTGTGAAATGGAAGAGGAAAAAATGTATAGTGTTTTCCTTTTTTTTTTAGGGTTAGAAGTGGAGATGGTTAATATTTAACTCTTTCCCTAGGTGAGCTTTGCTATAGCCCAGCTAGGGACAAAAGAGTAACAAAGAAGTAAAGCATGAAGGTTTGGATTCAAATGTGCAATATAGTTGTTGGAGGATGTTGTGTGGGAATTTTTTAGACTCCCAAAGAAATGGTGGAGACCGATGTCACATAATTACCTTTTTTTGAGAGAAAATTTAGCAAACTGGCCTAATAGCCCTATATTTAAGGAATCGATCCCTAAGTGTTTAAATGTAATTTACAGAGGACTCAAGACACTAAAACCCTAGAAATCCTTTGATTCTTTGTAAAGGGTATATGTATCAAAATTTATTTTTGGGACCCCTTTGGGAAGTTAGAAAGTTAATGATGAAAAGGTGCCTAGATAGGGCTATAAGAAAACCATAGACCATTGCCTAGTTTCTAGGAGTTTGATTGCTAGAAGGAAAATTATAGACTAAGTGAGACCATTAAGAAAAGAGTTATTTGACCTCTTATATGTGTTTCAAGTCTAATATGTGAAATCAGTATACTGAGAGTGGGGGTGAATCAGATCTATAAAAATTTCACTTTTAAAACAAACTCATTCAACATGTAAACATAAACATTAACTTAAATGTTGTAATAGATCTAACATCTAATCAAATCCATAATGAACATGTAAAACAAAGATTTGGTAACCCAAAAACCATTGAAAGTTAAAACTTGGGTGGGGATGATACCCATAAATCTTCACTACTAGAGTAATAAAGTGTGCCTGTTAGGGCTACAAAGTTTGATCTCTTCTAATGATCTACCTTGTGAGGGGATTGCATATTAAGGTATTATAGACTTATATAATCCACCTTGTTTAAGGATTTAAAATTACAAATATGTAAGCAATTTGTTAAGAGATTTACAAAGGCCTATTAGGACCACTCTGTTAAGAGATTTACCCTGATTAACATGCTAGAATGTATCGGTACCTGATGCTTTGGTATGCACTTCAAATGTTGGTAATGGATCTACTCTTTCCAAATCTTAACTGATCTCTCAATCTGATATATCTCTTTATTATCCTTCACTACTCTACTTGGTCACTCTATTTTGTCTATGATTCAGATATGCAAATCTTTTCATATACACTCGATTTCTTCTCTTCACATCTTCATCCACATTCATGCATAAATTAGGTTTTAAAGCATACCATATATAGATCATCTGATGAAGCATCCAAATTAATATCAATGATCTAGATTCATCATATTTTGCCTCTTAAGAATCGCTAATTTTGATTGGTAGCATTGCTTGGATAGGGATTCAGGATCTCATTTAAATATTACATATTTAAAGCATTAAATATCTTCAACAATCATTAAATGATACGTAGAAGTTGGCCAAAATGGTTTACCTAAGTGTTTGTGTCATTCCAAACACATATATTAAAACTGTTTCACTTGGCATATGAAAACTCTGATGCTCAGACAAAAATTGTCACTCAACACTGGATGCTATGCAACTCAACAATCATTATGTTCGGCAACTACTAATTACTTGGTGACCACTGAGTTTCTTGGTAGTAACTAGTGCTTGGTCAATACATAATATTTACACAAGGCATTAAATTTCTCAGCCTTAGTTGGATGGCTTGGTCATAGTGATGACTGACCAACCTACCTTGACTATGACTAAGTGTGTGAAAGTAATAGATAACAAAACTTGGAGATCAACAATCTCCCCCTTTGACATTAGTGGAAAAACACTTTGTCATGACTCTTCAGTCCCTTAAAAAATAGTACTCAAGTATATCAAAAAAATCCCCCTAATATTATGACTCGATCTTCATAAAGACTTCTCTACATATACATCATAATCTTAAGTACATAACTCCAAAAATTACAAAATAGTATGTTATACCTTCTCTGCTCAAATCTTTTTTTTATTTACCTTGTCTACATCTGTTACATTTCCCCATTGATTACATCTTATTACATTTCCCTCTTGTTGTTGTTGTTGTCACTCTTGTCTGTTAGGATTGTAAGGGTCAAACCATAATTGTCAAAAAATGGTTTATGAATTTGTAGGATCATCGCTAATGCATTATCCCAACTGGTGCTAATAGACTCCAAAAACTCTAACTTGATTTCTATCTCGGCAGCTAGATCAATCAAACTCTCTGCAATATTCAAAGGTTGATCGCTCTGTGCTAATTCTTTTGTAGCTGATAACTCTCTCTATATGACCTCTAAATAAGGTATCAACATGGTATGAATTGAAATCATCTTAGCCCTTATTCTTTCATCATTAGATATGAGATCAGCTAGTCTCCCTTGGGCATGAGTCAACCTATTAAAGTGAATAGAGCTAGAACTTGCATCCATGCTTATTGAATGTCCTATTGACTTCAAGTTTGAATGTAGCTTCTTAATAATTTTTTGATTCTCCTTTGTAAATAATTCAATGTCACATAGTTTTTTATACAAAGAAAGAAAATTTTCTACAACTTCCTCTAGGTTACTTACCAGATCAGAAAATGTAACCTATTTTCATTAATTTCTTTTGCAACTTTCTCAAGAAATTTGGCCTCAAACTTTCTCTCTGAACATTTCATGAGCTTCTCATTTGCATCGATATCATCATTGTTCATCATTTGAACAATATGAGACATTTTATCTATAATAGGTACTTGATCATTTCCATACTGAAGCTCAAATGCATCAATAACATATCTTTGATATCATGTAATACCTACTTCTATTGATGTCCCCTTTTCATTTTCTCCTTCTTTCTCTTCCTTTTTAGTAAACTCTACAAAATCTGCACTTGCTCATAAGACAAGTTATCAGTGTCCTGTTTTGGAATCACTATAGCTTCATCAAGTGTTACTTCGGTGCTCAAAGACTTATCCTTTTTCTTATGTGACTTCTTCTTCTTAGTCTCTGATGTGCTACTACTTGGCTTCTGTTCTACCTACAATGTATTGGTGTCACCACTGATTGTCACTAACTCCTTCTAAAATAAAATTTCCTATTGTTCAGGTGTATCAACAGTATTAGTCTTGGTAAGTGGTAGCTTTATCACTACTTGAATTTCCTCTTGCTCTATAGGCTCATGCTTCTCCTCGGTCTCTATGGTATTAGTCTCCTTTATTTCTTCTTTATGAGGTTTGGCGATATTTGTTGTAGACTTATCTACTTGATCTTCTTTTCTCTTATCTTCTTCATCAATAACTTCAAAATTTGCCTTGGTAGGGGAATCTAGAATGTTAATTGTATCTTCACCTTGCTCCTCAATATTCAAACCTTGTGTATCCTCGCTAGTAATTTTTATTGATTCATCAATTGCTAAATCATATATTTGTTTATCCTCAACCTTCTCATTTATTTCTTCTTCAACATTATCCAGCTCATCAATATCTTCTTTATTATCAAGCTCTACTTGTTCTGATGCACCTTCATATTTTCTTGCACTCTTATCAACTAACATTCTAAAAATTATCTTCCATATTATTTGGCTCTATTATACAACTCGTTCTACATCATTCTTAAGTATTGAATAAACTCTCAATTTAGGAATGAATCTATTCCTATGTTTTTCCATGAATTTTTCTTGTTGTTTATGTGTTAATTCAAGTATTATTTGGGCTAATGCCTCTTCTCTGATCTTCCTTTTATTCTTAAGATAAAATTGCCATCTCTCATCAATCTTCTTGATCAATTCATTAGGGAACAAATTCCCAATCTCTAATGGTTTAATCTTATATGAAGCTAACATATCCATAATTGCCTCTTCTATCTTTGCCCTGTCCTTGATACTTAACTGTTCAAACTTAATGAACTTGAATCTTGACAAACCTATTGAGCTCCTTATGTTATGACAAATCTCATCAACATTGGTAGGATGTTTGTGTGTAGAAACTTTTAAATTGCTCATATATTTTGTATCTATCATCTCTTTGTCTTCATCATCTTTACCCAATATGTAATTCCTTCTCGGCTTCCTCTTAGGTTTTCTCAACTCAGCTTCAGTTTGTACTTATTTCCTTTTCCTTGAGCTCTCTCCTTCAGCTTTCTTTAGTAAGATTTTCATTAGTGGCTCGACTATTGTTATAGTTTCTAATGCCCTGGTTCTTAGTCTATATGTAGTAGGATGATTAGGTATTTTCTCTAAACTCCTCTTCTTAGTTGAATCAACAACCATCACTTTCTTACCCTTCTTATCCACTTCCATATCTTCATCTTCACTCTATTCTAAATCACTAGATTGGTCCACGCCTTGACCTTGTGTGATCTGTATTGGTGCATCTTCTTCTTCTTCTTATTCTCCAAACATATTCTCAATTTTCTTCACTATTTTCTTCCTCTTCCTCTCTATGGTTGTGACCTTCAACCTCATTGTGATCTTTGATTTTTCTTCCTCATACTTCCCAAATATTGTAGCCTTCTTATCAAATTCCTCTGCAAGTAATGTTGTGATTGTTGGAGATGTCTAATCTATATTTACTTCATGACCTAATGGCCTCAACCATGCTACACTCGATACTAAAATTTTTACATAGGTGTAATTGGTATCAACTAGAAATAAAACATCATCATAATTCTTCTCTACTAGTGATACAGGGATTATGCTCCTTAATCTCATCTTTTTCTTTAACTCAAAAAAGTAGTTTCCCATAACATTATCAAAACTTTATCCTATTTTTTGTATGAACTCATTAATCAATTCTGTCACTTGTTGGTCCTAACTCCATACCACTTCTACTATAGTAGGAATATTATTCTGAACATAGAAAAATATACAGACTAATAGGGATACGAACTTACACAGAATTGTTTGCCTTCATGATGGATGATAGCTTCTTGAAAAGTTGAGTCAACTATAGATTGGCAAGATCATATGTATGATCCCTTTTCAATATCTTCCATGCTTGATCAACTCCAACAAATGGAACACTATCCAATCTTCTTGATTGATAAAACTTCTAAGTAATCACTCTTACTGCAAAGTCAATTTTAGGATTTGGGATGATTAAAATTATCATTCCTCTTTTGTTCCACTCAGCTCAAGTGTTCTTCTCAAGCTCTTCTTTACTCTGACAATGCATTGTCAATTTCCCTTCTATAATAGGGTAACCAGTGACTTGGTGGATGATGTCCTTGGTAATATTCACTAGTCTATTCTCCAACCATATGCTCATATCATGAATTCTACTCAGAACTATCCTAATCCATTTGATTTTAAAGTCGTGTGGGAAATCTAGGGTACATGCTAACCCTTTTATTGGTAATGTGCTGATGCTCAACCTTCAATGCCCCATTTTCACATAGTTTTTAATATGATTCCCTCAACTAAAAATCTCCAACCTCACTTATCTTACACAAATAGCATGCTCTTACATCATGGATCATAAGAACTTTTGGCAGGATGGATGACAGGGCTCCCAAAAGATCTCCCTTCATCGTAGTCTCAAGTACAACATGGAAATTGGGTGGTGCACATGCATCACTCCTAACTAACTAAGCATTCTTCATTTCTTATTCTTGTCTCTTCACTCTAGAAGATGAACTCATGGGTGATACCACAATAGTGGGTTACACTTTTCGGGAGGAAGGAATTCATCCCAAAAAGCGTGACCCACTAAAACAACTTTGTTTGTTTCGATCAAAAATGCTAATTACTTTCGATCGAAATAGACTAACTTTCGATCGAAAGTACCTAAACTAGGAACTTTCGATTGAAAGTACTTAGGTACTTTCGATCGAAAGTAACCTAGTTACTTTCGATCGAAAGTAACTAGGTTATTTTAGCGGAATAAACCCGCCGAAACAATCATTGTGACTGTTTCGGCTGGGTTGAAAGCAACAGTGGCTGCGGGCATCCGTTTCATCAAACGTCAATACATCAGGTTTTTCATGTTTCTACTTTCCATATTTTATTATTTTATAATATATATTATTTGTAAATAGTGTATATATGCATGTATATGTGTATATATGTGTATATATGCATGTATATGTGTATATATGTGTATATATGCATGTATATGTGTATATATATGTGTATATGCATGTATATATGTGTATATATATGTA
>MU224077.1:30094-62941 GCA_018584345.1 Thuja plicata | reverse complement strand
TATATATATATATATAGAAGGAAGTGATGTTCTTATTAACTTACTTCAGATTAGGGTTTTAAACTACCCTAGGAGGTCTAGGAGATAGACCTTAGGGTAGAGTTAGGATGAATCTATAGAGAAGGATCTCGAGTACCCATTAGATTGGTATCAAAACCTAAAGATTGGGATTCTGTTGTTTGGGTGTTATCTTTAGAAGAGTTTAGATTCATTCAAAATTGTGACCAACGTTGAGTTGGAAAAGGATGTAGAAGAGCAGAAAGAGGAGAATAGACTCTTGAAAGAATAGTTGGCCGAAATGGAAACTAAGTTAGAAGAAGTACAACTAAGGAATACAACAATAAGTGAACTGATGAGAGAAGTTGATGGAAAGGGTAAGTTAGTGGCCGAGAAAGACATAATAAAAGAGCCAGACCTTGTGCTTCAAGAAGAGACATTATTGAGAGCTTTGAAAGAAATGAGTGGTAAGTTCTTGGAAGGTGTGCCTCTGGTCAGTGGCAACATGGAACTAGAAGTAGTCATGGAGTGGATAGAAGGTCTTGAGAGTAAATTTTATTGCAGTAAAGTTACTGAGGCTTAGAAGGTCAGAATAGCCATGACAAGATTGAGAGGGATTGCTCTCACTTGGTGGAAGTTTCTCCAAGTTGAAATGACCAAATAAGGAAAGAATCCTATAAAAATTTGGAATGGTATGGTTGCTAAAAAGAGGGGAACTTATCTTCCTTATTATTATGAAGTGCATTTGCACAAGAAAAGACAAATTGTGAGACAAAAAGACTTAGAGGTCACTACCTACACAAAAGAGTTTCACAAGTTGTGCTTAAGATCACATGTAATGGAAGAGGGGAGCCTAAAAATGGCTAGGTATCTCAATGGTCTCGAGTGTAATATCCAAGAGGAAATCAGTCTCTTAAGTCCAAATATAGTACACCAAACTTATTAGCTAGCTCTTAAGGTAGAAGAGAAGTTAAAAAATAAACAAGATTAAAATAGTAGAGGAAGAGGAAGATACAATAAAAGTCAAAGAGGAGGATTTGGAGGAAGGAAATTTGAGGCTAGAAATTAGAGTGATTTCAAAATCACAGAGAATCAAGTAACACAAGAAGTGGTTACAACCGATAAATGTGTTGAAATAAAAATTCAAGAGGAAGAACCAATAACCAGGGAAGAGGATCTTATTTCTCTTCAATGAAATGTTGTAGCTATCAACAGTTTGGGCATCCTTCCTATAGGTGTCCTGAGAAGGGTTCTACATCACAAGGAGGAGAGAAAAGAATCAATTGTGCACAAGAAGATTCTTATATTAGAAAGACAACAAAAGTCACCCTAGATTCTGAGATAGGAGAGAATTTGATGATTCACAAAGAACTCCTCAAAGAGCCCATAAAAGAAGAGCCAAGCCAAAGAAGATATTTGTTTCAAGTCAAATGCAAGGTACTCAATAAGGTTTGTAAAGTTATCATAGATTATATTTCTCTTGATAACATAGTTTTTATGGAAGCTATTGAAAATTTAAAGTTGAAAAAGATTCCTCATACTAAGCCTTATAGAGTTACTTGGTTAAACAGAGATCAACATTTACTAGTCAATGAGAAAGCTTGGGTGGAATTTTCCATAGGGAGGTATAAGGACCAATTTTTGTGTGATATCTTTCACATGGATGCTTGTTATCTCTTGTTGGGTAGACCTTGGTAGTTTGATAGAGTTGCAGTGCATGATGGAGCTAAGAACTCATATTCCTTTAAGAAAGATGGAGTGACTTTCAAGATACAGTGAATCTTGGAAGAAGGTGAAGTTAAGAAAAGAGGTCCTAACATACTATTGGTAGGAGAGAAAGAATTATTGAAGACTTTACAGGAAGAATATGGACTAGGCTTTTCTTTAGTTCTAAAGCCAAATGATGAAAAGAGAAATAAGAAGGAAGAGTTACCTTTAGAAATGAAGGAGTTGTTAACTCAATATCAAGCCATAGTTAGTGATTGTCAACCATCTAACCTACCACTAGAGAGGTCTATTGGTCATCAGATTGACTTCATCCCAAGATCCTAACTTCCAAAAAAAGCTTCTTATAAAATAACCTCACAACAAAATGCAGAAATTACTAACCAAATTCAAGAGATACTTGACCAAGGGTTGGTTAGAAAGAAAATAAGTCCATGTGTTGTTCCCAGAGTCCTATCCCCAAAGAAGGGTGGTACTTTGAGGTTGTATACTGATTCAAGGGCCATAAATAGGATTAATATCTGGTATAGATTCCAAATACCTAGGACGAAAGGTTTAATGGATTGTCTCACTGGAGATAAATATTTCTCCAAAATAGATCTTAAAAGTGGGTATCATCATATAAGAATAAAAAGTGGAGATGAGTGGAAAACTACTTTTAAGACTATCAAGCGACTCTATGAGTGGCTTGTTATACCTTTTGGGCTATCCCATGCCCCAAGCACATTTATGAGGTTCATGAATGAATTTTTGAAGGAATTCATTCGGAAATGGTTTGTGGTGTACTTAGATGACATTTTAGTGTTTACTAAAACCAAGGAGGACCATCTTAGACATCTACAAATGGTAATGCAAAGACTGTATGAAGAAAAGTTAACAATCAACTTATAAAAGAGTGAGTTCATGGAGCAAGAGTTTGTATACTTGGATTTTTTTATCTCAGAGGGTAACTTGAAGATGTTACTAGTAAGGTGGAAGCAATATTGAATTGGCCTAAACCTAAGTCTACTACAAAAGTAAGAAGCTTCGATGGGTTAGCACAGTTCTACTTAAAGTTTATCACATAGTTTAATGAAATCAACGCACCTATTTTAGATACCATAAAAGGATGTATGAAAGAAATATTATAATGGAATGAGAAGGATGATAAGAGATTTGTGAATTTTAAGAGAAAAATACCTACCCAACCTATACTGACACTTTCCAATTTTAACAATTTTTTTATTGGGGAATATTATGCTAGTAATATTGTCATAGGAGCAGTTTTGAGTCAAGAGGGAAAACCAGTAGCTTTTCATACTGAAAAAATTAGTGATGCAAAGAAGAAGTACTCATCATATGATTTAGAATTATATGCATTGGCACAAACACTAAATAAGTTGATACATTATCTCCTTCCTAAATAATTCTTATTGTTTACCAACAATCAGGCTTTAAGTTTTCTGAATTCATAGGATAAACTAGGATATAAGCATATGAAGTGGGTGAAATATATCAAAGCCTATACCCTCACCATCAAGCACAAAAAAGGAGTTCTGAATAAGGTGGCGGATGCATTGAGTAAAAGATTTCTCATAGTGCAATAAATTCAATTAAGAAGCATTGGCATAGAAAGCTTCAAGGATCTGTACCTAGCAGATGAACACTTTTCAGCAGCCTATAAGGTATGTCAAGATTTTCAAAACAACTTTCATAGTGAGTATTGTAATTTCACTCTCCAAGAAGGTCTTTTTCTTAAGGGAGTACAACTCTTTGTACCAAGAGGTTCAATGAGGAAGAATATAATGCAAGAGAAGCATAATGGTTCATTAAGTGGACATTTTAGGGTGCATTAAACTTTAGAGTTGGTACAAAGGTACTACTATTAGCCAAGAATGAGTAGGGATGTCAAGTAGTATGTAGAGACTTGTATAGTCTATCAAAAGGCTAAGGGGAATTAATCTAATACAGGATTTTATCAACCACTTCCAATCTGAAATAAACCTTGGGAGTGCCTTAGTATGGATTTTATGGTTGGACTTCCCAAGAACAAGCTGGGAACAAAAAATATTTTTGTGATTGTGGACAGATTTACAAAGATGGCTCACTTTATGCCATGTAAAACTACTCATGATGCATGCTATATACAACATATATTATTTAGAGACGCAGTAAGGATAAATGGATTACCCTTGAGTATTGTATCAGAAAAGGATAGTTTATGAGTCATTTTTGGAAAACCTTATGGAAAAATCTTGTTAGAAATATTTCCTTTAGGTTTACATATCAGCCACAGACTGATGGTCAGATTGAATTTGTGAAAAGAAGCTTAGGAAATATTTTTAGATTCCTCAAAAAGGAATATGGACAATCATGGGATGAGTTACTTGATCAGGCTAAATTTTCCTATGATGATACAGTTAATAGATCCACTAGAGAGGCCTTTTGAAATAGTGTATGTGATTCATCCCATGGGTATATGTGAAGTCAGGGATCTTGGAAGCAATGTAGAGAAGAGTGGTTGTGCTGAAGATTATTTGTCAATCCATGAAATAAGTCCATGACATTGTGAAGAATAGATTCATGGAGAATACAACTCGCACCAAGCAGAAGGTAGATGAAAAGAAAAGAGATGTTTAGTTCTAAGATGGAGATTTGGTCATGGTTCTCTTAAACAAAGAAAGAATACAAAAAGGTGTCCCAAGTAAGCTTCAGATGAGGAAGATAGGCCCTTGTATAATTTTTGCAAAGTATGGGTATAATGCGTATAAAGTTGACCTTCCTACTGATATAGGGTTATCTCCAATTTTTAATGTGACAAATCTTGTGTCCTATAAGGGACCCATTCCAAAAGGAGGTCCTTATTTATCAAGAGATATAGAGGATCTCAAAGAACTTAAACTTCTAGTTACTCCAAATCCAAAGGAAGAGAATATTCTGAATATAAGAGATGCTAAGCAGACTAGAACAAAATCCTACATGGAAAATCTCATAAAATGGAAAGGACAAGCTGATTTTGAAGCTACATGGGTGCAAGAAACCAAGTTAAAGAAGTTAGGCATTGACCCTGACTTGATCCAATCACCTAGAAGTTGATCTCTCTGATTTGGGGCAGAATGGTGTAGGAGCACCTAGAGAAATTAGGGTTAAAGGCCCTTAAGAACATTTTGTATTTATTTAAGTTGATTTGTAAAGTGTTTGTTCATTCACTCTTGTAATGACCGAGTGCAAAATGGGTCAGATTGGTGAATAAACACTGTAGTTTCATAGATGCATGTTTTTAGGTTAATTGTGTGTTTTAGAGGTAGCTTTTAAGCCTCTAGAAATCAAACCAAGGCTTTAGGAACCTTTGATAAGTTGCTTGGTATGTACTAAAGTACTCGGTATGTGTTGTTGATGCTCATTACTGATGCTTGATACTAATGCTCACTAGTGATGGTGCTCTGTAATCATTATGCTTAGTAATACTAGTGCTTCATAATTTTGATGCTTGGTAATAATGTTGTTTAATACTAATGGTACTCAGTATTGATTCTCAGTATTGGTGCTCAACATGTACTATTGTTTCTCGGTGAATCAGTTACAACGGCCTGAGAAAAGTAGATCTTATCTTTAGTGGACAGTATGGTTAGTTATAACGCTTCCTAAAAAGAATTTATCAACTTCAGTGACTAGTTAAGGTTGTTATAATGATGGGAATATTATAAAAAGATCTTCCAAGCCTTCATTTCTAGAGATTCAAAAAGAGAGATTGATAGAGTTGGTTGAAAGAGCTGGAGACATTTGTATATTTTTTTTATTGGTGCAGGATCACCTACAGAACTTAGGGTTAAAGGCCCTTAAGAATATTTTGGATTTTTTTAACTTGGTTTGTAAGGTTTTTGTTCATTCACTCTTGTAATGAACAAGTGCAAAATGGGTCAAATTGGTGAACAAACTCTCTATTTTCTTAGTTTCATGTTTTTAGGTTAATTATGTGTTGAAGAGGTAGTTTGTAAGCCTCTAAATATCCAACCAAGGCATTAACAACCTTAGATAAGTTGCTCGATATATACTAAAGTACTTGGCATGTGTTGCTGATGCTCAATAGTGATGCTCGGTAATGATGGTGCTTGGTAATACTCATGCTCGATAATGATGGTGCTTGGTAATATTGATACTCGATAATAATGTTGCACGGTAGTGCTTATGCTTGGTAATGAGGTTTCTCGGTACTAATGGTACTCGATATTGATGCTTGGTACTGGTACTCGGTATGTACTACTATTGCTTATTGAATTCAGTTACAACGGCCTGGGAAAAGAGGATCTTGTTGATGCAGTACAAATATAACCTAGTGCTCCACTCTCCAAAACTCTTCGTTATCTTTCTTAAATCTGCATATCTCACTGATGTTTAATGATCTTTCTATATGACCATCAACTTTGAGGCTCAGAAGCTCTTCATACTCTGATAATGATAATGTTAATCAACCAAACTGTCAACTTACATATTATCTCCTCCTTCTTGAATCGACTCATCACTAAGCAATGAGCATTTTTTGTCTCCCTTGACACACTACATGCTTGTCTCATGGGACCTTATGTTCTTCATCTATGCTCACTACCATATAGGTTTCTATTATCTTTCATACATATGTGTGAATTGATATCATGATTAGTCACCTTACATTCTTGAGCTATCGTGCCTTTCGAGTCTAAAGGAGTGTTGGTAAACAGATTGTTCTTCTTTGTTATAACTCTAAAATGCCCAAATATGAAAAAGAAATCGAATACAACAGTTAGTAAATTGTAACCATTACTAATTTCCCTCTGAATTTAAAGGTACAAATCCCTTATATGAATAATTTTCAGTGAATTTTGATCTTTCCTAATCTGATAGGGATATGTTCTTGACCCGAGAATAGAAGAGGTAAACCAAGCTAAACCCAGATGAGAAATAGTTTAAGCGGGGTAGATTCCACTTTAAATCTAGCCAACTTTGAGATTTCATCAATTAGATTAACTCCCAAAACTGGTAATGCATGAACTTCTACTGAAAATGCAGATGCAAGCCTAAAGATTAATGATGAAATGTTGATGAATCAATCCATATCAAAAAAATGTTTCCCAACTCAGGATAACAACATATCTTCCCCTAAATTAACTGTATCAAATCATAACACAAAAATTTGGTTCAAAAATACATTGTAAACCTAACTTCAAAGAAACATTTGAATTCAATACAAAGACAAATGAAATGCAATGGAACAATTAAAGAAATGGTATTCAGACACACACAATTGACTCAGCAAAATGCTATCTTTCACACCAAAATTTAGCTGACCATTGTATAGATTTTGGAAATAATACATATAGAGTCCTAGATTGGGCCATTACAAAAAGGGGGTAACCAAAATGGTTCAACTTCCCCAACCAAAAATGATAACCAAACTTTTATATGTTACAACATCAATCAAAATTTACTACAAAGAGAGAATCTATTCAAGCTTCAATTTCATTCCCTTTGCCTAATTTATCCCTATAGGTAGTGACAGCTGTGATAACTCTAATGAGCTCCTCATGTCTGTTGACATGGACATTGGCATATTAGATGAGCCACCTAGAATGCTCCTTAGCCAAGATCTTAATTGCATCTATCTGGTCCTTCAATTCTTTTATGGCTTTATAAATACATCCACTCAACTGCTGGAGTTCTGGCACTTTGTCCAAATGGGTGGAAGATTTCTCTAATAACAGCTTGTGGACATAATCAAAAAATGATTTCTGCATATTGGCTAATCCTATCATTTCTTTGCCTTGCCCAATCGTCTGTGATTCTATGTGCAAACCTTGAATAATCTTAAAGTATTTGTTCTATTCTTCTTTGACCTTAACATCTACTTGCTGCAACCCTATCTCAGCCTGGATGATCATCTCGATTTTGAACTCTAGGATTTAAAGCCACTTGATTATAGGTTCATCTCCCTTTTGTAGAATCTTGGATTTCAATGCCTCTTTAGTCTTCATTTTTACTTCCACATGGAGTGTCACTATACACTCTTGACACTTCACTCTCTCAGATGCGAGAGTCTATAGATTCTTCTCAATGTTGTTCCTTTCTGTCTCCAATCTCAAGAGAGCATTACCCAACTGCTCGAAAACTACCAATCCCTCATATTTGAGTTTCTCAACCCATCCCTTGCTGATCTATGTGAAGTGCCTATCCTCCTAAAACTTGGCTATTATGGCTTGATTCTCTGCGACATTGGGATCAAATGTCGTATGAGTACTGGGGATACTAGCAATTTGAGTAACCAATTGCCGAATGAAATTAGTTAGCTCACTGACTTCACCCTTAAGTTGTACCTTTTCCATTTTAATTTCTTCCAGTTCTTCTTCAATTACAACATTAGGGGATTTCCACCAATCCACTTTGGTATCATGTTGGGCTAAGCCCATATCAAATGAGTGTAGCTCAAAATTTGAAGAGGTTAAATCTTAAAAATGACCCTCCTTCATCGGCTTTGCTACCTCCATAGTGAAATGCCCAATCTCTAGGTCTCTACCCAATGTGGAAAGTGTCTTCACTTTCTTAATCTTTACTGCAGCGACACCGAGTTGCATGGCTCAAGCTAGAGTATCTTTACTGGGATCCCCTTCTTCCAATATCTTTCTTTTGCACTCCAGAGTGTTCTCTATCCATGAATCGGCGCTGGTGACCTTAGTGGCAGAGACCAACTCCTCTATAAATATTTTCCTAATGACTGGAGGAGTAGACTTTGGCCTTGAAGCGAATGGATTTACTAAGGTAGGAGAAGATGACACCAATTTGGCTACTGAAGCAACCTTCTACTTTTTCCTAGCCTCTTCTTCTGATTTAGTGGTTGAAGGAGTATCTTCACCCACTTCTACTATAATAGGGGAACCTCACCTTGGAGAGTCTTGGGTTGAAGTGCCAACCGGTACATCTACAGTGACTTCTTTAGTAGGCTGCTCTGGTTCTGCATCTTTGGTAGGTTCCTCTGTTGTTCCAATATTTGGAAGTGGACCTTCTCCACAATTCTTCTTTGGTTGAACTTGTTTTTCAGGAGGTTCATTGCCTCCCCAAGCTGGTTGAGATGAACTCTTGGTAATAGTTGGGAGTATCACCGAACAAGTTTTTTCAATGTTGGAAGTATCCTTTTTTGGGGTCCTTTAATTAGGAGGCTTCCTTTCTGACCTCTTCCTTCTTCCTACCATCCATTCAACCAACTGCTTTGTCCTCTTATAAATACCACTCATTAGAGTCTACAAGTCACTGATGACTTTATCTAGCATGGGCTCAAAATTAATGGAGATGTGTTTGATCTTTTCGAGATACATATTATCATACATGTGCTGGTCATCATCTACTAGCCCCTCAACTGCAAGTTTGACCTTGAACTCTTTGATTTGTTCAATGGTTAAGCTAGCATAAAATTTGTCTCAGCTCTCTAGATCATCTCTACAATTGGCCCAGTAGTCTTCAATTTCATCTACATGGTGGATAGATCAGCTCATTTGCAGGTAATCATGAGCGTAATTAACTAGATCATACTGTGGCCTCGAAACATCATAGGTTTCCAATGAAAACCTCTTGGAGAATGCCTTTAGAACATTCTTTGCCTCAGACTGGGACACACAACTATAGGCTCCGATAGTCATGGGGAAGTCATATCCTTTCTTCCTAGCATCAACACAGATTATATTCACTTGAAGCGCTTGCCTCATCACCTCGACTAGCACAATCATATCCCTAGGATATGTAGGCAGCTTCAAAGGAAAGTTGTCAAAACCTACAAGACAAAGGTATGAGAAATCTCTGAATTGAATAAAATAGCATCCAAATTGGCGATGAAATCTATGGCTTTAGGAGAGAATCTCCTTTCTGGACAACCTTGTAGCTCCCTGCACAATCTCATTGTAAACGTATCATTAACCCGAAGATATTCAACATAACTATTGTGCAATTTCAAAGAAGGGAAAAAATCATAACTCTTAACATCATCAAGAAATTCCTCTAATCTAGGAAGCCCTGGCCAAATTTGGATTGTAGCTAGAATATATAAAAGGACTGAAGACATATAAAATTCATTCTTGCACTTAGCTCTATCTAGGGCGTCTAAGAGGTTCTTTTTTACCATAAGGGCACAATCAATAAAGTGATGTTGGGAATAGATTACCTGAACCAGGAAGAAGTGATGGTCAACAAAATTGAGTGCTTCACTCACACCTCTAATCCTGTGGAGTAGCACTAGAATTTCTATGATCTCCAGCTTTAGATTAGTGCCATATAGTTTCTTTGGCAGCTTCCCTTTGGCACTCCCGAGCTCTTCAAACCATGCTTTCATTATCTCCTTCTTCCAAATGACTTTTTGGCAATATATTTAGTCACCGCCCGATTGTATGTCATTTCTGAATACTCATCTTTCTCTAGGATGCGAAGCGATTTCTGAGCCGATTCTCTATCGATAGATAGCAAAACTATATCATTGGGAAAGAGGATTTGCTTGGTATCTGGGTTGTATCAAGCTATGCATTCCTAGATCAATTATAGGGCTTGAATAGCCACGGGAAAACCAGCAGCTTCAACTAATCCACTCTCCTTTAGTTTCTCAGTGATGGGATGCATCTGGTCTTCTTTTAGTCTACTCTAAAATTTTTGCATATCAAAGAGATTCAGAGACATATCTAAGATATTATGCAATTCAGAGGTAATGTCATTTATTCCATCAAATCCCACAAATATGGAAGCCATACTTCAAATGATCTGATTGAGGAATGAAGAATATCTTTTCAAGAATGCAGGGGCAAAGAACAACCAGTATCAAAGGCTTCAAATTCAAACAATTTGTTAAAAAAATGGTAGCTCCTATTGGCAACCTCCAACTAATCTTATAAATTTTGAATTCTTACTGTTTAACGGCTGACTTTCCGCGCCACATGAATGAAAAGACATCAACATTAATGAAATAGTCTGTTATGAAGTAAAACGGCTTTATTTGAATCAATTACTTTGCTCTTACAGGCTGTTTAAGAAATATCTTTTCACTTCAGTAATCACAACGGTAAATTTCTTGAGGAAGCATAAAATTACTTTTCCACTTCTCCTTTATGCCGAGAAATGATTTTTGGAGTTCTTTCTATTTGAAAATCCACCAAAGGAGATATTTGGCCTGTTGGGGTGTCCAAAATGATGTGTGTTGATTTCATCGGCCTTCTTTATATATTGGATTCTTCATGAGATAGATTCCTCCTCAAAATCCCTTCATTTTAATGGCTTGGCAGAAAACATACTCCGTGGGTTGAAACCTACCTGTTGGAGTATTGGAGAAGCCATTTTTCACTTTTCCGCCAGCAGACTTATCTCTTAGATTTCTTTCTATTTAATAATTCCTCTTGGCTTCTAGAGGTGTAGTTCTGACACAGGAGTCCTTCTAAGCCTAAGGGATCCATTTTAGAACTACACTTCCGACTGAGACATCACTTAGTAGTCATCAGAGGAAAATGCACCCTGCTGATACTTATCCGCAAGTGGAGAAGCCTAAACCCAATTTTCCGCCAATGCTACAAAATGAAGAGTTATGGCTAAATACTTCAGTTGCATGTAAAACTAATGTTAGAAATCTTCAAACCATGGCCTTTACCGGATTGGGAACTTAACCTACCCAATGAAAACATGATCTCAAATACACATTCCCTCCGGCTCACAAAAGAGAAGTCAAATTTGGGAAATATGATAAAGGTCTCCTAGCTTAAGGGGATAGCTAGACATAGACTCAGGACTCGCATGAATCTTTCAGGACCACTACTACACATCAAACACCCACTTTTGTCTAAAGGTATGTGGACAAAAGGTGGGGCAACAAGGAGCATGGGCCGTCACCTTTTCTTCTCGCATGAAGATCGATCCAAATGTAAATGCATTTAACCTCACCACCATACAGCTGCTCCCAACTCGAGCATATGGAAAATAAATGTTCACCATCTTTTCAAAAGACACCTTCAAATTGAAATGGCCTTCGACTATCAATTTGAAAATGGTATTTAAACACATTTGGTTGTTTAATATAAAACCTCTCTGCATGTAGATCATTCACTGATCTCCTTCAGCAATCGTAGACACATTGCCTAATAATCCCACACAGGTATATCATAGCTCAACCATGCATGAAGATCTGCCACCTTTCTTTACGTAAAGATATCTATCGCATGCACCAGCACCATATTCAGTAACAGTTTCTTTGAAACCCATTATCAAACTTAATGCATTCGATCAAAGATATAACGATCAAAGATATAAGGTAATCAACATCTACAAACAGTTTTCAAACCGATTCCTTGCTTAAAAAAAATAGTTCATTTAATATTGGTTGTCAACAACTAACCAAACCAAATCCAATAAACTATCCAAAGCACAAGCAAAACTGAATCCATTTCACTGTTGGGATTCTTAATAATAGGAAACTACAATAAGAAAATGATAATACAAAACATAATACTTCAAAAAGCACTAACATTGTAGAAACAATATAGCAAGCACGATTCCCTCAAAAGTAAATTTCATTAATAAACATTACAATTACAATTTGCATGGCTCTCTGGCTACCGCCAGAGAGCCCCCATTATTTTCTCACTTTTGGCTTTACTCTATCATCCCATAGTTTCTCTCCACTCTATCCCTACCTATCTATTCGGTTACATTCTCTCTTTAAAGAGATGCTAGGTAGTTATAAAACTGTACTTGATATTTCCATTTTGGCTAATGAATATAACTAATTTGTAACTTCCCACTATTCCAATGGACTCAAATGACCATTTTGGAGCTGGTTTCCATATGAACTAAAATAGTAATGTGTCATGGAGTTGACAACAAAGTTTTCAACTTCACGATTATACAAACCTTCTATGTCAAAGACACTTAGACTACTAACATTTAACTGAGTCTCGCACCCAATTACATTCATAAGGCACCAAAAATCTTAATAAGCCATATTACAATAACCATATACATCCATCATATTCTAGGATCTTTAAGATGTTTCCAGTGCTGAGATGCCCCTGCCTCATACTCCTAGACTTAAAAGATTTCCATGTCCCATGGAAATGCACGGTTGAGAGTTCTGCAAACAAATCTTTTTCTTCCTTGTCTTCATCACTGGGTCCATGCTTCTTCTATATACTCTATCTTTTTCAAATGAATCCCATTAATGGAGTGTATACTGGCTGCTAGCCATCACTCTTCACACTGTGGCTTCACACCACCACCCTACTTCCATCTTATCCATACAAGATTCTGGAAGATGCTTCGCACCCTTCTCTTAGTGGTTTCTCTCTTGCACCTTCTACCCAACTTCATCTTGACGGAGATAGTATCAAGATCCCATCTTGAGATCTTCACACACACAATTTCAATTGCATCCTTATTCCAGCTAAGATGGATCCACATTCCACCAGTTATATCTCTACCCTACAAAACACTAGACCTTTTGTTGGCTCTGATACCATTCTGATGTAGCACTAGTTTTGCTTCTTTTAAGACCTCCTCTAGGGTCTCCTAGGCCACTCTATGACCTACTAGTGTTCTTTCACTAACCCTAGGATCCTTGGGTACCTTATCACAAGATCCTAACTCCTTAAACTAGTGGACACCATTCTGTAAAGAAAAACACTCCCAAACTTCCTCCTAGACGCCAAATGGTCTTTCTTGCATCTTTGGCCTAAAAGGCTCCAATTGATCCAAATTGATAAATTCTCAATCCATATAGAGGATTAGGGTTTCCAAGATTTTCATAGGACCCTTTCCAACACCTGCAAGAACACTTTGTAACAAAACTCCAATCGAGTTCCAAGAACTCACACGATTACTCTCCAAATAGGGCTATAAGAAATTAGCCCTATTTAGTCACCTTTTATGCAATAACATACAAAAAGTCTTAACAAGTGCCCAAAAAAATTTAGGATCCAGACACCCTTTACTGATATAATAGATATTTTCTATGTCTATGGCTCCCAAGCTATTCGTACTACTCTGCCTACAAACAAGGCTAGAAATCAAGGTTTTGAGGGTTTCAAAACCAGTCTGATGGGAACTTCTTTCTTTCTATCCAAGAAAACTCACCAAGTCTTCCCACTCACTTTGGGGACCTCACAACACACCACCCTACTCCTCTACAAGCTTTGATTGGATCTATGAATGCTTTCAATCCACCAAAATGGCTCTGCAACTAATAGTGATCCCTAGCCATGCCACACTAGCTCGCCTAGGGCATCACCTTAAAAATGGCTTTTATCACTTCCTGGGCCCCTCCTATACTTTACACAATGTACATGGATTCTACTCTCATAATCCAAAGATTCGTGCTAATGCCATGGTGGAAAATAGAGTTAAGACCCCATTTGTTCACAATGCCTAGTTAGAACAGCGAGAGTGCTGAAAACAAAATAATTTCAACAAGAAACTAAAAATATTTAATCAAACAAACTACCACCACAAAAAATATTCTATCAACCTACATTACACAAAAAAATTCTCACAAAATTGGATTCAATCCATTAAACTATTAGATCACTTCAAATCACCTTAACAGTCACTGTTATTGACAAATACAGTCCGTACAAAAATTTTCTCAAACTTGCCAACTCTTCACACATCTCAAGGATGGTCATATACTATTTACCCAAACACTAATTCATCAGTTTTGGACATTTATCTAACCAATTCCACCGAAGATGCAATCTTGTCATAAAAGTTGACAATGTTGTCAATGACAACATTGTCAATTTTTTGCAACTTTCGAGTTTGGTCTCCAAACTTGGTATAACCATGCCCAAAATTGTCCAACCCACAAAATATGATGAAAAAAAATCAAATAGGACCTCTAGTCCCTTGCTTGGCTTATTTTTCCACAAAATTCCAAAAACACCTAATTGGACCTAACTAGACCCATCCTCCTACAAACACACCACACACTAAGACTCTTGGTCCCTTTATTCATCTAGTGGTCTAGCTAGAACCACTACAAGCCAAATAAAAGAAGGAGAAAACCCTAGGTTCCATTTTAAAAACTAGCCTACCTAGGTGCTCCTGCACCACTTATCTTTAGTGGACAACATGGTCACTTGTAACGGTTCCTGAAAATATTCCTTCAACTTGAGTGTGTAGTTAAGGTTATTCAAATGATGAAAAGATGATTTAATATATCGCAAGCCTTCATTTAAAGAGAGTTGCAAGTAGTTGAAAGAAAGAGAAGGTTTAGAGAGTTGGATACATTTTTCATGGTTTTCTTGTTTTCTTGTAAATGAAAAGTTGCAAGTTGTGTGTTTAGTTTTTGTTGTTTACTCTGTATGCAAGTAGTTTAATCTTTTTCTTCATTTTGCAAGTTGTAAGTTTCTGGTCCGTTCTAGGTTTTAAATATTGAATGGCTCCTCAAGGTTCTTGAATCCATAGTGAGAACCATGTGTATGGATGGAATTCGAGAGGAGCCCCTATATATAGTTTTATTTTCTTTCTTTTTGGTAGGAGAAATTCTAGTCATGAGCTTGGAGTTATTACCCTAGGCGAGGTCGGTAATATTCTGGCTAGGGAAGAAAGTGACAAATATGTTATGAGTGTATTGGTTGAATGAGTTAGTTTAGCCAGGATGAATATATTCTTGTAGGACCACTAAGTGGGGAAGAATAACTTGTTGATGGGAACCATATCCTGAGAGAGAAGTGAAGTTCTTAGTGAATTACTTTAGTTTAGTGTTTGAAAGTATCCTAAGAGGTCTAGGAGAGAAACCTTAGAGTAGAGTCAGACTAACTTTGTAGAGAAGGAACTAAATCCTCCCATCAAATTAGTATTAGAGCCTAAAGATTGGGCTTGTATTGGTTGGGTGTTATCTTCAAAAAGAGTCTGTAGATTCATTCAAAATGGTGTCCAATGCTGAATTGGAAAAGGATGTAGAAGAGAAGAAAGAGGAGAATAGACTCCTTAAAGAACATTTAGCCTAAATGGTGACTAAGTTAGAAGAAGTGTATCTTAGGACTGTAGCAGTCAGTGAACTGATGTGAGAAGCTAATGTAAAGGGTAAGTTAGTGGTTGAGGAAGACATAATACCAGAGCTAGACCGTGTGCTTCAAGAAGAGCCATTCTTGAGAGATTTGAAAGAAATGAGTGGTAATTTCTTGTAAGGTTTGCCTCTGTTCAATGGCAAGATGGAACCAGAATTAGTCATGAAGTGGATAGAAGGTATTGAGAATCACTTTTATTATGATAATGTGACTAAGGCTCAAAAGGTTAGAATCACCAAGATAATATTGAAAGGGATTGCTCTCACTTGGTGGATATTTGTCCAAGATGAAAGGTCAAAAGAGGCGAAGAATCCTATAACCAGTTGGAAAGGTATGGTTTGTAAAATGAGGGAAAATTATCTCCCTGATGATTATGAAGTGAAGTTGCACAATAAAAGAAAAAATCTGAGATATAAGGACTAAGAGGTTAGTACCTATACATAAGAGTTTCACAAGTTGTGCATAAGATTACATGTAATGGAAGAGGAGAGCCTCAAAGTGGGTAGGTGTATGAAAAGTCTCAAGTGGAATATCCAAGAGGAAATTAGTCTCTTAAGTCTTGAGACAGTACATCAATGCTATCATGTAGCTCTTAAGGTAGAAGAGAAGTTCAAGAAGAAACAAGACTCAAACAATAAAGGAAGAGGAAGAGACAATACAAGTCAAAGAGAAGGATTTGGTTGAAGGAATTTTGAGGCTAGAAATAAGAGTGAGTTCAAAATCATTGATAATATAGGAGAATCCAGTAACACAAGAAGTGGTTACAACTAAGGAAGGTGTTCAAATAACAGTTCAAGAGGAAGAACCAATAACTAGGGAAGAGGATCTTATTTCTCTTCAATGAAGTGCTATAACTATCAATAGTTTAAAAATCCTTCCTATAGGTGTCCTGAAAAGGGTTCTACATCACAATGAGAGAAAAGAATCGATTATGTGCAACAAGAGTCTTCTAGTAGAAAGACAAGAAAATGAACCCTAGATTCTGAGATAGGAGAGAATTTGATGATTCATAGAACACTCCTCAAAGATACCATAAAAGAATATCCAAGCCAAAAAATATCTTTTTTTTCTATTCAAATGCAAGGTACCCAATAAGGTTTGTAAAGTTATCATAGATTCTAGTTCTCTTGATAACATAGTTTCTATGGAAGCTTTGAAAAGTTAAAGTTGAAACATATTCCTCATACTAAGCCTTACATTGTTACTTGGTTGAAAAAATATCAATATTTACTAGTCAATGAGAAAGCTTGGGTGGAATTTTCCACAAGGAGGTGTAAGGACTGAGTTTTGTGTGATATCTAGCGCATGGATGCTTTTTATCTCTTGTTGGGTAGACCTTGGTAGTTTGAAAGAGCTGCAGTGCATGATGGAGCTAAGAACTCATATTCCATTAAGAAAGATGGAGTGAATTTAAAGATACAATAAATCTGGAAGAAGATGAAGTGAAGAAAGGGGGTCCTAACATACTATTGGTAGGAGAGAAATAATTCTTCAAGACACTAGAGGAAGAAGATGGACTAGGATTTTCTTTTGTTCTAACGCCAAAGGATGAAAAGAGAAACAAGAAGGAAGATTTATATTTAGAGATTAAGGAGTTTTAAAATCAATATCAAGCCATAGTTAGTGATGGTCATCCATCTAACCTACCACCAGAGAGGTCTATTAGTCATTAGATTGAATTCATCCCAAGAACCTAACTTACAAACAAAGTTGCTTATAAAATAACCCCACAGATGAATGCAGAAATTGCTAACCAAATTCAGGAGATGCTTGACCAAGGGTTAATTAGAATGAGCATAAATCTATGTGTTGTTCCCATAGTCCTAGCCTCAAAGAAGGGTGGTACTTGGAGGTTGTGTACTAATTCTAGGGCCATAAATAATATTACTATCTCATATAGATTTCCAATACCTAGGATAGAATATTTAGTGAATTGTCTCAGTGGAGCTAAGTATTTCTCAAAAATAGATCTTAAGAGTGGGTATCATCAGATAAGAATAAAAGGTGGATTTGAGTGGAAGACTTCTTTTAAGACTACCGATGGACTCTATGAGTTTCTTGTTATGATTTTTGGGTTATCCAATGACCCAGGCACATTTATGAGGTTAATCATCTCAGACATCTGCAATTGGTAATGCAAAGACTGCATGAGGAGAAGTTGACAATCAACTTAGTAAAGAGTGACTTCATGAAGCAATAGTTACTATACTTGGGTTTTGTTATCTCAGAGGGTAACTTTAAGATGGATACCAGAAAGGTGGAAGAAATATTAAATTGGCCTACACCTAAGTTAGCCACAAAAGTAAGAAGCTTCCCTGGATTAACACAGTTCTATAGGAAGTTTATCAGGTAGTTTAGTGAAATTAGTGCACCTATTTTAAATACTATAAAAAGAGATATGAAAGCCAAATTCAAATGGAATGGGAAGGCTGATAATAAATTTGATAATTTGAAGAGAAGAATAGAAACTCAACCTATACTAACACTTCCAAATTTTGACAAGTTGTTTACTATGGAATGTGATTCGAACAATATTGCCATAGGTGCAGTTTTGAGTTAAGAAGGAAAACTAGTAGCTTTTCACAGTGAGAAACTCGGTGATGCAAACAAGAAGCATTCATAATATGATTTATAATTGTATGCATTGGTAAAATACTAAATAAGTGGAGACATTATCTCCTTCCTAAATATTTTTTAGTCTTTACCGACAATCAGGCTTTAAGTTTTCTGAATTCACAAGATAAATTAAGCCATAAGCATATGAAGTGGGTGGAGTATATCCAAACCTATACTTTCACCATCAAGCACAATAAAGGAATTCAGAATAAGGTGGAAGATGCATTGAGTAGAATATTTATCATAGTGCAATTAATTCATTTAAGAAACATTAGCATAGATAAGTTCAAAGATTTGTATCTAGTGGATGAAGACTTTTCAATAGCCTATAAGGTATGTCAAGATTTTCAAAACCACATTCATAGTGAGTATTCTCCTTTCATTCTCCAAGAGGTTTTCTATTTAAAGGAGGAAAAATATGTGTACAAAGAGGTTCAATGAGGGATAATTTAATGCAAGATAAGAATAATGGTTCATGAAGTGGACATTTCAGAGGGCATAAAACTCTTGAGTTAGTATAGAGGTACTAATATTGGCCAAGACTGAGTAGGCATGTCTAGAAGTATGTAGAGACTTGTATAGTTTGTCAAAAGGCTAAGGGGAATTCATCTAATGCAAGATTGTATAAACCACTTCCAATCCTAAATAGATGTTGGGAGTGCCTCTATATGGATTTTTTGGTTGGACTTCCCTAGACCAAGCAGGGAATGGATAGTATTTTTGTGATTGTGGACAGATTCCGCAAGATGGATCACTTTGTTCCATGCAGAAATACTCATGATGCATGCTATATAGCACATCTATTTTTTAGATAAGAAGTAAGGATACATGGATTATTCTTGAGTATTGTATTAGACAAGGACTCTAAGTTTATGAGTCATTTTTGGAAAACCTTATGGAAGAAGTTTGGTATAAAATATTTCCTTTAGCTCGACATATCATCCATAGACCGATGTTTAGACTAAAGTGATGAAAATAAGCTTAGGAATTATTTTGAGATGCCTCACAAAATAATATGGACAATCATGGGACCACATACTTTCTCAGGAAGAATTTTCCTGTAATGATACAGTCAATAGATCCACTGGAAAGAGCCCTTCTCAAATAGTGTATGGGATTCATGCCAGGGGTATATGTGAACTTAGGGATCTTGGAAACAATGTAGAAATGAGTGGTTATGCTGAAGATTTTTCTCAATCCATGAAAGAAGTCCATGGTACTATGAAGAATACATTAGTGGAGAATACAACCCACACCAAGCAGAAGGTAGATGAAAAGAAAAGAGATGTTTAGTTCCAAGTTGGAGATTTGGTCATGGTGCACCTAAACAATGAAAGACTGCAAAAAGGTGTCCCAAATAAGATTCATATGAGGAAGATAGGCCCTTGTAAAATTATGGAAAAATATGGATCTAATGCTTACAAAGTTGATCTTCCTACTAATATAGGGTTATCTCTAGTTTTTAATGTGCTAGGTCTTGTGTCCTATAAAGGACCCATTCTAGAAGGAGGTCCTGATCTCGCAGTAGATACAAAGGATCTCAAAGCACTGAAACTTATAGTTACTCCAATGCCAAAGGCATAGAAGATTCTGAATTCAAGAGTTGCTAAGTATACTAGAACAAAAAACTACATGGAGCATTTGGTCAAATGGAAAGGATAAGCTGATTCTGAACCTACATGGGTGTAGCAAATAGAGTTCAAGAAGTTAGACATCGACCCTGACATGATCCAATCACCTGGAAGTTTATTTATTTTATTTGGGGGAGTATAGTGTAGGAGCACCTATAGAACTTAGGGTTAAAGGCCCTTAAGAACATTTTTTATTTGTTTAAGTTGGTTTATAAGGTGTTTGTTCATTCACTCTTGTAATGACTGAGTGTAAAATGGATCATATTTGTGAAAAAAATATTCTAGTTTCTTAGTTTCATGTTTTTAGGTTAATTGTGTGTTGAAGAGGTTGTTTGTAAGCCTCTAGAAATCCAACCAAGGAATTAGGATCCTTAGATAAGTTGCTCGGTATGTACTGAAGTACTCAGTATGTGTTTTTGATGCTTGGTAATGATGTTTCTCGGTAATACTGATGCTTGGTAATGATGGAGCTTGGTAATACTGATGCTCGGTAATACTGGTACTCGGTAATGAGGTTGCTTGGTAATAATGATACTCGGTATTGATGCTCAGTACTGGTGTTGGGTATGTTCTACTATTGCTTGGTGAATTCAGTTACAATGGCATGGGAAAAGTGAATCTTATCTTTAGTGGATAGTATGGTAAGTTGTAACAGTTCCTAAAAATATGGTTTTGACTTGAGTGGGTAGTTAAGGCTGTTCCAATAATGGAAAGATGATTTAATATCTCGCAAACCTTCATTTCAACAGAGTTGCAAGTTGTTGAAAGAAATAGTAGGTTGAGAGAGTTGGATGCATTTTGTATGGTTTTCTTGTCTTCCAATCAATGAAAAGTTACAAGTTGTGTTTAGTTGTTATTGTTTACTTTGTATGCAAGTAGTTTAATCTTGTGTTTTCATTTTGCAAGTTGTAATTTTGTGGCCCATTCTGGGTTGTAAATACTGAATGGCTCCTCAAGGTTCTTGAATCCATGGTGAGAACCATGTGTCTAGAGAGAATTTGAGAGGAGCCCATGTATATAGTTTTATTTTCTTTGTTTTTGGTAGCAGAAATGCTAATGATGATCTTGGAGTTTTTACCCAAGGTGAGCTCCGTAATAGTTTAGCTAAGGAAGAAAGTGAGAAAGAAGCTATGAGTGTGTTGGCTAAATGAGTCAGTTTAGTCAAGATGAATCTATTCTTGTAGTTTCACTAAGTGTGGAAGAATAACTTGTTGATGGGAACCAAAACCTGAGAAGGAAGTGAATTTCTTAGTGTATTACTTCAATTTAGGGTTTGAATGTACCCTAGGATGTCTAGGAGAGAGACCTTAGAGTAGATCCAGGATGACTTTGTAGAGAATGAATTGAGTCCTCCCATCACTTATTTTCTAGTTAATGAAAAGTTGTAGGTTGTGTTTAGTTGTTGTTGTTTACTATGTATGTAAGTAGTTTAATCTTTTGTTTTCATTTTGCAAGTTGTAAGTTTGTGGCTCATTCTAGGTTGTAAATACCGAATGGATCCTCAAGGTTCTTGAAACCATTGTGAGATCCATGTGCCTGGATGGAATTTGAGAGGAGCCCCTGTATATAGTTTTATTTTCTTTGTATTTGTTAGGAGAAGTGGCAATCATCATTTTGGAGTTCTTACCCTAGGGGAGCTCGGTAATAGTCTAGCTAGTGAAGAAAGTGAGAAAGATGTTATGAGTGAATGATTTGAATGAGTTAGTTTAGTGAGGATGAATCCACCCTTGTAGGTTCACTAAGTGTGGAAGAATAACTTGTTGATGGGAACTGGGTCTTGAGATGGAAGTGAAGTTCTTAGTAACTTACTTTAGATTAGGGTTTGAAACTACCCTAGGAGGTCTAGGAGAGAGACCTTAGGGTATAGTTAGGCTGACTTTGTAGAGAAGGATCTTGAATACCCATCAATATATGTGTGTGTGTGTGTGTGTCTATATGTATATATACATAGATATATACATATGTACATATATATATATATATACATATACATATACATATGAATATACATATATAAACACACACACACACACACACACACACACAAACACACACATATCTGTGTGTGTGTGTGTGTGTACATATACATTGATAGGGAGGTTGGATGAGCCAATCACAAGCTCATGCTCCTAGTCTTTCCACAAACTATATGGTGTCTTCTGTACACACCTTTTTACCTATAGGATCACTACAATGTTCTTGATCCCTTGGTCTCCTTGACAAACCCAACTACAAAGAAATAACTACGAAGACATGACTTCTACTTGGCACTTCCTAGCTTCCTACTCCTTATGCCTTAAACTCACTTAAAGTCTTTCCACCCAAAATATTGTAAAGTATTATTGCAAAGGTGAGGAGGCATTCTCAGATATTGGAATTTGATCAACTAGAGGTGTTAGGAGTCCCTCTTGATTCATCTTTCTAGTCGATTTCTTCAATTGGGTTTAAAATAGACCTAATGGCTAGTAATTCTATTAGGATTCCTATTCCAAGAAAATAGGTATTTTCACCACTTCTTTCCCAAATAAGAGTGCAACTTTCCTCTCATTTCTTGGTTCATTTTCCAACCTCTCAAGGATTTTTGTGCGCTCAGGTTTACCCTTCCATACAACTCCCTAACCCAAAATGTGTGGTTTTAGGACTTCACTGTGTTCTTGGCTAGTCTACAAGTTTTAGAGTCCAATCTAGATTAGCACGACTTTATCATCTTCACCAATTCTTTGGAAGACTCCAAAATACAATTGCCAATAAATTATTGGGTCTTTAGTTCACACCCCTGCAAGTAAAGAACTCTGCAACAGTGTCTTTCGTAGCCGGGCTCACCTATAGCTTGCCTAGGGAAAGACCTTAAAATTGCTTCCTCTACATTTGAGGGCCCAAGCTCCTATACATATTATGTACATGCAGTATAATAAATATACGAAAGAGGTCATACATAATAAATGGTGGGATAGTGAGTTAGGTCTTCATCTTCAACAAATGCTTAGTTTGAACCAGTCAGTAGTGTAGAATACAAATATTTACACTAAGCTAATTAAATAACTTAAAAAAAAAAACTAATGACAAAAAAACCAATAAAAACAAAAACTCTAAGCCATGCATGAGCTACAGTCTTGATTTTAATCCATATTCAATCTACTGTTACTCAATAAGTAACTAAATGCACACAAAATCAACACTTCTCTGTATTCTTTAAAATCAGAATCCATACAATAGGTGTCTAACCTTGGGATTATGTCATCAAATGTATTAAATAGGAAAAATATTCCTTTGGTTTCCACTTCGGGAACTTCTCCATTATTTTTTCAAACATGGACAATGTTGTCCAAGCAACTTTTAAATTTTGCAAAAGTTGTTGAGCAACTTTTTACATCTTTTTGCACTTTTTCACCATTTAATGCAAATGAGATTTTGAACTAATATAACCTCATCCTAGACTACTATATTTTTTCAAAAAATTACTCTAAAAATATCCAATCCCTAATGACATCATGCTGACATGATCATCTCTTCTAACCAATCAGGAGGCTTTAAAAGATTTTAGTCACTAATTGCAAATTTCTAAGGACTTAAGACTTAACTATACCCTAATCCCTATTTTAGTCATAGACTATGTTCAACATGACCTAATGGAATATACAAAATGCCTCAGAAGGCTTAAGATAAAAAAATTGCATAGGATTTATTTTACCAACCCGTGGGTGCTCCTGCACCATTCTCCTCCTCTGCACAAATATTAAGGAACATTACAGGATATCAAAGAGCTATAAATGCTAAGCTTCCTGAAATTTATTCCCTCCATCCATGTATTGGAAATGAGATAAGTAACTAAGAAGGGAGGGGTGAATTAGTTACTTCAAAACAAATCCTTTGTCCCTTAGATGTCTTAAATACTTTTGCACTATTACTCGGTCAATTAAGATGTTCTTCTATAGCTCGGGTGTTAAAGAAATCTTTATAATATCCAATGCAATTATAATTTAAAGATTTAAGTGCAGAAACATAAAGCATGAAAAAAATAACCTATACATAGATGACACCAAAATTTAACATGGAAACCCAATATGGGAAAAACCACCAATGTAACTAGTTACTATTTTTCACTCTTCTAAAGTGAGCCCTATTAGGATCCAACCCTGTTAAAGGTTACAATAACACACTGTTAGGTGTGACCTGGTTAAAGGATTTAATCACCCTATGAGGAGTGGCCTTGTTAGAGGTCTTAAACACTTCAACATAGAAATGCTACCTTGTAAGAGGATTTACAAAAAGACTGTTAAGTCTACTCTATTAAGATATTTAGATCACTGCTACAATTGTTAGAATGTAACAATGGATTGACCTGTATGTGTGAGAAATTTTCTTTGTTGATTCAGATTGTTGTTCTGATTATAACTCGATCCTTGCTGATCAAATGTTCTATTGCAGCTCCAAGTGATCAATACTCAATCATAATCCTATCTGATTTTGCCTTTAGTCTTTATATCACAGAATTCCACACTTCTACTTTTTCTTCTTGTTATCACCTTTCACACATTCAATCCAAACTTGACTTTTCATTTATATGGTAAGCCCTATCAATTCAGCTTGAATACACTTCTTATAATAAATCACAATTCAGTCGGCCTCATATAACCAATTAATTATAGAATATAAATCATTGTTAGTCAGCTGCCACTGAATGCCCAACCAAGACTGAAATGCCTGAGTGACTCGGTCAATACTAAACTTCCTTCAATGCCTGACTGAACTCGGTCAACACTAAATAACTCATTCTATTCACCAACTATGCTTGGTCTGAATGAAGACATATGTGTAACATCATGATATAGGTGTAAATACATGTGTAACATCAATGACAATACACAATTGAATAATTGTCTTCAACAATCTCCCTCTTTGACATTGATGGCAACACAACATGTCATAATAAAAGAATTGTAGAGAACCAAAATTTTTTATTAATGTCTTTAGCTTCATTCTGATTCTCATCCAAAAAACTCCCTTTGACATCAAAATCTCCCTCTTACTGTATTATAGAAAAATTGTCCCTCTTTTATCTTGTTCTTATGTATTATAGAAAACTCTCCCTCTTTGAAAATAGATGCCAAAGACACCATCTCCACAAGTATCAATAGTCAGTACTATTTGAATTTGTAATTGTAATGTACCTGAATGTACAAATTCATCTGCAATGTGCTCTAATGTACCTTCATCAACTGATAGATCTTCACTGTCACTCAGGTTAATGCAGCACTAGACTGTATTTTAGTGAGCTTCAATTAGGGGAAGCACCCCTAGATTTCCTCTAAGATACAAGAATTCATCCTTAGGTAAAGGTTTGCTGAATATTTCTGCAACTTGTTCTTTGGCAGTCACATATTCCAACCTCACTTCTTTATTCTATACCAATTCCCTCAAAAAATGATACTTTATTTTTATATTATTGGTTTTGGTGTGCATCACGGGATTCTTTAAAATTTTAATGGCACTGGTATTGTCACAATAGATAATGACTGACTCTTTTACTTCTTCCTTCATTCCTAATAACAATTGCTTGATCCATATGATCTTTGAACAGTTAAATGTTGCAGTAACATATTCTTCCTCTACTGTAGACTGAGAGATATAATTATGTTTCTTACTAGTCCATGATACTAACCTCTTTCCAAGAAAGAAACCTCCACCACTGGTTCTTTTCCTGTCATCTACACTTCAAGCCCAATCAACATCAGTGAATGTCTTTAAATCAAAATTTCCACCTTTCTTATACCATAAACCATAGTCTTCAGTACCCTTCTGATATCTCAAAATTCTTTTGATTGCCATTAGGTGATTATCTATGGGATTAGCTGAAAATATTGCAACAATACCTATTGTCAATGCAATATAAGGTCGGGTGTGAACAACATATTGCAATTTTCCAATCATGGATCTATAGTTGGTCTGATCTACCTCCTTTGAATCATCATCTTTAGACAATTTCTTTCCAGTACACATGGGTGTTCGAACAGGTTTGGAATCTTCCATACCAAATTTCTTAAGTATCTCCTTGATATATTTTGATTGAGTAATGTAGATACCATCCTTCATTTGATGTACTTGTAATCTAACAAAGAATTTTATCTCACCAAACATAGACATCTCAAATTCTTTACTCATAGCTATGGAGAATGTTTTGCATAGGTCATCATAACCAGTGAATAATACACCATCAATAAATATCTTTGCTAACAGTATTTTTTTCTATGGCCCTTCTTTGATATACAGACTACTATTATCATTGGTTCTCTAAAATCCAATGCTTATTAGATAGCTATGCAATCTTTCATACCAGGCTCTGGGCACTTGCTTTAGTCCATACAATGCTTTGTGTAGCTTGCAAACCATATCCCTTCTGTTAGGATCAATAAATCCTTTAGGCTATTAAATGTAGACTTCTTCTTCTAGGATTCCATTCAAAAATGTAGATTTCACATTTGTTTGATATACTTTGTATCCTTTTTGTGCAGCATATGCCAGAAGAGTTTTTACTCCTTCAAGTCTTGCAACAGGAGAAAAAGTTTCTCCATAGTCAATACCCTCTTCTTGAGCATATCCTTTACAAACTAGTCTGGCCTTGTTTCTAGAAACTTTTCCATTTTCATTCATCTTATTTCTAAAAACCCACTTGGTTCCAATCACATTCTTTTCCTTTGGCCTAGGCACAAGATTCCAAGTCTTGATGTTCTCAATCTGCTCAATTTATTCATTCATTTCTTTTATCCAAATTTCATCATTCAATGCATCTTTAAGAGTTCTAGGTTCAAATTCACTTAGTAAGCATGTACCTTTGAGTTTCTTCCTTGTCATTACACCTTTTTTCTGATCTCCAATTATCTTCTCAGGTGCATGATCCCTTTTAACATATCTTGAAAGTACTGGATCTTTTGTTCTAGGTTTTGGACTTGATCCACTAGGTCTGTCATTCTCAAACATTCTTTCTTGTTCCCCTGTCCGATGCTCGGGTTCCACCATCTATGACTTGGATCTCTCTGTCTGTTACTTGAGTTTCTTAGTCTATGACTCAATTCCCTCTACTTCTGACTCAGTTTTCTCTATTTGTGACTTGGTCTCTTCTACCAACAACTCGGGTTGCACAGTTTGTGCTAGTATATTTAGTGGTCGACAGTTATGCTATCCCATCACTATTGCTTGAGTCATAGGTATAGTATCAAGTTCATAATATACAAAGCTCATGTAGTCTTCAGGCTCTTTACTGCTCTTCTCCTCACATTTTTCTGCAAACGCATCAATCTTGACATGTACACTTTCTATGACTTTATGAGTAGTAAGATTTAGACATTTGTATGCTTTGCTTTTACATGAGTAACCTAGAAATATTCCTTCATCACTTTTTGCATCTATTTTACCATTTCTAGCTTCCTTCAGGGTGTAGCATCTACTTCCAAATACTTTGAAATAATGAACATTAGGTTTATAGCCATACCATAATTCAAAAGGTGTCTTGTTACTACCTTTCTTTAGTTGAACTCGGTTCAGGGTGAACACTGTAGTGCTGATGGCCTCCTTCCAGTATTTGGCAGCAACATTCTTCTCAATCATTAGAGTTCTGGCACAATCCATGATGGATATGTTTCTTCTCTCTACTATTCCATTTTGCTTTGGTGTACCAGGGACATATACCTATCTTTTGATTCATTTTTCATTACTTAATTCATTGAACTCATTTGAAATGAATTCTCCTCCTCTGTCAGATCTTAGGCATTTTCATTTCTTTTTTGTGTCCTTTCCTACTCTTGCAAGATACCACTTGAACTTTTGAAAAGCTTCTGATTTTTCTCTGAGAAACACGACAGTCATCATTCTGGAATGATCATAAACAAATAGAATAAAATACTTCTCTCTAGTATAGCTTGTTGTTCCAATTGGTCCACATAGATCAGTATGTACCAATTCCAAGACTTCATCAGTATTGTAATTCTTTCTTTTGAAACTAGTCTTGCTCATTTTTCTGATTTCACATTGTTTGCATATTGCTAACTCAGGTTTCTTGAAAATAGGAATACCTCTGACTCTCTTGTTCTTGCTTATGTTTACCAGATTATTAAATTTTACATGACACAAACTTTTATCCCATAACCATTTCCTTCTACTTGTGCAATAAAGCATAAACCTTCAGTGAGGTCAAGATAGAATAGATTACCTTTTGTTTGTTTGCCAGTTCCAACTAGGTTCCCTTTACCATCCAAGATCTTGGCCTTACCATTCATGAATTCCACCTTGAAGCCAATTTTTTTTAGCTATGCTACACTAAGTATATTTCTCCTCAATCCTTCAACCCAATAGGAATTATCACATTTGATTCCTTCTGTCAGAACAATGCAATCTTTTCCTCTTACAAGGCAAGGTTCATCATTCCCAAAACCGACAATCTCACTATCATAGTGTTCAAGATGTTCAAATTTTGTCTTATCACCAGTCATGTGATGAGAACAACCACTATCAATTATCCATGTGTCATTTTTATTGATGTGTGAGAAAAGTGTTTTCTTCTCATCTTCGTCATTTGACTCATCCTTAACAGAAATATAAACCATTTGTTCTTCTTCATCACTGTCAAAATCTTTAGCAATAAAACAGGACTTCTTACCTTTATCCTTGTAGCTTTTGTAGTTCTTGAAATCTTTCTTTCCCTTGAATTTTTTGAATTGTTTCTCATATTTTTCTTCTTTGATCGAAAACTTTACAGCAATGTGGCCAACCTCATTGCATGAGAAACAAATCAATGGTATCGTTCCTTTGTATTTTCCTTTTGCAGCTCTTGCAAGTAGTGCTTCAATGATGTCAAGATCTTCATCATCAAATTCATCATCACTATCACTTTCAATTTTCTTCCCTTTTGAGTATCCATCCTTCTTACCAAGGTTTAGTTTTTCTTTGAATGCAGACTCAATATTTCTAGAGCTAGGAGAGTAATCGTCAAAGTTGTCCAACTCAAAAGTTGTAAGCCTTCCCACTAATGTATCTAGAGTTATATATTTATTGCACCTCATCTCTTGAATAGCTGAAACTCTAATAACATAGATAGGAAGTAAAGTTCTTAGTACCTTGCTGACCACTGTTGTATCTTCAATTATTCCTCCTGTGGCTCTGATGACACTCACAATCTTCTTGATTCTATCACTGTATCATTGAATGTCTTCTCCTTCTTTCATTTTCATCTGGTCAAATTGTCCTACTCCTCTTAGAATTTCTTCTTTAGCTCTTCTTACATTTGCATCTCCTCAATGAATGTCCTATAACTTCTTCCACATATCATAGGCTTTAGGGCAGCCCTTGACTTCATCAAATTCTGGGTAGCTGAGTGAAGAAGCTATGTCAATCATCATTATGTTTTGATGCTTTCATTCCATCATATATTACATAGTCATAGTCTCGGTTGGTTCCACATATTTTCTCTCCAAAAATTGCAGACCAGCATCACTGATAGTAGATAGATGTAGCTTCATCAGCTCCTGCCATGCTAGGAAATTGTCTTTGTTTAGCTTAGGGATCTCCCTTCTATAAGATATCTCTGATCTATATCTTAGGCCTTGAAACCTTTTCTGAAAGCACTTCTAGCTCTGATACCAATTGTTGGAAATGAGACAAGTAACTGAGAGGGGAGGGGTGAATCAGTTACTTCAAAGCAAATCCTTTGTCCCTTAGATGTCTTAAATACTTTTTCACTATTACTCGGTCAATTAAGATATTCTTCTATAGCTGAGGTGTTAAAGAAATATTTATAATATCCAATGTATTTATACTTTAGAGATTTAAGTGCAGAAACATAAAGAATGAAACAAATAACATATACATATATGACACTAAGATTTAACATGGAAACCCAATATGGGTAAAACCACCAATGTAACTAGTTACTATTTTTCACTCTTCTGAAGTGAGCCCTATTAGGAGACAACCCTATTAAAGGTTATAATAGAACACTGTTAGGTGTGACCTTGTTAAAGGAATTAATCACCCTGTGAGGAGTGGCCTTGTTAGAGGTCTTCAACACTTCAACATAGAAATTCTACCTTGTGAGAGGACTTACAAAAAGACTCTTAACTCTACTTTGTTAAGAGATTTAGATCACTACTATAATTGTTAGAAAGTAACAATGGATTGACCTATATGTGTGAGCAACTATCTTTTCTGATTCAGATCTCTATTTTGATTACAACTGGATCCTTGCTGATCAGATGTTCTATTGCAGCTCTGAGTGATCAGTACTCAATCAGAATCCTGTCTAATTTTTCCTTCACTCTTCATATCATATAATTATACACTTCTTCTTTTTCTTCTAGTTATCACCTTTCACACATACAATCCAAACTTGACCTTTCATTTATATAGGAAGCCCTGTCAAGTCGGCTTGAACAAAATTCTAATAATAAATCACAATTCAGTCGGCCTCATATAACCAATTAATTATAAAATATAAATCACTATTAGTCAGTTTCCACTAAATGCTCGACCAAGACTAAAATGCTTGAGTGACTCAGTCAATAGTGAACTTCATTCAATGCCCAACTAAACTTGGTCAACACTAAATAACTCATTCCATTCACCAATTGTGCTTGTTCTGAATGTAGAAATATGTGTAGCATCACTATATAGGTGTAAATACAAGTGTAACATCAATGAAAATACACCATTCAATAATTGTCTTCAAGACCATGTAGCTTCTGATTCAAGGTGATCCTTCCACTGGACCAAGTGCTCCATATACATGTTGTGTCTGGTTTTCTTCTTCACTCTGGACTCTTAAACCTTCTTTGCTTGAGGCTTAGCTTTTGGAGGTAAAGCTACTGTACTGAAATCTCTTAAGATCTCTTGACTGTTCTGGTTAACTTATGACAATTATCCCTTGAACTTCACCAAGTATGATACATTAAACACTGGTGAGATGTCCAAATCTGAAGGAAGTTCCACCTTATAGGAATTTTTCCTGGACTTAGATAGTATCTTTCATGGTCCCACTATTTTCATCTGCAACTTTATAGGCATTCCTTTCTGCAATCTGGATTTGTTCAAATGAACCATGACATAGGCTCGCACTTCAAAATGAACATCTCTTCTTTTCTCATCCACCTTGGCTTTTAGTTGTAAGTAGCCTTTGTTGAAGTCTTCTTGACTTTCTCTTGAATCTCCTTCAATGTCTAAGAGAAATCTTTTACATGACCACTCCTATACTCCATGGCTCCTAGATCTATGAGTTTACACACTCCCCTTGGGTGCATCCCATATACTATCTCAAAATGACTTCTACAAGTGGTATGGTTAACATTGTCATTACAGGCATATTAATATTGTGGTATAAATAGATCCCATATCTACCCATAATCTTTGTTTAGGCATCTAAGAAAGTTACCCAACACCTTATTAATCACCTTAGTTTGACCATCTTTCTGTGGATGGTAAGATGATCCAAAAGACAAGTTAGTACCCAATCTGCTCCATAGAGTCTTCCAAAAATGATCCATAAACTTGACATCCATGTCTAACACAATTCTTAAGGGAAGTCCATGTATCCTCACAACTTACTTGAAAAAGAGATGAGTTATATAGCTTGCATTATGGGTAGTCTTAAAAAGAATAAAATGACTCATTTTTCTAAACCCATCTACCACCACATAGATTCTATCTAATCATGTCTTTGTCTTAGGGGTCCCTACTATAAAATCTATGCTGATGCATTCACATGATCTATTGGGAATGGGAAAAGGTTGTTACAAATCTGCATTACTAGCTCCCCCTTTTGCTTTCATACATACAACACATTGCTAAACATACCTTCTTACATCTCTAGGCAACTTGGGCCAATGATAGAACCTCTGTACTAAATCCATGGTTTTGTTGATACCAAAATGGCCAATGAGCTTGTCATTATTCTTCTCCTGAATGATATTTTCCCCCATTGAACCCTTATATACACATAGTTGATTCCCTTTAAACAAAATACCATTTTGTAATGTTTATTATGCAAATTAACTGTGCAAGTGATTTTAAAAATTAGAACATACCTTGTAGGATTTTGAAAAGTCTTCATCATCTCTATAGAGGTCCTCAAAACTCTCTATGCCAATGCTTTGGAGTTGAACTTCTTGGACAATCAAAAATCTCCTACTCAGTGCATCTTCCACCTTATTCAATTGTCCCTTCTTGTGTTTGATATTAAATTTGAAGGCTTATAGATACTTCATCCACTTTAGGTGTCATTTTCTCAATATCTCTTATGTATTAATGTAACTCAAGCCTTGGTTGTCTGTAAATACCACAAACTCAGGTTAGGTACAAGATAATGTATCCACTTCCTAAGTGACTATAAGAGAGCATACAAGTCTATGTCAGAAGCTAAATATTTTTCCTTTTCTTTGTTGAGCTTCTCAATAAAGAATGCTATAGGCCTATCCTCATGGATCAATACTCCTCCTACTTCCACTCCACTTGCATCACACTCTATTGTAAATAGTTTATCAAAACTAGGTAACAAGAGGATAAGTTGGGTATCTACCTATTGTTTCAACTTCTCAAATTCTTGACCTACTTCATGAGTCCACTTGAATTTGGTTTTCAATCCACCTTTAATGTTGTCTAGCACTAGTGCACATATACCACTGAAATTCCTTATAAATTTTCTATAAAATTGAGCTAACCCTTGAAAGATCCTTACTGTTAGGAATAAGGTGTCTCAACCTTGGATAATTCCTATTCTTATTATTTGTTTTGTAAAATGTATTTTCTTGCAAATAATGTAATTAAGTGTGAGTGTACATGTCTAGTTGGCATGTTGATGTGTC
>MU224077.1:3540-20205 GCA_018584345.1 Thuja plicata | reverse complement strand
TATATATATATATATATATATATATATATTCATGGCGGGGAAAGACTATGGAAGTAAATTGTGGTATAATTTTGAATCAAAGTAGTATACATATTTATTGATACTCTACACTTCTGGGCTGAAATACTCAGAATCAAAAGATGTTTAGACATTACGTTAGGTGCTCGATGTTCATATCTAAATCGTGTGGTCATGAATTTAGCAGGAAATTTGCAGGTTATAAGTGTAATGTACTCAACAATGAATTCATATGTCTTTTGATATTTCCCGATGGCTACGTAAACGTATAACTCAATGTACGGCTCATTTGGAAAATATATAATAAGAATGTATAAAGATATTTCAATTTGTTACAAGTAGTGAATAACACTTTTAGTAGTTTGATCATTATAGTGTCATTTGGTAAAATGGTCTTGTCTTCAATTTAGTTAAAGTCATGTGATACTTATTAAGATGCTAGACATGTTTGAGTAAAGGGTAGATTTTTGAGATATAAGATTAAAGTTCCTCATCATATGGTTATAGCTCTCACAATTTTCAACAAGTGTATATTTGTCAACTCACTCATACATGGGTCTACTAACAAATGATCATAGCTAGGAATAACCAAGTTATTTTTCAGGAAGTGATACGTGATGGAAGAACATGAATAAACAAGGAATGCTATGAGGAGAGGGGATTACGAGGAGATATATCTAATTACATGACATGAAGAAGGAGCAAAAGTAATTAGAAAGGAGTATATCAAAGAAAGCTACATGTATTATTCTAGAAAGTATTACATCTAATTTATTGATTATTCCCTATTGTCTAGCGAGATTGTCTAAAATTATTATTTATATTCTTTTTGGAGCAATAGTGTAGGTTTTCTCCGGCCGACTCTTTCCTCTCGATGCTCCTAGTGATTCGGTCTCTAAACTAGTTTAATTTAATAGTAATAAAATTATATGGCTATATGCCTTTTATTGATAAATATAAACTATTATAATGAGTACAAACCTCATGATGTGTGTGTGTGTGTGTATATATATATATATATATATATATATATATATATATATATATATATATATATATATATTATTGATTCTTAAGTAAACATATATATGAATTAAATTTTAAATTGTTTCCTTAGAGTTCAAATATTTTCCAAATTGCAAATAAAGTAAGAAATCTGGAAAAAAGATTGCGAAGAAAACCAAACACATCCATGATTGAAAGTTAAAAGCCACATTGTTCCCTTGTCTATTTATCTTTAATACTATTGTAATCCTCCTGCTTGACCATTTTTTTCCTCTATACCTTTATGTCAACGCAAACTCCTACATGTTGGAAAACTATCATGCCTCAAAAAATGGCTCCATGCTTGCTAGAATAATTTGTTTCCTAGCAAAACTCAACCAAACTCAAAAATAATATAGAATGGAAATATTCCACACATTTTTTGGGCTTATTTAGTTGAAACAAATGTACAACCTAAGGTTTTTGAATTCCCTTAATCCATTTCTCATATGTGCCCCTCTTATCAACTTTTAATTTTTAACTGCTATTAATTTTTTATACTTTATCAATAAAGTGAATATATATGAGCCTTTTGAAAAATAAGAATATGATTTTTTATTTCCTTAAATAAAAAATAAGATGCACATGTTGAGTTTCAAATAGCACCAAGATAATAATTAACTTAGCATGACATGTACCAATAATTATCTAAGATTTAGACACGATGTGAATATTTAAATGCAAGAAAGACATCAAACATATTGTTTTACTCTTTCCCAAATGATATTCTCATTCTCTAAGAAAGAGGGAGAAATTTTGATCCTATTGACTATATATGGTAATTAGTTTGAGATTATGAGCCAAAAATCTATAATCATTCAACATTCTTGAAGTTTATAAATTTATTATATGTTATATGGAGAAAAAGGGCCTAATTGGGTAATTAATGGTCATAGAGATTCTATGGTTTCCAAATAATGGAAATAATTAAAAGGTTTCATGCATGTTGTCATGTTGATCTTAATGGGTTGAGCATTAGGGGATGTTATTTAGGTACATGTAGGAGAGTGACTTGCAATGGGAGTTTGGGGCCCTAAAGAGGCTAGTTCAAGGTAACCCAATGTGGGTCATAAAAAGTGATAAGATAATAGAATAAATAAGGGATACTATTAAATAAGATTAATATGCCTTAAGTGCTAGTATAGGCTAAGGATAGGAATACGATTATACCTATGGAGAAGGTATGATTAGATTTCCTTGTCTACATTAGAGGAATTTCTAGTTCTGCATGAGTCTCACTTGACGGTGTGAGGTCCAAGAGTGACCAGTCTAGGGTAACTTGAGATGGAGGCCTTGTGATAACACTCTCCCTACATGTAGCATAGGTTTCCTCTATAGGATTTTTGGTTGCCTCTGGTATCTGGTAATTGTTTGTTATTTGTTGTTTTTTTGAGCCGTTATATTTCTTTGTACCTTGAGTTTTATTTCCATCCTTTTACCCATTTGTCTTACTTTTGGGGGTGGGGCCTTGTGTCTATCTCCTCAACACAGTTGGGTGGGCTTCAGGGTTCCACATGGGCAGGCGGTAGTGATTATTGTACCATCAAGGTTTGGTGGTCTTGTTCATTATCTCAGATAGATTTTGGTTGTTGTACTCATATTCTTGTTGCATGGAGATGTTTCTTCATATTTGTACCATTCCATGTATAGTGTATTATTTTTACTTATTGATTTATTGAGATACTCGATGAGAAATGATGTAATTGTAAACATATATTGAATAGTTGTGATTTTGATACATGACATTGATGTAATAGTTATGATCATCTAACAAATGGATTAAGTTAGACGAGATATATGTATATTTAATTTTTTTATGTTTTTGTAATATTATTGTTGTGTTGAAAGGAAAGGATTGGGAAGTTTTGATTTGGTATTCTAAAATAAAATTAGAAATATTATAATGATAATGTTCATGATTATTGATATGTAATTCTTTATGGTTTTAATAAGATAAAAGGTGTTGTAATTATGTTTCTTAGGAAGTGACGTTAGGGGACCCTAGAGGACATAGGTTAGAGGTAAGATTAATCTTTCCCTAATATTTTAATGCTATAAATGCTAAGTGTTATTTTATTTTAACTCTACATTCATTTTTTTGTAAATGAAATCATAATTGTAATTTATGATGCACTTGTATTTCAAAATAAAAGTTGCTATGTTATTTTATTAGTTTTATTGTCATCCTCACAAGTTCACACACAAAAAAAAATTACATGATAAAATAGACATCACTATAGCTTCTAATGGCAGAAAAAAAATAAAAAGACAAACTTTTTAACTTTCTTGAATCTATAGGGTCACATAGATTTCCACATTCCCACTAAACTATCTAACAAAAAATGTCAAAAATAAATTTATAAACTTCAAGAGCAACATTTATAATAGAGTAATATAAATATTAATCGAAACTCACAAAGAAAACAAAGTTAAAGTTACCGTTTTAATGTACCATAGAACATGGATAGAGAAATAAAATATAATGCAATTATTGTACAGTTGACAACTTTTCACATTGCACCATTGTGGATGATTCATTTCTAATTAAGATTAATATTTAAATACACCACCAAATATTATTAGGTTGTAGATTAAGTAATAATGTTAATTTAGATTTTTTTAGTGGCTGCAATTTGTTTGAAGAGGACAACTTACAGAGATGATAAGAATGAAGATTTGCCATTTTGTTTTCATTTTGTTTGCTTTCACATGCCATATTGGGTAGCAATTATTTGGACTGCAAAATCTGAGAGGAGGCGTTTTTGGTGAGAATGATTGCTCTTAAGAATTCAATTCTTGGAGAAAATATTTTACGCGTTTAGGAGTTATATTTCTAGATCTGGTATCAATTACGATCAAAACAAGAAGGATATGTATTTGGACATATTTATGAAAGGGTGCCTTTAGAAAGAATGATTGCTCCAAAGATTTTATGTTTGAAGAAAAACAAATTCGGGAGGAACTTAATTTCTTCATCTGTCATGAAATGTTGGTTACTGTCGGGAGAAAAATGTAGACAGCTTGGAGTCCACAAGACGTCCATACTGATCATCTTTTTGGAGTCGAGAAGATGTGAGATTTACAAGATATTTTATAAACTTGACTTTAGGAGTTTTCAACCAATCCTTTCTTTTTGTGGATCTATTGGAAATCAAATACGATCCAAACAAGTTGGAGATGCTATGTGGACATATTTATGAGAGGTGCTTTTAGAAAGAATGATTGTTTCAAAGATTTTATGTTTGAAGAAAAATAATTTCAGGAGGAACTTAATTTCTTCATCTGTCATGAATTGTTGGTTACTGTCGGGAGAAAATGTAGACATCATGCAAATTGCTATGTCCACACTGATCATCTTTTGGAGTCCAGAAGATGTGGGAAACAAGATGATACTTTCTAAACTTGACTTTCGTAGTTTTCAACCAATCCTTTCCTTTTGTGGGTCTATTGAAAATAGGTTCCAAGCAAATATCAGTTAGATTTTTCAATGGATAAACCAATCAAATGTTTGTGAGAAGCAGTTATGTTACAACAGATTTTAACATCTTAATGTTGTTATAAGATTGTTTTTTCTTAATTTTTAAAAATATTATCATATTTAAATTACTTCATGAAGCTGTTTCTTGTTTAATTTTAATAAAGATATAAGATGAATGGAAGAATGAATAATCTATAGACTATACTTTAATAGAATAGTAATTGAATTTCATAAATTAATTTAAAGCCTTTTTGATATCTAAATCAATTGGCAAGATTATTTGTTATTTAATTTTAAAAAATAAATAAGATGAATGAAAGAAATAAATCCACAAATTATGCTTTATAAAATGGTCATTGAATTCCAACGCACACTTAAAAATATTGTGATTATCTATCCAAATCCTTTCATACCTATCATTTCTTATTTAAACTTTTAAAAATAAATAAGTTTAACCAAGAAAGTAATAATTCAAAAGCTCTAATTTAATAAAATGGTATTTAATCTTGCAAATTGTTTTAAGGCTTTATCATATTAACAGATTTTTATAAAACCATTTCATTAAATTTAGAGAAAGAAATAAGATAAATGAAATAAGTAATCATTAATTAATTCTATTCTAAGAAATTGGTAATTGAAACTCACAAGTTATTTAAACTCTATTTCATATCTAAATCTTTTATGATATATTTTCTAATTTAAGTTTAAAAAGAAATAAAATATATGAAAGAAATAATCATCCACAAATTCTACTTTAATAAAAAGAAAATTGAATTTCAACAAATTATTTAAAATCTTATGATAATCATATTTTAATCTTTTGAGAAAATGGTTTCTTATTTGATTTTAAAAAATAAGTAAGATAAATAAAATAATTAATTATCCACCAACTCTACTTTAAATTTAAAAATCTGAATCCAACAAAGTCCAGAAGACTTGACCTTTGGTATTGCTTGATGTATACTTTCAATCCCCTCATAATGATTTAGAAAGCAATAATTGCTATAAGCTATGGGAACTTTTGCCATTGAATTTTTTGCCTAACGGTTCGAACTTTTGCCAGCAAAAACTTTTAGATACTTTCAATTCATTTATTAGAAAACTTTTGCCATTGAATTCATCATGACTATGAGCTTGGCCTCCATTATTCTACAATGTCTTTGGAAAGATAAAGACTGTGTGGTAGATATCTCATCTTTGTTTTTTGTTTTGCTGTCTAATTGATAAGACACTTGAATTAACATTTCAAGAGCTACCGACAAAGCAATTTAGATTAAACCCTAATTCAAAAAAAAGTTGACCAGTTAAAGCAGGAAGAAATGCAGTGATATGCATTCATCACAGAATGATTGCATGAAGTCCCGAATAATTGAATTTACACCTTACATTCCCATTTTCAAACGAGTGGCATATTCTAAAAGATCTGGGAATTGTCTGCCATTATTAGGTCTAGAAATATCTTTAGAGCAGAGTCATCTCTTTTAACTTTTTGCATCCCGCCATTCTATTGCCTTTTCAATCAACTGAAAAACAATATCTGCTGTTTTTCTTTGTCCAGAAAAGTATAAATACAAGTTGACTTACCTATATTATTTAAGCTTGTCAATAGCTAAATGATTATTAAGTTGCCATAAATTGCAAATATAAGTTTTATGATAGAAATATAATATATTTGATTTGTTGGGTCAGACGTAATGGCATTGGCATTCATATAGTTAGAGGCATATAGTTTTGGAAAAATAGCATTCAACATGTTATTTTAGATGACATTGTTGATTTTAAATCAGACTGTAAATGTTTCTCAATAGAAACAATCTGAATAATTCTATAAAAATCTATATGAAGATTATTCTAATTTATTTTCTATAAAATATTCAAGAGTTAATTTTTAAGATGGTTAAAAATAATGTCTAGAAAGTGTATTTAAAGTATATTTAGTAGAAATGACAAAGAAAAAGAAAAAGAAGATGAGAATGATGGTTGGCCACCTCCCGACCCTACTGTCAATCCCACTCCGAAGTAGGGATCGGATGATAAAGATCCTCCACCATCTGCTGCTACTGCTCTTGCTGCCTAATGGCATTATAGTTTTTTTTCATGAATAGTTATCTGTTTCCGGCTTTGGCCGAGTGACTCTGCGGGGTGATTTTATTTATCCCCCGGCCCCTTTTTTGTGAATATGTAACTTTGAAATTTTTTAATGGAAAGGAACTATTCATCAAAAAAAATTTATCATTCTAAATATTATTTTATTTGTTTGTCAAACAATTTCTAGAAAGTGTATTTAAAGTATATATAGTAGAAATGAAAAGTGAAAATTTACCTTTCTAAATACTATTTTATTTGTTTGTCCTTTGAATTAGTCTAGTATGCATGGTTTTGGGGTAGATTTCATGCTTTTTATTGTTTAAAAATGTACATTATTTCCTTAATTAATTTATAATAGAGTTTTATTAAATATTACATTATTTAAATTATAATTTTATAGGTTACAATTGTAAAAAGCTATCCATAGAAATAGATGCTAGCATACTTATATTTGAAAACAATGTAAAATATGCTGAGAAATATCTATTTTAAAAAGAGAGTTGGACCCTCTATACAACAATGCATTTAGAAAAAGTTCACTGAAGACAACCTTCCCTAATCAGAAAAGATGTTTAAAAAATATTTGCAAAATAATATTTTAATAGAAAAATAGATTAGAAATTGAGGTTTAATAAATTAAAAAGAAAATTATTGCAATAAATTTGAAATTATTGCAAGAACAAAGTTGTCCCATATAAAGTGAAATGAGGAGCACCTAGATTTGCATGATCAATAACTAAAATGTTAAATACTTTTGCTAAATATCCTTAACAAAAATTAACATTATTACCAACGGAAGTAGGATCAATGACAAGTATAATATTTTGTGAATCACCTTGCATTACGTTATATTGATGATTCAAGAGACTACAAGGGTGTTTTGATCAAATGGTCAAGGTTTAGTTAGACTAATGATGAGAAAATTATAATTGCTTAATTAAGAGAGCTATTAGATACAACAAAGACTTAAAAAAAAAAATCATTTAAAACCTATATATAAGAAGCAAAGCAAAGAACTAAAAGTAAAAAATAAAAATAAAAAACAAAAAACAAGAACTCAAAATAAATGTAAGAAATTTATTTAAATATATACAATTAAAATTGTGAAATTATATAAAAAAAAAATTAAAAGGAAAGTAGATGATTTAGAAGATATATAACTAATTGAAAGAATAATCAAAAGACTAATAAATTACATAAATAAATTAAAAAAAAATTGTTGAATAAGAGACTGAAGTCATACACTTCTATTGGAATAAAATGATTAAACATCAAAACAAAAATATCTTCTAAGAGTATCATAACCAAGAGTAAAATTTAGAGTAAACACTATCTAATCTAACAAGTCTCAAACTAAAAGAATCCTTAAAACAAAAAGTGGCAGCCATTTTGCACGTCTGCTAAATAAGACTAAAGAGTAAGATAAAACCTAAATACATAATATTCCTAATCAAAAGTAAAACCCTATATGGAAAAATATATTCAAATATTTGTGTCGAAGATGTGAGGAGGGATTTAATATCCTTTTTTCAACATTATTCATGTTTAGCCTTTCCAGGGATAAGCTTTGCCCCTTGCCCTTGTTGATGAACCTCCTTTGACGAGGAGAATCCTTCCTCAAATAAGGAGGTGGAGAAACTAATTAGTGCTACAAATTTTATTATAGAATTCTTCCCTACCTCTTCCCCATCTTCTTCCTCATTTGTCTTTTATTACTTTGGTTCTCCTTCTTCCTTCTATACTATTGATAAATCTTCACTTCCTAATCTGTCTAAATTTTCATCACATCTATACTTGAAGACCTAATCATCATCCTCATTGATCTTATCCCTAATTGGTTTCCTCAAAATATTAATCATGTCAAGTACTCTTTTCATAAATATACACTTTTTCTTAATTACTTGTATTCCCATTCCCATCCAGTTAGAATGGAAAACCTTCTTGTAGGACCTCCATAACTATTATAATTATGATTCACATGAATGAAATTGAACCCTAGAATTCTTCTAACCACATAAACTATTAATCAATGCTTCTATACTTGATTATGTCTTTAATTTTGAAAATAGAATTAAGTTGTCAAATGCATTTTCTCTTTTGGGAGATATTAGCTTAGGGGAGAGGAGAAAGAATGTGTGGGGTGTCTAGAATGTGGGATGTTAGTGGACATGATAGGAGCCCACACATTACAACCTGGACCCCATAATATGTCAAAAAAAATTGAAAAGTGAAAAAATAAGATACATTTCATAATAGATAGTAAAATGCATTAGATAATGAGAAGTATTATTATTTATATATGCATCAAATAAAATATTAGGTTCCTTTCCTTTCCAGCAAGAAACTTGTCCATCCCATTGAAAGGTTATGTCATGAGTTAAAGTAGACTGCTAAGCATGAAAATGTGAAGTATTTTGACTGAAGCACATATCATGTTCAATCACATACATGTCATCATTTAACCCTTAACTGAGGATCTCCACCTCAACCATATTGCCTGATACAATTAAAACATTCTAACATGGACATACATCGACCCAAAACATGTTGACAGTTGTCAGTGCATTGCAACTACTAAGACCTATACTACCTACATAGACGCTACCACCCTAACCTATTAGACAAGACCAAGAGTTGTCCCATTGTTCCAAACACCCTATATCTTTATTCCACTATAAGCGCGCATCTTGTCATCACTTCAACAATAAACCACTTACATTTTGAAAAACAACTTTTGTAAGCCCACCAATAACCAGTAAAGGGAAATTAAATCTTAAATGAAAGGAGCGATAAGATGAATTCTTGCAAGTAAAGCTTCAAATTAAAAATTTAAATTGATAAGAATGCATGAATTAATGAGACCACACTAACATAGCATGGTTCTATAGACGCTAAAAAATGGTTCACACCTGCAATCCTATGTTTGTTAACATTTCTACATTACGATTGAAGTATCATGTTTGTATTCTAATTATTCCTCTATGTTGCACATATGGTCATTATCATACATCAGCATTGTGTCCTTCGTCATTAATTAAACATAAAAAATTGTTCAATTAATTGCCAACATTTATTTGATTTTCATGGCCAATTTGATGATTTTCAAAATCAATATAAACCTTTCCAAAACCTTTAAATTATTTTATAACCTATCAAATCCTTCAAAAACTTATCAAAATATTCAAATCAATTCAAATCCCTTTTCAATCTCCTTTGAAATATATTCGAATAATTTCAAATCATTCCCAAATATTTCAACCTTATCAATCCATTTCAAAATCAATTCAAGGCATTATCAATGTCATCTATGTCATTTTAAATCATTTCAAAATCATCAAAATACTTCCAGATCTTTATCAAAATCATCAAATCCAAGTCAATTTCACATCAAAGTCATTAAATCGGTCAACAATTAAATAATTTTTTATTTTGCAGTAAATAATCCATAGTTTATCCCTATTTCCAAATTATTAAAATAAATTGATATTATGTATTCCCTCTTTTCCATGTCTCCCTAATTAATTAATTTATATTAATTTATTGACTAATTTTCCATGTTGGAATTTCAAAAATTTCTATTGATTAATTTCTACTTTCGTAAAAATTAATAAGTTTTTAAATTTAAAAGTTCGTTCCCCCAAATTGTGCTTCCATCTCCTAATAATTAGCTTCATCTCCTATTAATTGATAAATTACTTCAACAAATGTCACTATGTAGTTTTTTAAATTAATACATATATTTATCACAAATAGTTTACTAATTTATTTCAAGTAGTTTATTAAATTACCACTTAGCAAAAATTAAATTACAATTAAAATAATGCAAAATAGAAAACATGACAGTCACATTTTATCTATAATAATATTTATTAAATAATTAAATCTTGTCATTTAATAAATATTGATTTTAACCAATATTTACTAAATAATAAGATTACTTCATTAATGAATATTACAAAACTAGAAAGCCAAAGAGGAAAGTACTCTCCTACAAATGAGCCTTCAAGTCATACTTATGATTTTCACATTCAACTCAATAACTCTTGGGTCAGATGCACTCAATCATGCTTGTTTTGAGACCCCCAAACAACTGTAAATAGACACAATAGTGACAAAAAATTCATGCCCAATCAATATCATCATAAAGACCCCTACTAAGTGTAGTCTTATCCCTCAAAAAAACTCATAAAGGCCGTTGAACAATAATTAATTACTTTAATAAATAATGGTTATATTAATATTATTAAGCAATAGTTTAATCACTTAATAATAATATTAACATAACAAATATTTATTAAAATTAGAATGATAAATTATTTTATTAATATTAATAAATTATTTAAAATGCAAAGTAATTTTTTTTTCTAAAAACCAAACACCATATATTGCAAATATAATAATATCAATGCATCATTTTCTTTACTACCTATAATAATATCAATGCATCATTTAGACAATATATAGTGTTTGTTGTTTTTTTTCTAATGACAATATAATAATATCAATGCATCATTTTTATTGCAAACCCTTTCTTTACTACCTATATCTCTATTAAGACCTTTGAAATAACCACAAACCTCATTCTCTAATGAATCTATGAAGTTTCTAAACAAATCTGAATTCCATCTTTCACTGGGTGCGCTGGAAACCTTTACCCTCTATTTCCAAGCATGGGTACTTTTATATTTTCATGAATTTGAAAACTTGAAACTTCATATAAAAACATGAACTTATTTTAACATCTTTATTCCTTTTACCTCTACCATTCCTTTGATTTCCTTCATTTCGATAGATCTTTATGATGGATTAAATGAAAACAATTGGTAGCTCATATAGATGCTTTGAAACCTTATTTTCTTCTCATTGACTTCTCACAATTATAGTATTTTATTACTAATATTGTATTTGATGCTGATAACATTTTTTGAATAAAACAAAGATCTTTATTCCCTATGGTGTTCAATGATCTCCTTTAGATGCCTCCATTGATATCTGAAATGTGCTCAGTTAAAAGACATAACAACAATACCTTGCTAAAAAATTGTATATTCTTTCCTTTTACATTTTAACATGCAAGATATAACATATTTTCTGATGTACCTTATGGTCATGGATTGGCTTCCAATTTTTTTTCCCCTTTTCCATTATCATCATGTATACTTTTTGTTTTTTTCTTCTAGGTGTGATTGTGTAATGATTTTTTAGCATCAATGTTTTGGATCACACTACATGATCCATAATCAGGATGTAAGAGAGAAAAGGGCAGGAAAAATTGTCAAAATCTGATAGCTTTGAGCATGTTTTTTATATTTTTATATTTTTTATTTGATGTTCAATTCTATGTTGTGATATCAGTGCTGGATTATTGATCTTGCTCTTTCAAAGTATCTTTATAAGGTCATTGGATTGATCCTTATTAATGCAGCGTTCTAATTGTTTAATGTGTCCATTAATTGAATATTACATGTGATGCATTTTTATCATTATCATTTGATGCTATAAACATCACTATATAAGATTATTGTATCAATGTTCTTCATATTGGGTTGACATCTTAAAAAATATTTAAAGGTTGAAATAAAAGACACATACATTTATTCACATTACTTTAAGCTTTATTAAGTGGTCATGTAGATGTATTTATTTCAAAAAGCTTGAATTTAGTAAATTTTACTTACATAATTACACCAAAAGTATTTCTTCTTAAAAAAAGAGAGTTAACTTAGCAGATCAATGTTTCAAAGTGCATTAGAGACTTGAAAGATGACTGGAAGCTTCTTGACTAAAATCTTTCTTTGAGTCAAACATATGCAAATAACTCAGGAAAAATAGAAAATTAAATGAACCTTCATTTAATAATGGGTAGAGCTAGATCACCTCTACAAATTTGAGTTGTGCACAAAATTGGTAACAATTACAAAAATATTGAATTAGATTCGATGTGTTGTGTTTACATTTGGAGATGCATTATCTATTCCCTTACTGGTAATAGAGGCACAATAAGCAGTTTTTAATCCACATAGTATATTAATATAAATTCCTATAAATTCTATGTTAATTGAAATTATTTATGTTCTTAAGATTGCATCTTTATTTTTTCTAATCTTACGTCATAAATGTCCAGGTTTTGTTTGGTACTTGGTTTTTCAATTTATCAAACTTATAACTGCATTCAATATTTAATCAATGATATAAGGTTACATTACTGTTCATTGTAGCGTATAATTAGTTCAATTTTGGTGCAACTATGGCTTAATTTTTCAATTCTTTTGGAAAATAAAATGCTTTGAGAACTCTAATTTGGCAGAGTACAAAAAAATAATGGACACAAATCCAAGTTGTAGTTACCTCTGATTAATTGCATTTTATAGCCTTATGTGTGTGGAGAGGCAAAGACAATGGTAAATATGAACTCTTTCCAATGAAGATTTATGGTTACATTAGAACATGAACTAATATTTTGTTTCTTTGTTATTGTTTTCTCATAATCTTCTATATTGTATTTTTCCACGAGTCATAGTATTTTATTCTATAATTTTAAGATATATATATATATATTTATTTTTATTGAAGAATTTCTATTGCATATGACAAATATATTAAGTAGTGGAAGCTACAACTTTTCATTTTCAGATATTAATGGTCATTTTCTGTAGATAGATTTCATTTGGAGATGCACTATTCTTTTCAATATTATTTTAACACTAGGCATTTTTCATTAGGAGATATGATCCCTCCATTATGCATTATGTGGCTTTAAAAATACCTTATCTTTAAAATGTAGTAGGGCCTCCCTCATTCCCCTTCTATTTTGACCACCAAAGAATGGGTAGGGGATTTTTTTCTTGTGTTCATGTCTATATTGAACACATGTGAGAGGGTACCCTCAGGGTGATCCCTTATCTACTTGATTTATGTAACCTTCCTTAGACTTGTGATGTGTTGTGAGATCCTATTAGGTTATAATATGACTGAATGAGATGATCCTTTGATGTTGTGATATTCTTGTGAAAGGCTTTTATGAGAATCACTTGGTTTGAGTTAGCCTTGTTTTATTGTCACACTAACTTTATAGTTGTTCTCGGTAATGGTTTCCCTATCCGGGGTGTCATAACAATTCATTTATCCTTATGATAGACCTAGTATGTGAATGCTTTATGCTACATTATGGGTTTATACCTTATTGGATCAAACCAGATTTAGTATAATCTATTTATTCCCTTACTCATGAAGATGATTCTATGATGGATTATGTTACACTAGGGCTAATTGCTTTAATTGATTATTTAGCGATGCAGTTGCATATTGGATTTGTGTGTATTGATTTGAAATAAGGAAGTGGTAATTGCAATAGGATGAGTAAGGATTCAGATTAATATTAGAATCTTAAATGTTATTAGATGAGAACATATATTGATCAATGGATTGGAGTAATAATTATATGTATGTAGAGATGTTCATTTAATGATTAATAGAATATTGCATATTAGTATTAGATTGATTAAATTAAATGGTTAGCATGACAATGTTACAATGAATTATTATTACATACAATGCATTTGGTGAAATTAGATTAATATTACGATGATGCAAAGGGATTATTAGGAAATGGTGACTTGGATTTAATTACGATGAAATGTTATTTCTACTGTGAATTGAAAGTTAGATGCATAAATGTTGTTTATGAGTGCATATGATTTCATGAGTAAAATAGCTGAATTGATTCTATTATATGAATTCCAAACCAATTATATGATGATGAAGATGTTTTGTAAAAGTTTAAAAGATAATTATTTCATATATGCTATATATTGTAATTCATTGGACTACTGATGTTTGGATTTATTGTGCAGGGAATATGACAATGGTAATAAATTAGGGAAGCTAGTTTAGGCCAATGTGAATTCAGTGCAAGCTAAGGTTGCATCTAATAAGAGACAATACCTCATTGTATTGTGTGTATTTTGTAAATGCATGTGCTTGAAAGTGTTCATTTCAAATTATAAATTATAGTTTTAATTATGTGTGTGCTCAAGTGGAAATACCATATGTGTTGTGAAGTGTAAAATGTGTGTGTCACTTGACACTTGTATTGTGTACATGTGGCCATGACATATCCACTTGAGGATTGGATACCCACCAACCTAGTTAAGTATGGTCTATTAACTTGAATTTCATGGGTAAGCTTTAACTTGATTTTTGGGAGGTTCAAAATGTATCTAGGGGTGCAATTGGGCCATTTGTAGGAAGCCCACTTGGTATACCAATGGGTAAGGGTCATTTTTAACCCTACGAAAACTCTTACTTGACCAAAAGACCCTTCCAAAAGTTGGATTTTCAAGATCCAAGAAAATCAAATTTTGGAAGCATGGTCTTGGTTAGACAACCCTTCCATTTAGGTGCAAGGACTTTTCTCAGTTTTTGAGTTACCTTTCTACAATCCATTTTTTGTAAGTTTGTAAGAAGCTTAGAGAAGACTAACCAATGAGACACTTACCTTCTTCCAAGAGGTTTTCAGAAATGTGTGGATGCCTTTTTAGTGGAGACCCTCCATTGTTGAGAGTTTGAACACCCACTCTCTATCTTAGAGGATTTGGCTAGAATTAGAGAAGATTTTGAAGAAGGGAGGCTTGGACAAATGGAGTTCATCCTCAACTACTTACCTTAATCTTGGACTTAGGTTGGTGGCTCTCTTTCAATTGTTTTTTTGCTCATATTGTGTATGTGAAAATATTTTTAGTATGCTAGTATGTTTGAATTTGTGTTGTAATGGATGATTTTGTGTTCTTCATTTTTGTGTTGTGATTTTTATTTTTTTATGTGTTTCTTATCTTTTGTGTTTGGGAGTCTCAAGATCCAGTCACCCTTGGGAGAGAAGAGTAACCTTGGGAGTGAAGGTTTTAGGACAGCCCATGGGTGTAGAGTCTCTTTTCAATGAAGAGAGAGAGAAAACTATGGGCTCCTTGAAGCCATTCTTTTCTTCCTTTTGGGGGTCATAAGGGTGTATCTTTGGATTTTTGCATTGCGGGTCATAAGGGTTGAAGTTGTGAGTATGGAAAGTTTTCTTCAAGGAGCTATTTTTAAAGCCTTGTGAAGGCTTTATTTTTTTACTTTGGGTTTGGCTTTCTCCCCATAGGGTACTTGGTCCACTTCACCCCATTTTTAGGGTTATTGTGAGACCCATCGTGGAAGTCTTGGTTGAGAAACTTGTTGTGTATTTGATGCTTTGCATTTTCTGTTATGTGTGTGTGTAACCTACCTACTTTTGGTTCCCTAATCTTGGGGGTGGCCGCTTAGAGCACTAGGCTGGGAGGTAAGAATCCCATGGTCACGCTCAAAGTTTTATTGCAAGTTCCTAGATGCATCGTGTACTCTTGCAGAGTTGAAGAGAAAGAAGCTTGATTAGGAAGGACTTGTGTATTCTTCATCCTAATGTTAATAGTTATTGTGTAGCCAATGTGGTTGAATTTTTATTGTAAATATCCTTGAAAATAAAATAAATACAATTTTTTTATTCTTGAAGAGTAGTAGATGAAAAACTATTATAATTTTTTATTTGAAATTTAAAAAAAAAATTTGTAAGAGAAATGTAATATCAAAATAAATTTGACATTGTATATGTCTTATTTTATCTATGTCATTTTAATGGAAGCTTAATAAAAGGGTCACTTCTACCTTTTATCTCTATGTGCAAGTGTTCACTTTGCAAAGTAGAAGGAGATGAATATGCAAATTTTTCACTTTTAATATTTTTTTTCCTTCTATTAAATGTTTCAAATGTAGTTCTAAATCTGCATTCCTTAGGGTGCCAGTATACTCTACATTAACATAGCTCCCAATATAAAGATATTTATGTTTTAAGGCACACACACACACACACACACATATATATATATATATTTTGTGCCTTAAAATGTTTCAAATGTTGTTCTAAATCTGCATTCCTTAGGGTGCTAGTATTTTGTACATTAACATAGCTCCCAATATAAAGATATATACACATATACATAAAGATACAATATATATACATAAAGATA
>MU224076.1:445964-465948 GCA_018584345.1 Thuja plicata | reverse complement strand
GCAAATAACATCAAACTCAGCGACAATTCCAACAAGGTTACCAATTTCAGCCAAATGAATCTCAATTCCAACTTCAGTAACATCAACATCCTCAATATCAACAATCTCATCTTCATCCTTCATAATACGACAGTCCTTAACTTGCCTTTCAGACCTAATCAACAGATTATGAAATTCACCTATAACCCTCTCTACCTTATCCTCTGCAACCTCATTGAAAGCATTCCCAAGTATATATACGTTATATATCTTAACCTATTTATCTATAGCAACCCAAACTTGCTTTCTCCACCTTTGAATAATTATTATCACATGCCAAAGAACCCATCTCTCAATCGGTAAATTCTAACTCAATCTCTTCAATTCTTGACTAGCCTCATCATAGTCATCCTTAGGTTCAAGAATCCTCCTTAAACTAGCCAAAGCATTACAAATATTACACCTTAACTCACCCGTAAGGTCTTCAAACATTCTCTTTACACATTTAGGGCTCATCCTATCCGACGACCTCTCTCCCTTCACAAGGTACAACTGCCTCTGCTCAAAAATCAATCTGTAAGATCACAATTGTCTGTTACTCTACAATCTATTGAGCATGTTAACAACCTCTCTCGATCCGACGATCTTCCCACCAACAAGATGTCTAAAGGAAGACAACCCATTCCAAGTTTCACAATCGACAAAAAGTATTTTCCCATCCATCCTCACATGAATCCTCTACTACCGTAGGTCAGACCGACATTCTTCCATACCACATCGAACCATGCGGGATTTCGCAAGCCCAGGAACTAGAATCAACCGTTGGAGTAACAAATCAATCTTAGACAACCTCATACTAGCTAACTCATAGGGTCTTCACACATTCTCTTTACACTTCTAGGGATGATCATATCCATTAGTCTCTCTCCCTTCAAAAGGTGCAACTGCCTCTGCTCAACAATCTATCTGCAATATCTCAATTGCCTCTTACTCTACAATCTATTGAATATGCTAATAACCTGCATCAATCCGGCGATCTACCCACCAACAAGATGTGTGTAGGAATACAACCCATTTCAGGCTTGACAATCGACAACAAGCACTCTCCGATCTATCCTCCACAAATACTCTGCTTTTGTATGTCAGATTTACACTCTGTAAGTGCGAGTCAAATATTCAATTTTCCACCTCACAATAAACAAAAGTAGGGCTTCACAAGTTCAGGAACTCGATCTACACAAAAAAATCTCACGCTGATAGAATATGATGCAGTCACAGTTTTAGTTTTCTCAATGGAGATGGTCCAACAATGCAATAAGAGTCAACACAACAAAATCTATCAACATAAGACTATTATGAAATCCACAATGAACAATCAACATGCCTCGCATGCCTTCTTATTATTCACAATTAAAAGCTTACATAATTCGTGCGCCAAAACATGCTAGCTTACATTGTAAGGCATACATAAAAAAAACAAATAGGACATGACCAGGAATCCTCCTCAAACTAACCAAAGCATTACAAATATTAGGCCTTAATTCACCCGGAAGGTCTTCAAACATTCTCTTTACACTTTTAGGGCTTATCATATCCATCGATCTCACTCTCTTCAAAACGCAGGATGTGTGTAGGAACACAACCTATTTCAAGCTTAACAATTGGCAACAAGTACTCTCGCATCTATCCTCATACAAATACTCTCCTATTGTAGGTCAGAACCACACTATGTAATTGCCAGTCAGATCTTCAATCTGCCACCTCACAATAAACAAAACTAGGGCTTCACAAGTGTAGGAACTCAATCTACAGTATAAAATCTTGCACTGATAGCATATGATGCAGTCACAGTTTAAGTTTTTCGGATGGAGATGGTCGAACTATGTAATAAGAGTCAACACAATGAAATCTATCAACACAATACTATTATGAACTCCACAATGAACAACCAACGTGGCTCACATGCCTTCTTATTAATCACAATTAATGGTTTACATCATTCATGCCCAACAACATGCAAGCTTACATTGTAAGGCATACATAGGAAAAAAAAATAGGACAAGACCTACACTTAAGAAATCTTCATCAGGAAACAATGTATGGGGATGCGTAGCCAAACTCAGATTCATCATGATATCAAGAACACACAATTTGGATCACAAGGGATAACGAACCAACAATAAGGATTTTGAAACAAAACAAAGGAACAAGAACAAATAGAAATGAAATTTTTTTTGTTCATGCAAGATTGCCAAGATGATGAGATGCTCCTTTATCAGACACCCGAGGTTATTAAGAAAGTGAGCTTCTCACTTTGGAGTTGTAGAAGAAATCCACAACTGGACATAAGATTTCAATTTGTCCTGTGACATACCAACTATCCTGGTTAAGAATGTGAACCTGCAGACACAAACTCTCTGCGTCCTTTGATCTGATATGCACATGCTCTGCACCAAAGCAAACCACATATCAAACTTTCTGACAAAATCAAACCGATCAATGACAAACCCATAACCAAGATCTGCAAAACCTCTTATAATCTTGAGCCACTCATCCTCATTCTCATCACACATCTGTTCACTCTTTTTTATCAGTTTATCAACAACAATGAATTCATCAACCATTCTTAATCCACCACCCTGATCCTGCATCCACACTCCTTCCATCAACAACATCATCTTCACTCTCGGTATGTCCATCCTGAAGACGTCATACATACTCTCATCAAAGAAATACTGCTCCTCTCATTAAAGGAATACTGCTCCTCTTTCCATACCCGCTCTGCAACATAAACAAAACCATCTTCTTTCACAAAAAACAATCCTATGAGTATTAGCAGCAACAAAGAACAACATGTCTTCTCTCTCACACCCTCTACATAATCTCTTCAACAAATCAGTATGTAACTAAACCAACATAGTTTGCAACTCCTTACCACTGACATCTTCCTAATCCTAAATCAAAACCCCATTCCTAGTATTCTTATATTGATAAACAAATCAATTAGCTTCAATACCCTCACAAATAAAAGCCTTACAACAAGTCCTCTCATAATCTCTAACAAAAATTTCATCAACAACAATACCCATACTCTAAAAAGTATCAAACTCTTCAACATTCCCAGGAGGGTCATCAAATTCAGCCAAAGAAATCTCAAGTTGAACTTTAGCAACATCAACCTCCTCAATATCAACAATCTCATATTCATCCTTCATAGAAAGACACTCTCTAACATAATTATCAGACCTGATCAACATATTATGATATTCAACCATTACCCTATCTACATTTTCCTGTGCAATCTTAGTCAAAGCATTCACAAGTGTACATAGCCTATCAATCTTAACCTCTTTCTAAGTAGCAACCCAAACTTTCTTTCTCCTCCTTTGAACAATTCTTCTCAGTAACCAAACAACCCATCTCTCAATCGGTAAATGCTAACTCATTCTCTTCAACTCTTGAGTAGCCTCAATATACTCATCCTCAGGTTTTGGAATCCTCCTCAAACTAGCCAAAGCATTAAAATTTTAGACCTTAACTCACCCCTAAGGTCTTCAAACATTCTGTTTACACATTTAGGGCTCATCCTAGCTGACAACCTCTCTTCCTTCACAAGGTGCAAGTGCCTCTGCTCAACGTTCAATCTGTAAGATCTCAATTGTCTGTTACTCTACAATTTATTAAACATGTTAACAACCTCTCTCGATCTGACGATTTGCCCACCAACAAGATGTCTAAAGGAAGACAACCCATTCAAAGTTTCACAATCAACAAAAAGTACGTTCCCATCCATCCTCATGTGAATCCTCTGCTACTGTAGGTTAGTTCGACATTCTGCTATACCACATCGAGCCATCTAGGATTTCGCAAGCCCAGGAACTAGAATCAACCATTGCAGTAACAAATCTATCTTTGAGAAACTCATACTAGGCAACAACCTACATGAAATCCTTCAATAATATTCCTGTGGAAGTCCTTTTCAAATGCAAGCCAGATCTTCAATCTGTCACCTCACAATAAATGAAACTAGGGCATCGCAAGCATAGGAACTCGATCTACACAAACAAATTAGGCTCAAATAGTATCTGATGCAATCACAGTCAGAGTTTGCCCAATGGAGATGGCCCAAGTATGCAATAAGAGTCAACACATAGGAATCTATAGACACAAGACGATTAAGAACTCCACAACAAACAATCAACATGCCTCAGAGGCCTTATTATTTAGATTTAAGGGTTTACATCATACAAGCCCAACAAGAGACTAGAAAGGAATAAGAGACTACAAATATATACAAGATCACAAGCCACAAGTCAGCCAGAAAACATCACATTCTCCTACAGTGAAGAACACATTTTACAACATATAGGTCAAGACCTAAGTCCAAAAGAACTTCAGATATGAATTAAATCCACACTTCCTCCATCAAAAACATCATCTTTATCTTCAAATTAGTTTTCATCTTCACTCTCGGTATGTACATCGTCAAGCCCTCATACATATTCCCATCAAAGGCATACTGCTCCTCTTTCCATACCTGCTCTGCAACATAAACACCACCATCTTCTTTTACAAAAACAATCCTATGAGTATCAGCATCATGAAAGAACCACATTGTCTTTTGTCTCACACCCTCTATGTATTCTCTTCAATAAATAAGTATGTAAATGAAACAAATCAGTTTGCAACTCCTTACCAACAACGTGTTCGTTATCACAAATGAAAAATCCATTCCTGGAATTGTTATATTGATCAACAACTCCATTAGCTTCAATACCTTGACAAATAAGAGCCTTACCACAAGACCTCTCATAATCACCGACAACAATTTTATCAACAAGAATACCCATACTATAAATAGTATCATACTCAGCAACAATCCCAACAAGGTAATACAATTCAGCCAAAGGAATCTAAATTCCAACACCAGCAACATCAATCTCGTTAATATCAACAATGTCATTATTATCCTTGATAACAAGACATTCCTTGACTTGCTCATCAGGCCTAATTAATAGATTATGAAATCCACTCATAACCTCATCTAACTTATTCTCTGCAATCTCAATCAAAGCATTCACAAGTGTAGATACCTTATCAATATTAACCTCTTTCTTAGTCAAAACCCTAACTTGCTTTCTCGTCCTTTGAAAAATTCTTCTCACAACCCAAAAAAACCATCTCTGAATTGGTAAATGCTAATTCAATCTCTTCAACTCTTAAGGAGTCTCCTCATACTCATCCTTAGGTTCAAGAATCCTCCTCAAGTGAACCAAAGAATTACAAATCTAAGACCTTAATTCACCCCTATGCAACGATCCACTGTAAACGGTAACAACCGGCCTTGATCTGGCGACTTGCCCACTAACAGGTGGTTTAAAGAAACACAACCCATTTTAAGCTCCACAATCAGCAACAAGTACTCTCTGATCCTGTTGGCTAAATTTTTTGCAAGTAACTACTATTACAACTTAGGAAAAATTAGCACTTTAGAGAATAGTGTGTGAAATTTCTTTCTCCTCTTAGCACCAGGGGAAGCTCCCTTGTTACCATAGGTGGCTTCAACATTAATTGAATTGAAACACAAACAATTCCTATTGCTATGATAATACTGGTGGCTTAAGGGTTGACATAAAAACAACACTTAAGACAACAATTTACTTATAATCAATTGAAACAAATACATGAACACAAAGTAGGCCATAAAAGATCATATTTTCCTAGAATGAAGAAAATGTATTCAAACATATAGGTTGGGACCTAAATCCAAAAGAACACTTCCAGATATGAATTAAATTGTATGCGATTGGACAAGGAGGTCGGCCTCGAATGTAGGATAATCGGCTAAGCTTCGACGATCACGTTGCAGTTGTAGAAGAAATTCACAACTGGACATAAGATTTCTTTTTGACGTTTGGCTTCCCAACCGACTTGGTTAGGATTTTGAACTCTCTGACTTATCTGATCTGATCGAAACATCCTCTACACCAAGGCGAACATGATATCAAACTCTTTGACAATACCAAATTGATCAACATCACACTGAGTGAGAAGATCTACAAACCTTCTTCTCATCTTCAGCGACTCACTCTCATACTCATCACACATCTGTTCACTCTTTTTTATCAGTCTATTAACAACAATGAAATCATCAACCATTCTCAATTCACCACGCTAATCCTTCATGCACACTTTTTCAATCAACACTATACTCTTTATCGTCAAATCAATCTTCATATTCACTCTTGGGTATGTCCATCCTCAATCCCTCATACATATTCCCATCAAAGGAATACTATTCCTCTTTCCATACCTATGAGTATCAACATCAACAAATAGCCACATGTCTTCTTTCTCACACCCTCTAGGTAATCTCTTCAACATATCAATATGTTACTGAAAGACAACTCAGTTTGCAACTCTTTACTAGTAACATGTTCATCATTCCTATCATTCTTATATCGAACAAAAAGTTTATCACCTTCAATACCCTCAAAAATAAGTGCCTTACCGCAAGTCCTCTTATAATCACCAACAACAATTTCATCATTAACAACACTCATACTGCAAATAGCATCAAACTCAACGATAATTCTAACAAGGTTACCAATTTCAGCCAAATGAATCTCAATTCCAGCTTCAGTAACATCAACATCCTCAATATCAACAATCTCATCTTCATACTTCACAACAAGACACTCCTTAACTTTCCCATTCTTAACCTATTTTTTTGTAGCAACCCAAACTTGCTTTCTCCTCCTTTGAACAATTCTTCTCCCAGGCCAAAGAACACACCTCTGAGTCGGTAAATGCTACCTCAATCTCTTGAATTCTTGACTAGCCTCCTCATACTCATCCTCAGGCTCAAGAATCCTCCTCAAACTAACCAAAGAATTACAAATCTTAGACCTTAACTCACCCGTAAGGTCTTCAAACATTCTCTTTACACATTTAGGGCTTATTCTATTCGACGACCTTTCTCCCTTCACAAGGTGCAACTGTTGCTACTCGACAATCAATCTTCAAGATCTCAATTGTCTGTTACTCTACAATCTATTGAACATGTTAACAACCTCTCTCGATCTGACGATCTGCCCACCAACAAGATTTCTAAAGGAAGACAACCCATTCCAAGTTTCACAATCAACAAAAAGTACTTTACCATCCATCCTCACATGAATCCTCACATGAATCCTCCACTACGATCTATCTGCAAGATCTCAATTTCCTCTTACTTTACAATCTATTGAATATGCTAACAACCTGCATCAATTCGGCGATCTGCCCAACAACATAATGTGTAGGAATACAATCCATTTCAAGCTTCACGATCGGCAACAAGTAATCTTCGATCTATCCTTGCACAAATACTCTGCTATTGTATGTTAGATTCACACTCTATAACTCCCAGTCAGATCTTCAATCTGCCACCTCACAATAAACAAAATTAGGGCTTTAGAAGTTCAGGAACTTGATCTACACAAAAAAATCTCACGTTGATAGAATATGATGCAGTCACAGTTTGAGTTTTCCCAATGGAGATGGTCCAACTACGCAATAAGAGTCAACACAACAAAATTTATCAACACAAGACCATTATGAACTCCACAATGAACAATAAACATGCCTCGTACATCATTCATGCCCAAAAACATGCTTGCTTACATTCTAAGGCATACATAGGAAAAATAAATAGGACAGGACCAGGAATCCTCCTCAAACTAACCAAATCATTACAAATATTAGACCTTAACTCACCCGTAAGGTCTTCAAACATTCTCTTTACACTTCTAGGGCTAATCATATCCATCAATCTCACTCCCTTCAAAAGGTGGAACTACCTCTGCTCGACAATCTATTTGCAAGACTTCAATTGCCTCTTACTCTGCAATCTATTGAATATGCTAACAGACTGCATCAATCTGGCGAACTGCCCAGCAATAGGATTTGTGTAGGAATACAACCTATTTCAAGCTTCACAATCGACAAAAAGTACTCTCTGGTATATCTTCCACAAATACTCTATTGTTGTATGTCAGATTCACACTCTGTAACTGCCAGTCAGATCTTCAATATGGCACCTCACAATAAACAAAAGTAGGGCTTCACAAGTTCAGGAACTCAATATACACAAAAAAATCTCACGATGATAGAATATGATGTAGTTATAGTTTCAGTTTTCCCAATGCATATGGTATAAATATGCAATAAGAGTCAACACAACAAAATCTATCAACACAAAACTATTATGAACTCGACAATGAAAAATCAACATGCCTCGCATGCCTTCTTATTATTCAGAATTAATGGTTTACATCAGTCATTCCCAAAAACATGCTAGCTTACATTCTAAGGCATACATAGGAAAAACAAATAGCATAGGACCAGAAATCCTCCTCAAAATAATCACTCCTCTTTCCATAACCGGTCTGGAACATAAAAAAAACTATCTTCTTTCATAAAAAACAATCCTATTAGTATTAGCAGCAACAAAGAATGACATGTCTTCTCTCTCACACCCTCTACGTAATCTCTTCAAAAAATCAATATGTAACTAAACCAACTTAGTTTGCAACTCCTTACCACCAACATTTTCCTAATCCTAAATCAAAACTCCATTCCTAGCATTCTTATATTGATAAACAAATTCATCGGCTTCAATTACATCACAAATAAGAGCCTTACAATAAGTGGTCTCATAACCTCTAACACAAATTTCATCAACAACAACACCCATACTACAAACAGTATCAAACTCCGCAACATTCCCAAGAGGGTCATCAAATGCAGCCAAAGGAATCTCAATTTCAATTTCAGTAACATCAACCTACTTAATATCAAAAATCTCATCTTGATCCTTCATAACAAGACACTCCTTAACAAAATCATCAGACCCAATCAACAAATTATGATATTCAACCATTACCCTATCTACGCTCTCCTGTGCAATCTTAGTCAAAGCATTCACAAGTGTACATACCCTATCAATCTTAACCACTTTGTAAGCAGTGACCCAAACTTTCTTTTTCCTCCTTTGAACAATTCTTCTCACTAACTAACCAAAGCATTACATATATTTGACATTAATTCACCCCTAAGGTCTTCAAACATTATCTTTACACATTTAGGGCTCATCCTATCCAGCGACCTGTCTCACTTCACAAGGTGCAACTGCCTCTGCTCGACCATCAATTTGCAAGATCTCAACTATCATTACTCTACAATCTATTGAACATGTTAACAACCTCTCTCGATCCCACGATCTTCCCACCAACAAGATGTCTGAAGGAAGACAACCCATTCTAAGCTTCACAATCAGCAAAAAATACTTTCCCATCCATCGTCACGCAAATCCACTGTTGTCGTAGTTTAGATCCACATGCTCCTATACCACATCGAGCCATCTAGGATTTTGCAAGCCCAGGAACTAGAATCAACCATTTCAGTAACAAATCAATCTCAGAGAAACTCACACTAGCCAACAACCAACATGAAATCCTTCAGTAATATTCTTGCAAAAGTCCTCTGCAAATGCGAGTCACATATTCAATCTGTCACCTCATAATAAATAAAACTAGGGCATCGTTAGCATAGGACCTTGATCTACACAAAAAAATTAGGCTCAAATAGCATCTGATGCAATCACAGTCTGAGTTTCCCCAATAGAGATGGTCTAAGCATGCAATAAGAGTCAATATATTGGAATCTATCGACACAAGACGATTAAGAACTCCACAACAAATAATAAACATGCCTCAAAGGCCTTATTATTCAGAATTAAGGGTTTACAATCCTATGAGTATCAGTATCATGACAGAACCACATTGTCTTCGCTTTCTCACCCTCTAGGTATTCTCTTCAACAAATAAGTATGTAACCGAAACAAATCTGGTTGCAACTCCTTACCAAAAACATGTTCGTTATCACAAATGAAAACTCCATTCCTCAAATTCTTATATTGATCAACAAACCCATCAACTTCAATACCCCAAAAAATAAGAGCCTTACCACAAGACCTCTCATAATCACCGACAACAATTTTATCAACAACAATATGCATACTGCAAACAGTAGCATACTCATGAACAGTCCTCTAACAAGGTTATCATATTCAGCCAAACGAATCTAAATTCCAACACCATCAACATCAATCTCGTCAATATCAACAATCTCATTATCATCCTTCATAAAAAGACATTCCTTGACTTCCTCATCAGACCCAATTAACAGATTATGAAATTCACTCATAACCCCATCCACCTTATTCTCCGCAATCTCAGTCAAAGCATTCACAAGTGTAGATACCTTATCAATCTTAACCTCTTTCTCAGTAGAAACCCTAACTTGCTTTCTCCTCCTTTGAACAATTCTTCTCACAGGCCAAACAAACCATCTATGAATTAGTAAATGCTAACTGAATCTCTTCAACTCTTAAGGAGCCTCCTCATACTCATCCTCAGGTTCAAGAATCCTCCACAAGAAAATCAAAGAATTAAAAATCCTAGACCTTAATTCACCCCTAAGGTCTTCAAACGTTCTCTTTACACTTGTAGGGTTCATCGTATGCAACGATCTTTCTTCCTTCACAAGGTGTAACTACCTCTCTATCTACAAGGTCTTAGTTGCCTCTTACTCTACAATCCATTGTACACGGTAACAATGGTAGGAACGCAACCCATTTCAAGCTTTACAATTAGCAACAAGTACTCTCTGATCCTCTTGGCTAAATTTTTTGCAAGTAACTACTATTACAACTTAGGAAAATTAGAAATTTAGAGAATAGTGTGTGAAATTTCTTTCTCCTCTTAGCACCGGGGGAGGCTCCCTTGTTACCATAGGTGGCTTCAACGTAAATTGAACTGAAACACAAACAATTCCTATAGCTACACTAATACAAGTGGCTTAAGGGTTGACATAAAAGCAACACTTAAGACAACAATTTACTTATCATAAATTGAAACAAATACATGAACACAAAGTAGGCTAGAAAAGATCATATTTTCCTAGAATGAAGAAAACGTATTAAAACATATAGGTCGGGTCCGAAATCCAAAAGAAAACTTCCAGATATGAATTAAATTGCACACGATTGGACAAGGAGGTTAGCCTCAAATGTAGGAAAATCCGCTAAGCTTCGACAATCACGTTGCAGTTGTAGAAGAAATTCAGAACTGGACATAAGATTTCAATTTGATGTTCGGCTTCCCAACTGTCTTGGTTAGGATTTTGAACTCTTTGCCTTATCTGATCTGATCATCACACCCTCTGCACCAAGGCGAACAACATATCAAACTCTTCGACAATACTGAATTGATAAACATCAGACCGACATATAAGATTTGCAAACCTTCTTCTCATCTTCAGCGACTCATTCTTATGCTCATCACACATCTATTCACTCTTTTTTATTATTCTATCAACAACAATGAAATCATCAACCATTCTCAATCCACCACACTGATCCTTCATGCACACTTTTTCAATCAACACCATAATCTTTATCTTCAAATCAATATTCATATTCACTCTCGGTATGTTCATCCTCAAGCCCTCATACATATTCCCATCGAAGGAATACTATTCCTTTTTCCATACCAATGAGTAGCTACATCAACAAAAAACTACGTGTCTTCTCTCTCACACTCTATAGGTAATCTCTTCAACAAATCAATATCTTACTGAAACAACTCAGTTTGCAACTCTTTACTAACAAATGTTCATCATTCCTATCATTCTTATATTGAACAAAAATTTTATCACCTTCAATAACCTCACAAATAAGAGCCTTACCGCAAGTCCTCTTATAATCACCAACAAGAATTTAATCATTAACAACACCCATACTGCAAATAGCATCAAACTCTGCGACAATTCCAACAAGGTTACCAATTTCAGTCAAATGAATCTCAATTCCAACTTCAGTAACATTAACATCCTCAATATCAACAATCTCATCTTCATCCTTCATAACAAGACGCTCCTTAACTTGCCCATCAGACCTAATCAACAGATTATGAAATTCACCTATAACCCTCTCTACCTTTTCCTCTGCAGTCTCATTCAAATCATTCCCAAGTGTACATACCTTATATATCTTGACCTATTTTTTAGTAGCAACCCAAACTTGCTTTCTCCTCCTTAGAAAAATTCTTCTCACAGGCCAAAGAACCCATCTCTCAATTGGTAAATGCTAACTCAATCTCTACAAATCTTGACTCGCCTCCTCATACTCATCCTCAGGTTCAAGAATCCTCCTTAAACTAACCAAAGCATTAAAAATCTTACACCTTAACTCACTTGTAAGGTCTTTAAACATTCTCTTTACACATTTAGTGCTCATCCTATCCGACGACCTCTCTCCCTTCACAAGGCGCAACTGCCTCTGCTCGACAGTCAATTTGCAAGATCTAAATTGTCTGTTACTGTTAACAACCTCTCTCAATCCGTCGATCTGCCCACCAACACGTTGTCTAAAGGAAGAAAACCCATTCCAAGTTTCACAATCAACAAAAAGTACTTTCCCATCCATCCTCACATGAATCCTCTGCGACCGTAGGTCAAACCAAAATTCTTCCATACCACATCAAACCATCCAAGATTTCGCAATCCTAGGAACTAGAATCAACCATTGGAGTAACAAATCAATCTTAGAGAAACTCATACTAGCTAACTCAATCTCTTCCATTATTGAGTAGCCTCCTGATACTCATCCTTGGGTTCATGAATCCTCCCCAAACTAACCAAATCATTACAAATATTAGACCTTAGCTCACCCGTAAGGTCTTCAAACATTATCTTTACACTTATAGGGATGATCATATCCATCGATCTCTCTCCCTTCAAAAGGTGCAACTACGTCCTCTCGGTGATCTATTTGCAAGATCTCAATTGCCTCTTATTCTGCAATGTATTGATTATGCTAACAACCTGCATCAATTTGGTGATCTGCCCAGCAACAGGATGTGTGTAAGAATACAACCCATTTCAAGCTTCACAATCGACAACAAGTACTCTCCGATGTATCCTCCACAATTACTCTACTATTGTAGGTTAGATTCACACTCTGAAACTCCCAGTCAGATCTTCAATCAGCCACCTCACAATAAACAAAAGTAGGGCTTCACAAGTTCAGGAACTCGATCTACACAAAAAAATCTAACGCTGATAGAATATGATGTAGTCATTGTTTCAGTTTTCTCAATGGATATGGTCCAACTATGCAATAAGAGTCAACACAACAAAATCTATCAACACAAGACTATTATGAACTCCACAATGAACAATCAACATGCCTCGCATGCATTCTTATTATTCACAATTAATGGTTTACATTATTCATGCCAAAAAGCATGCTAGTTTACATTCTAAGGCATACATAGGAAAAACAAGTAGGACAAGACCAGGAATACTCCTCAAACTAACCAAATCATTACAAATATTAGACCATCGCTCACCCGTAAGGTCTTCAAACATTCTCTTTACACTTTTACTGATGATCATATCCATTGATCTCTCTCCCTTCAAAAGGTGGAACTGCCTCTGCTCGGCGATCTATCTGCAAGAACTGAATTGCCTCTTACTCTGCAATCTATTGAGTACTCTAACAACTTGCGTTAATTAGATTATTTTACCGCCAACAGTATGTGTGTAGAAACAAAACCCATTTCAAGCATCGCAATTGGAAACAAGTACTCTCTGATCTATCCTCGTACAAATACCTCTGCTATTGTAGGTCAGATCACCATTCTTTAACTGCCAGTCAGATCTTCAATCTGCCACCTGACAATAAACAAAAGTAGGGCTTCACAAGTTTGGGAACTCGATCTACATGAAAAAACCGTGTGCTGATAGCATATGATGCAGTCATACTTTTCAGTTTTCCCAATGGAGATGGTCCAACTATGCAATAAGAGACAACACAAGGAAATCTATCAACACAAGATTATTATGAACTCCACAAGATCGCAAGCCACAAGTCCGCCAGAAAAGAGCACATTCTCCTAGAGTGAAGAACACATTTTACAACATATAGGTCAAGACCTAAATCTCAAAGAATTGTAGATATAAATTAAATCCACACTTCCTCCATCAACACCATCATCTTTATCGTCATATCAGTCTTAATCTTCACTCTCGATATGTACATCCTCAAGCCCTCATACATATTCCCATCAAAGGAATATTGCTCCTCTTTCCATACCTACTCTGCAACATAAATAACACCATCTTCTTTCACAAAAACAATCCTACGAGTATCAGCATCATGAAAGAACCACATTGTCATCTCTCTCACACCCTCTAGGTATTCTCTTCAACAAATAAGTATGTAACTGAAACAAATCTATTTACAACTCCTTACCAAAAACATGTTCATTACCTCAAATAAAAACTCCTTTCCTAGAACTCTTATATTGATCAACAAATCCATCAGCTTCAATACACCGACAAATAAGAGCCTTACCACAAGACCTCTCATAATCACCAACAAAAATTTTATCAACAACAATACCCATACTGCTAACAGTATCATACTCATCAACAGTCCCAACAAGGTCATCAAATTCAGCCAAAGGAATCTAAATTCCAACACCATCAACATCAATGTCATTAATATGAACAATATCATTATCATGCTTCATAACAAGACATTCCTTTACTAGCTCATTAGGCCCAATTAACAGATTATGGAATTCACTCATAACCCCATCCAACTTATTCTCCACAATCTCAGTCAAAGCATTCACAAGTGTAGATACCTTATCAATCTTAACCTCTTTCTCAGTAGAAACCCTAACTTGCTTTCTCCTCCTTTGAACAATTCTTCTCATAGGCCAAACAAACCATCTATGAATCTATAAATGCTAACTGAATCTCTTTAACTCTTAAGGAGCCTACTCATACTCATCCTTAGGTTCAAGAATCCTCCACAAGCGAACCAAAGAATTACAAATCGTAGACCTTAATTCACCCCTAAGGTCTTCAAACATTCTCTTTACACTTGTACGGTTTATCATATGCAATGATCTTTCTTCCTACACAAGGTGTAACTTCCTCTCTATCTACAAGATCTCAGTTCCCTCTTACTCTACAATCCATTGTACACAGTAACAACCGGCCTCGATCTGGCAACTTGCCCACCAAGAGGTGGTTTGAAGGAACACAACCCATTTCATGCTTCATAATCAACAAGAAGTACTCTCTACCTTATCCTATGCAATCTCATTGAAAGCAATCCCAACATACCTTATATATCTTAACCTATTTATCTGTAGCAACCCAAACTTGCTTTCTCCTCCTTTGAACAATTCTTATCACAAGCCAAAGAACCCATCTCTCAATCGGTAAATGCTAACTCAATCTCTTCAATTGTTGACTAGCCTCTTCATACTCATCCTCAGGTTCAAGAATCCTCCTTAAACTAACCAAAGCATTACAAATCTTACACCTTAACTCACCCGTAATGTCTTCAAACATTCTCTTTACACATTTAGGGCTCATCCTATCCCATGACCTCTCTCCCTTCACAAGGTACAACTGCCTCTGCTCGAAAAGGAATTTGCAAAATCTTAATTGTCTGTTACTCTACAATCTATTGAACATGTTAACAACCTCCCTCGATTTGACGATCTGCCCACCAAGAAGATGTCTAAAGGAAGACAACCCATTCCAAGTTTCACAATTGACAAAAAGTACTTTCCCATCCATCCTCACATGAATCCTCTACTACCATAGGTCAGACCGACATTCTTACATACCACATCGAACCATCTGGGATTTTGCAAGCCCAGGAACTAGAATCAACCGTTGGAGTAACAAATCAATCTTAGAGAAACTCGTACTAGCTAACTCCTAAGGTCTTCAAACATTCTCTTTACACTTCTAGGGATGATCATATCCATCAATCTCTCTCCCTTCAAAAGGTGCAATTGCCTCTGCTCGACATTCTATCTACAAGATCTCAATTGCCTCTTACTCTGCAATCTATTGAATATGTTAATAACCTGCATCAATCTGGGGATCTTCCCACCAACACGATGTGTGTAGAAATACAACCCATTTCAAGCTTCACAATCGGCAACAAGTACTCTCCGATCTGTCCTCCACAAATACTCTACTTTTGTATGTTAGATTTACACTCTTTAACTGCGAGTCAAATTTTCAATTTTCCACCTCACAATAAACAAAATTAGGGCTTCAAAAGTTCTGGAACTCAATCTACACAAAAAAATCTCACGTTGATAGAATATGATGCAATCACAGTTTTAGTTTTCTCAATGGAGATGGTCCAACTATGCAATAAGAGTCAACACAACAAAATCTATCAACACAAGACTATTATGAAATCCACAATGAACAATCAACATGCCTCACATGCCTTCTTATTATTCACAATTAAAAGCTTACATAATTCATGCTAAAAAACATGCTAGCTTACATTCTAAGGCATACATAAAAAAAACAAATAGGACATGACCAGGAATCCTCCTCAAACTAACCAAAGCATTACAAATATTAGGCCTTAATTCACCCGCCAGGTCTTCAAACATTCTCTTTACACTTGTAGGGATTATCATATCCATTGATCTCACTCTCTTCAAAATGTGCAACTACCTCTGCTCGACAATCTATATGCAAGACTTCAATTGCCTCTTACTCTGCAATCTATTGAATATGCTAACAACCTGCGTCAACTCGACGATCTGCCCACTAACAGGATGTGTGTAGGAACACGACCTATTTCAAGCTTAACAATTGGCAACAAGTACTCTCCCATCTATCCTCTAAAAAATACTCTCCTATTGTACGTCAGATCCACACTCTGTAATTGCCAGTCAGATCTTCAATTTGCCACCTCACAATTAACAAAACTAGGGCTTCACAAGTGTAGGAACTGAATCTACAGTAGAAAATCTTGCGCTGATAGCATATGGTGCAGTCACAGTTTAAGTTTTTCAAATGGAGATGGTCCATCTATGTAATAAGAGTCAACACAACGAAATCTATCAACACAAGACTATTATGAACTCCACAACAAACAATCAACATGCCTCACATGCCTTCTTATTATTCACAATTAATGGTTTACATCATTCATGCCCAACAACATGCAAGCTTACATTGTAAGGCATACATAGTAAAAAAAAATGGGAAAAGACCCACACTTAAGAAATCTTCATCATGAAACAATGTATCGGGATGCAAAGCCAAACACAGATTCATCATGATATCAAGAACACACAATTTGGATCACAAGGGATAACGAACCAACAATAAGGATTTCGAAACAAAACAAAGGAACAAAAACAAATAGAAATGAAATTTTTTTGGTTCATGCAAGTTTTCCAAGATGATGAGATGCTCCTGCATCAAACACTCAAGGTTATTAAGAAAGTGAGCTTCTCACTTTGGAGTTGTAGAAGAAATGCACAACTGGACATAAGACTCCAATTTGTCATGCAACATACCAATCGTCCTGGTTAAGAATGTGAACCTGCGGACACAAACTCTCTGTGTCCTCTGATCTGATATGCACATGCTCTGCACCAAAGCAAACCACATATCAAACTTTCTGACAAAATCAAACCGATCAATGACAAATCCATAACCAAGATCTGCAAAAATGTCTTATAACCTTGAGCCAATCATCCTCATAGTCATCACACATCTATTCACTCTTTCTTATAAGTCCATCAACAAAAATGAATTCATCAACCATTCTCAATCCACCACCCTGATCCTTCATCCACACTCCTTCCATCAACACCATCATCTTTATTTTGAAATCAATCATCTTCATTCTCGATATGTCCATCCTGAAGGCATCATACATACTCTCATCAAAGGAATATTGCTCCTCTAATTAAAGGAATACTGCTCCTTTTTCCATACCCCCTCTGCAACATAAACAAAACCATCTTCTTTCACAAAAAATAATCCTATGAGTATTAGCAGCAACAAAGAACAACATGTCTTCTCTGTCACACCATCTACGTAATCTCTTCAACAAATTAGTATGTAACTAAACCAACATAGTTTCCAACTCCTTACCACTGACATCTTCCTAATCCTAAATCAAAACCCCATTCCTAGCATTCGTATATTGATAAACAAATCCATCAGATTCAATACACTCACATATAAGAGCCTTACAACAAGTCCTCTCATAATCTCTAACAACAATTTCATCAACAACAACACCCATACTGCAAAAAGTATCAAACTCTGCAACATTCCCAGGAGGGTCATCAAACTCAGCCAAAGGACATGGTCCAAGTATGCAATAAGAGTCAACACATAGGAATCTATTGACACTAGACGATTAAGAACTCCACAAAAAACAATCAACATGCCTCAGAGGCCTTATTATTCAGAATTAAGGGTTTACATCATACAAGGCCAACATGAGACTAAAAACGAACAAGAGACTACAAATATATACAAGATCGCACGCCACAAGTCAGCCAGAAAAGATCACATTCTCCTAGACTGAAGAACACATTTAACAACATATAGGTCAAGACCTAAATCCAAAAGAACTTCAGATATGAATTAAATCCACACTTCCTCCATCAACACCATCATCTTTATCTTCAAATCAGTCTTCATCCTCACTCTCGGTATGTACATCCTCAAGCCCTCATATATATTCCCATCAAAGGAATACTGCTCCTCTTTCCATACCTGCTCTACAACATAAAGAACACCATCTTCTTTCACATAAATAATCATATGAGTATCAGCATCATGAAAGAACCACATTGTCTTCTCTCTCACACCCTCTAGGTATTCTCTTCAACAAATAAGTATGTAATTGAAACAAATCAGTTTGGAACTCTTTACCGACAACATGTTCTTTATCACAAATGAAATCTCCATTCCTAGAATTCTTATATTGATCAACAAATCCATCAGTTTCAATACCCTAACAAATAAGAGCCTTACCGCAAGACCTCTCATAATCACCAACAACAATTTTATCAACAAAAATACCGATACTGCAAACAGTATCATACTCAGCAACAATCCCAAAAAGGTCATAAAATTCAGCCAAAGGAATCTAAATTCCAACACCAGCAACATCAATCTTGTCAATATCAACAATCTCATTACTATTCTTCATAACAAGACATTCATTGACTTGCTCATTAGACCCAATTAACAGATTATTGAAATTCACTCATAACCTCATCTACCTTATACTCTGCAATCTCAGTCAATGCATTCACAAGTGTAGATACCTTATCAATCTTAACCTCTTTCTTAGTCGAAACCCTAACTTTCTTTCTCCTCCTTTGAACAATTCTTCTCACCGCCCAAACAAACCATCTCTGAATTGGTAAATGCTAACTCAATCTCTTCAACTCTTAAGGAGGCTCCTCATACTCATCCTCAGGTTCAAGAATCCTCCTCAAGCGAACCAAAGAATTATGAATCCAAGACCTTAATTCACCCCTAAGGTCTTCAAACGTTCTCTTTAAACTTGTAGGGTTCGTCCTATGCAACGATCTTTCTTCCTTCACAAGGTGTAACTGCCTCACTATTTGGAAGATCTCAGTTGCCTCTTACTCTACAATCCATTGTACACGGTAACAATCGACCTCAATCTAGTGACTTGCCCACCAACAGGTGGTCTAAAGGAACACAACCCATTTCAAGCTTCACAATCAGTAACAAGTACTCTCTGATCCTGTTGGCTAAATTTTTTTCAAGTAACTACTACTACAACTTAGAAAAATTAGCACTTTAGAGAATAGTGTGTGAAATTTCTTTCTCCTCTCAGCACAAGGGGAGGCTCCCTTGTTACCATGGGTGGCTTCAACGTAAATTAAACTGAAACACAAACAATTCCTATTGCTACGATAATACTGGTGACGTAAGGGTTGACATAAAAACAACACTTAAGACAACAATTTACTTATAATAAATTGAAACAAATACATGAACACAAAGTAGGCCATAAAAGATCATAGTTTCCTAGAATGAAGAAAATGTATTAAAACATATA
>MU224076.1:434394-445864 GCA_018584345.1 Thuja plicata | reverse complement strand
CATACCCTAGTCTTGTTATCGCGTGATCCATTTACTCCTTCTAGCGATTACCCGACAACCATTAGCTCCGTGACAAATGTCATCTTTTCTTTTGTCCATGTATCATTTTCTGAATAACTGAGTCATCGCCCCTTTTCTAGCGACATCCCGACTGAGGATTTTTACTAACATCAAACAGCTACTCGCATGGTCGTGAATGTTATCTCTTAACCATAATTTGATCATGAGACCACGCGATTGAAGAAAGAGCTAAACTGTTTGACTGAGCTGATCCAGCGACCATGCGACATGAAGTGAATCACAAAGTCGAAAGACATTTTTTTGACTTGCCAATTCTTCTCGCGATCACCTGACTGAGGCGGGTCCCATTCATTTCAAACCTTTATAACATGAGTTCAAGCGACAACCCGACTAAAAGGAAATCGCAAAGTCTCAAGACATAGAAGGAATATTCTGTTTCTTATCAAGACTACGCGACATAAGGCAAAAGCGAAGTTGGGGGATGATTTAGCATATTCGATTCAGGTAAAGCAATCAAGCGACCTGACTTAAAGCACATGTCTTTAGTGACTTGAAAAATGTAACGATGAAATAGAAGACATGGCCTAGGGTTTCAAAATACATCATTTAACACTTGATTGCTAGGGTTTTCAGGGTTTTGACAAATTGAGCAAGGTTTTGACCTAAAAACCTGAAAACATGACAGAGGATAGACTAAAAAGAACAAGACGACTGAACTGGATGCACCAGAACTCAGATAGCAGGATCAAGAACCAAGAAAAATGGCAGTCCTGGTTTCAGACACAAATTTGGCCATGTCTCTCTCAACCTTGCAGAAACCATCAATCAGTTTGTTACAATACTCTGCATTTGTGTCATTTTCTAAACGTTGTTTTATCTCTTGGCTGTCCAGTATAGTATCAAACTCGGACTCCCAATCTGATTGTGCCTTTAATTCACCTATTTCGTTATAAATCTTTGGGATCAATGGTGGACATTGATCACCAAACAGTTGCAACTTACCATTCATCAAATTAGATTTGCCATTAAAGAAGGCAAAAGTATCACTCAACTGATTAACCATATCAATGGTATCTGACACCTTGTCAGGGAAATCATCACTGTAAAGCATAGCAGTTTTGAGATTATCTAGCATTCTTGTGAATTCATCTTTTCTGGTCATCTGAATCTGGGCGACTAAGCGATGCTTTTCTCCCTCCGGCTCATTGCATACCCGCGAGCTGATCTCCTTTTTCTTCACAGACTGGGCGACTGAGCGATATTCATTTCCTATAACTCACATTCTGTCCAATCGCTCACTCGCTGTCCTTCTATTTTTGCTATCATCTAATGCGTGACTGAGCAATGCATAGTTCTTTGCTCAATCGCGCAATCGTGAGCTATTTGTCTTTCTTTTCATCTGCTCGGCGACTGAGCGATGACCTTCTCCTTTGGCTTTTCGCACGCTCGCGGGCTGCAAACTTTCATTTCATTTCATATTGCGAGTGCGCGATTGCTTCACTTTTTTCCTTGTCGCTCACTCACGAGCTCTTTTTTGATCATCTGCATTGACTAGCGAGTGCGCAACATCATTCTTTCTCTGCTTGTCACATGCTCGCGAGCTGACCTTTCATTACCTCAAAGCTTCAGCGACTGAGCGAGGCATTTAAATGGGTTCTTAGTCGCTCGGTCGCGGACTATCACAGAACTTGATAAATACTTGTGCGACTGGGCGATGCACATCTCATCTCCTTGTTTTATATCTTGGTCGCGTACTCGCTCTGCATAAAACAACATGAGTTAAACCTATGCGAGTAAGCAATAACTACATGACATGACCTCGTCGTGCTCTCATGCAACTCAAAACATTGATATAAGTTTGATGCGACTGTGCGACTGCTTAAGTTTCAACAATACTCGCTCGGTCGCGGAGCATAAAATATACAGCACAAATTTCCAGCGACTGCATGATAGACATGACCTTAGCTCGTCGCTGACTCGCTAACCTTCGAGTTAACTTCAAAAATAGCTCACGACTGCGCGATTAACCTCTACAAACATAAGACCCGCTCACTCACAGACAGATGATTACTTAACTTGGGCTCATCGCGATTGCGCGATACATAATTTTATTACTCGTCGTCCACTCGCAGGCATACTGAAACTTGACTCAAATAGCTCACGACTGCGCAATTAACCTTTTTATTAACAGCTCGTCTCCTACTTGCACAACTTAAAAACCTTATAATAAAACCGATGCGACAAAGCGACTAAAGATGAAATATGACTTCAAAAAGTGATTGACTCATTTTGAGCGGTAAAACATAAGACTTTGAAAATAAGAAAGCCCAGAAAAATGATAAGACCAAGGGATTCAAAAAAAATTTTGATACAGTGCTAACAGGGTGAAGGGCACAAAACACCCAAATGTTACCAATTGAAACACGCTATCCAAGATCTGATTGACACAGGGGTCATCGACATAACAAATACCCAAAAAAAGGAAAAACTGATCATGAGATATTCAATGACACTTTTCATGATCACATAAAGGGAAAACCTTTGGGTCTGGTGGACAGTTAAAACAAGTCGACTAGAGTTATGCCAATAGTGATAACGCTATCATATGCCTAAATGCTTCAGATAGCCATGTGGCTACAATAACTATCAGAGACCAAGGTAAAAAAAAGTGTTGTAACCATGCGTCATACAAGAGTTGTCTTGCAAGGAGAACCTTCCTCATCTGCTACATGAGTAAACCCTTAAGCAACATCAGATCTACAGACAAGCCTAGTGGATCAACTAAAGAGAATGCCTACCCAAATCTCCATGTTTGACCTCTAGCGCATATCTCTACAGCATAAACAAGCACTTCAGTAAGTCGCTATCCCAAGGGACATAACCCCTGAGAGATTTCAAATGATGGTTAACCATATAGTAGCCAACAAACATGCAATAATGATCCCTTGCACTTGCTTTTCCATGTCCACAAAAGCACAATCCGTAGAGTCCTTGTTTATGGTGGGGTTGGATTAAACGTGTATACTTTAAATTTAATCAAGCAATTAGGCTACTCAGAGTCCAGTATTGATATAACAAGGAGGATCAACATCAGAGCCTATGATGAAGAGGAAAGACCCTCCAAAGGTACTATAATTCTACTTGTCCGAATTGGTCCATTTGTCAGGAACACTCCATTCCAGATCCTAGACCTAGAGTTGGGATACAACATGTTACTAGGGAGACCATGGATACATGAGATGAAAGTTGTACCTTCAACATATCATCAATGCATCAAGTTCCCACACTAGGGGGAAGAAATCATCATTGATGGAGATCCAAATACTTTGTAATACTATAATACGGTCCAAACAAGCACTGACAACCAGGTTCTGTCAAACCAAGAGGCAAGTATCCCTTCCGCATCAAATTTAATTCCCAAATACATCACAAGAAAAGAATGAAAAATATCCATTACTAACAAGGGATGTGGTGAATACAGATACAAGTAAGCTTTCAGTATCACAAACATGCCGCAAAGCCCATGAACATATCGCATGCCTCAACCAGCTATTACAACAGAAACGCTAGAAACTATTCTGTTCAGGTGTCCACCGACGACCTTTGTCAGATGGGGAGACATTATAGAAGGAAACCCATTTGATATAGATATCAATACATAGTTGTATCAAGATCCACAAGAGACACTTCACCAACCCCTACCCATATCAACCTATGTAGCTTGCTATACAATGTTGCAAATATTTGGGTATGATGGTACAACTAATCTGGGGGCAAGACAATAAGGATTAATAGAATTGTCTCTCCCGCCAAATCAAAGAAACAAGAGAGGGTTAAGCTATGGGAAAGAAGAACTAGTCCTATCACCCAAGACATACAATTGATCAAGAACAAATAGCAGAGTTACACCAGGGGAAAAATCCAGAATAGATCTTGATAAGAAACATACTACAACATTTGTTACCTGCCAAAGTTGGAACCTCTCAATCCTGATTAAATCTTAACCAAGCAATCCATGATAATGAGGGAAGTGAGACATTTGATGAGCATTTTAGCAAAACTGACTCCCACGAGTATGAGCGGGGATCCCTTCATGACTCTGAACCTTCAATCCTAGACCCCTAGGTTCGGCCACTACCATACACCTTGACGGTCTATTCGATCAATTAACCATAGACGACCAACCCTTTATTGATAAACATATCGATAGAAGTCCCTTAGGTGGTGCGTCCACATCACCTAGTCTAGGTTTTCTGGAACCATCTCTGTAGTCCCGTTCATCCAAACAGAGTCAAGTCAACATGAGGGTGTATGTCTTTTACACCTTGAACTAATAGAGTGGGATCAACAAGGACCGCCTGATATAGATATCTTTGAGAATGATGAGGCTATCGTAAATTTCTTGGGACTTAGAGAGGGAATAACATCAGGAGACAATAAAGGAAGTTTCTTAATCGACCTCGATAGATCAACATACTTTGGGGAGGAATCTCCTCTTTCTAGTCATAAAAAACAATTGAAAAAGAAAAAGGAATCGTTAATAAGTGAAAACTAAAAGACGCTTACCAGCACCAAAAATGATAAAAAGATGAAACAAGACATATCTTATAGTGAAAACCTCACTGAGGTGCTAAGATGGAAAGCAAGAACTCCTCCCCTTGACAGAGGAAAAGTCAACATTATTAGCAGAAGAAATGTAAGATGCCAACTTTGGTGATGACAAAAATGCAAAGAACATCTAAATAGCAAAATCACTCAGCCCGAAGGAGAGAGAACACTTGATCTGTTTCTTCAAGGAAAGGATGATCAATTTTGCATGGTCCTACTCAGACATGCCAAGATTAGATCTAGAGCTTGTGCTACATCATCTCCCATTGCTACCTAACGCGAAACCTGTCAAACAAAAGCTGAGAAAGATGCATCCCCATGTTGGATTACTGGTCAAGGAAGAATTGAAGAAGCTCCTAGATGCTAAGTTCATAAGACCTATCCCATATGCAAACTGGATATCTAATCTGCTACCAGTTACAAAGCATAATGGTCAGATTCAATTTTCACAGACTTCAGAGATCTTAAGAAAGGTTGTCCCAGGGATGAATTTATGTTTCTAAACATCGATATGATAGTATATCTAACAACAGGACATCAAATGCTATCACTCATGGATGGATTTTCAGGGTATAATCAAATAAGGATTGCAGCAGAGGACTAATATAAAATGGCTTTCACATGTCCTTAGGGTACTTATTGTTGGAACGTCATGCCGTTTGGTCTAAAAAATGTTAGAGCAACATATCAAAGGGCCATGACAACCATCTTTCATGATCTCATCCACAAGACAATAGAAGACTATGTGGACGACATACTTGCCAAGTCAATGCTTAGAAAGGATTATCTACAAGTACTGGGACCCATCTTTCATAGAATGCAGGAATGCAATGTCCATTTAAACCCAAAGAAATGTGCATTCGGGGTCACAACAGGAAAGCTATTAGGGTTCACAGTGTGACATAGAGGCATTGAAGTAGACCCAGAGAAAGTCAGAGCAATATTTGACATGCCACCACCGACCAACCTAAGGAAACTAAAGGGGTTACAAGGCAGGATCTATTAGGTGCTTCATAGCCCAACTAACAGACAAGTGCCACCCATTCTAACATATACTACACAAAGACATCAAATTTATATGGATAGAGAAATGCGAACAAGCTATTCAAGGACTAGGTACTCAAGTCTCCCATATTGGTGCCACCAGTCCAGGGTAGACCATTGCTACTATATATCTCGAAAACTAAATCAACATCATGCATACTATTAGCACAACATGATGACACAAGAAAGGAGAGATCCATCTACTATCTAAGAAGAACATTGGTACGCTATGAGGTCAACTATAGCCAATTGAAAATTCATGCCTCGTAGTTGTTTTCGCTTCCCAGAAACTGAGGCATTACATGTTGAGTCACCAAACCAAGTTGATAACACATATTGATCCTTTAAAATATCTACTAAGAAAAGAAACAATCACCAGACAACTTCCAAAGTGTGTAATGATCTTAAGCAAGTTTGACATTGAGTACAGACAAAAAAGGCATCAAAGGGAAAGTGATTGTGGATCAACTAGCAGAGGAACCTATTTAGGATCATCAGCCTATCAATCTGACTTTCTAGATGAGTCTATACTTACACTCCAAGCAGAAATAGAGGTATGACAAAAATTGTTTTATGGGTCATGCATGAACCATGGTGTAGGAGTAGGGATAGTACTTATCACTCCAAACAATGATGCAATTTCCAAATCTTTCAGACTCAACTTCCCATGTACAAACAACATAGCTGAATATGAAGCACTAGTCATTGGAGTAAAGACAACAATTGAATGGATAATCAAGAACCTTAAGGTCTATGAATATTTTTAGTTGGTCATTAGCCAAGTTAACAATGACTATATGAAAAAAGATGAGAAGCTAATACCATATAGAGAACAGATGGACAAGTTGCGCACAAAGTTCCACTACATCTTTTTCAAGAAAATACCAAGGAAACAAAATAAAGTTGCAGACATGATGGCAGCTAGCATAGTATCATTGATCGATATGCCAGACAATGAAACCATATTCTAGATTATAGTGGAGCAACTCATGATGCCATCACATCAAACACCAATCATAGAATCAAGATGTGTCCTTGTTGGTACTAAAACCCCATGGTACCATGATGTGTATGATTACCTCCAAACTAGTGTATTGCCTCCCGACTTGTCTAGGAACTAGAAAAACTCCCTCATCTACCAAGCCTCTAGGTACACTATTCTCGCAACTACTCTATATAGAAGAAGTGTAGACGAAACTCTATTACTATGTCTCACTTCCATGGAATCCCAAAGAGGTATGTATGAGGTACTTCAATCTGGTTCTTTGTCTGCAAGAGATATTTGGGTTGTTTGTTCAAGTCGGGTTCACTAAAATGTACGCGTCTTCTTTCGTTCATGATCCGTGGATTCCCAAGCTTTCCAAAGGCAAGGGTCAGTAGCAAAGATTTCACAATAATCTAAACCAAATACACAATACTACTAATAACGAATAACAATGAAACATAATCAATAAAATGTAGAAGCAAGAGAAAGGAAAACAAATGAATGCAAACCCTCCGATGCTTGAAGCTTCTATTGTCTCTCTCTACTCCTTCCGAAATGGCGCACGAGAGCTTTAAATCCTGGATCCTTCAAATGGTTATGAAGGGTTTATTATATAGGAATTGGTGATAGGGAGATGAACGATTGAGATCAAAAGGAACTGGAGAGGTCCTCAGTAAACTCCACCTCTTCATTTGGTTGACTAAAGAGCTAATTATGAGTTACCTTTTTGAACTAAAGAGGTGGGTGAAGTTACCCATGTGGACTGGAGAGATGGGTGGAGTAATCCATGTGATCTGATTGGAGTTATCTATTTGAAGATAAATGAGTATTTAATTCATTTATTTAATAATTGTTTTCAACATGTGAGATAATTGAATTCTTTTTTATTAAGAATTGCTTTATTTGATGAAATTAAATTAATTTAATTGGAAAAATTTAATGAGTAAGTTTAAATATTTGAATTTAAACTATAGGAAATTGAGTTTAATCAATTAATTAATGGTAATTAATCAACTAAAGTTATTTAATTAAATAAATTTAATTATTTAATTAATTTTGGGAATTTGATTAGATGATTTGGGGAATGAATTTAGAGGAAAATAGATGATTAATTAATGATTAAAAAACCATTAGTTAATAGATGAAAATTAGTGTTTTTAATGTAAAGTCACAAGCCTGTCCATTTTAGGATGTCTATATTTACTTGAAGCTTCTATTGTCTCTCTCTATTCTTTTCGAAATGTTGTTCTTGATGCTTAGTATTGGTGGGGCAGCGTCTATGACTTGAGAAGTGTCGAGAATTTTGCTAATTGAAATGGGTGTGTGATCGCAAGATGGCTTGAATGCTAGAACCAAACTGACGAAGTAATGGCACACAAAAGCTTTAAATCCTTGATCCTTCAAATGGTTATGAAGGGTTTATTATATAGGAATTGGTGATGATATGAATGGTTGAAATCAATCCCGGAGATAGGGAGATGAACGGTTGAGATCAAAAGGAACTGGAGAGGTCCTCAGTAAACTCCACCTCTTCATTTATCTATTCGAAGATAAATGAGTATTTAATTCATTTATTTAATAATTGTTTTCAACATGTGAGATAATTGAATTCTTTTTTATTAAGAATTATTTTTTTTGATGAAATTAAATTAATTTAATTGGAAAAATTTAATTAGTAAGGTTAAATATTTGAATTTAAACTATAGAAAATTGAGTTTAATTAATCAATTAATGGTAATTAATCAGTCAAAGTCATTTAATTAAATAAAATTAATTATTTAATTAATTTTGAGAATTTGATTAGATGATTTGGGGAATGAATTTAGAGGAAAATAGATGATTAATTAATGATTAAAAAACCATTAATTAATAGATGAAAATTAGTGTTTTTAATGGAAAGTCTCAAGATTGTCCATTTTAGGGTGTCTACACTTACATAACTAGAAAGTGAATCTTAATGTTCATACTCAACCATATCATCTGTCAGTATAGAATTCCTCAAACCATCTTGACAGATCACGATACACCTTTCCAAAATAAAGACGTTGAAGAGCTATGTGAACAGTTCCAAACCAAACAAGGGTTCTCTTCTTTCTATAATGCTTAAGGGAATGGTCAGGATGAAGCGACAAACAAAACCATTTTGAAAATCTTGAAGATATCAGTTAACGGATCAGTATGAGATTGGCATTTACAGCTTAGTCCCGCATTATGGGTATACAAAACTAGTGTGAGAACACCTACATGAGCCACTCCTTTCTCCCTATTATATGTATCAAAGGAGGTCCTACCCCTCGAAGTGGAAAATACCTTCCCTGAGGATCTCATTAAAGAAACTGATTTCAGAGAAAGACTATAGAGTAGCAAAGTTGAGTGAACTGGAACTACTAGACAAAAGAAGACAAAATGCATTCAACCACTTACAAGGCTACTAGAATCACCTTTTAAGGAACTATCATAAGAAAGTTAGGGCACAAATATTTGAGGTAGGAGACCTCGTCCTCATCGAAAATCAAAAGAACCAAGAAGAGCAAGTAAAACCAAGAAAGTTTGAACCTAACTGGCAAGGACCATATGTCATTGTCAACTCTACTCAAAGTGGGACATACCAATTAGCGATACCAGAAGGAAATCAGGTCCCCAAATACATAAACAATGTGCACATCAAGAGGTTCTATGCTTGAGGTCTCCATGGTTAAGGCAACTATCTACAAATCTAGAAAATACCAAAAAAATCAAAAAATACAAAATATTACCTTGGTGAAAACTTGGCAAACAGGTGCCTTGGCAACAAACAAAAAAATAAAATAAAAAAGGTAAAGAGAAACAAAATGACTCTCTTAGTGAAAACCTAACAAACAGGGGTCATTGAGTAGATACCTTGGTGAAAACCTGGCAAACAGTTACCAAGTGTTCAAATCCAGCTTCACCATCAATGAACTCAAAGATCAAAAGCTTGAACAAACTTTGAATGCAATACTGACTAGCCAAGCTATATCCAAAAGCACAATACCCTTTGAGCACCAACACTTATCCATGGTTAGTACCACTCCACCAGACTAGGGGGCGATTCTAAATGTCCTGAAAAATCCCTAAAAATCAGAAAACTCATCAGAAATCCTAAAAAGATCAAAATATTTTGAAAAAATCAATCTTCATAAAAAACAATGGAAAAATTTGCAAAATACCAAGCATTAAAACCAAGTCGGTTATCAACAAAGGAAAGGGTGATCACGCCAAGTCAATCAATGTCACAACCATGAGTTTTGCAAATCAACATTGGGCCCATACAACACAACTTTATAAATCTATCTAATCTATCAACAAGCAAACTGGCGACGAAGCCAATCTATCAAATGTCACAACCATGAGCTTTGCATATCAACATTGGTCTCATCTGACACAGCTTGATCAAGCACCAAAAAATGATCAAAATCAATCATCTTACAAAGTGATGGATAGGCTGAAAACTAGATAGGTGGGTCTTTTATGAGTTGTCTATTAACTGAAACCAGACACAATCAAAGAAATCAATCCTATCACAAGAGTCGATCCAATGAAAAAAAAACTAAACTGAATCAAGGAATAATAAAAAATGTTGACTAGGTCAGTCGGTCGGTTAGATGTCAGTCTATATTTCATGTTTATGTTCTTACGCTACTCGAGAATCCACTAAGTGAGGAGAGTAGCTATGATGGATCATGAATTATTTTATTTGATTGTTGTCTTTTGAATGTTCATTTGAATTCTAGAGCCATGATGATTTAGGATAATTGCGGTAGGCGCTAGCACTTATCTGGCAGCCACGCAGTTCCACGATCTTAGCTTAACCTTGGGAAAGAATTGGACATTCCTTCTTTGTTATCTGCTTGTTTTTTTTCCAATAGAATCATAGCGGTATCCAAATGGACTCTGGGTGCATTGGATTTCTATCTTGGTATTTATGGGCTTTCTTCTTAAAGTAAAGATTTCACAACGTTATCCAGATGGACTCTGGGTCCATTGGAATTCTATCTTGGTTTTTAGGTCTTTCTTTTCAAAATTTGGAGCTCACGGTGCTATCCAGATGGAATCTAGGTGCGTTGGAGTTCTATCTTGGTTTTCTTTTTTATTTTGTTCAGTTTATTCAGAGGGAAAAGTGGTAACTAGATGGTTAATATATGGGTTCTTTTGGCTCTCTTTCTTTTCAAATAGGGAACATAGCTGAACCTAGATGGTCAATATTTGGGGTGCACTAAGTTCTCTTTCTATTCAATCTCTCTACTCCGTCCGGTTATCAAGAGGTTGTGGCGGTATCTAGATGGTATGTGATCTAGATGCATTGGACACTCTTTAGAATTTATAAAAAGATTTAATGATGACAAAAATTGGAAACACGGTAGAGACTTGGGTCACTCATCCATTCTATCATTTCATATCTATCAAAATAAAAATTCCTTTCTATCATTCCATATCTATCAAAATAAATTGGGATCTCTCTCTATGATGATCTCCTCTACTTGGTGCGGGAACTTGATGCATTGATGGTATGTTGAAGGTATAGCTTGCATTTCATGTATCCAAGGTCTCCCTAGTGACATGTTGTATCCTAACTCAAGGTCTAAAATTTGGAAAGGTGTGTTTTTTACAACAGGACCAATGCGATCAGGTAGAATTATAATACCCTTAGAGGACCTTTCCTCTTAATCATAAGCTTTGATATTTATCCTCCTTGTGACATCAATGCTTGATTCTGAATAGCCTAGTTTCTTGATTAACTTTAGAGTACAAATGTTTAAACCAGCTCCACCATCAACAAGGACCCTATGAACA
>MU224076.1:384243-434009 GCA_018584345.1 Thuja plicata | reverse complement strand
ACCCATGTGGACTGGAGAGATGGGTGGAGTAACCCATGTGATCTGATTGGAGTTATCTCTTTGAAGATAAATGAGTATTTAATTCATTTATTTAATAATTGTTTTCAACATGTGAGATAATTGAGTTTTTTTTTATTAAGAATTTTTTTTTTTGATGAAATTAAATTTATTTAATTGGAAAAATTTAATTAGTAAGTTTAAATATTTGAATTTAAACTATAGGAAATTGAGTTTAATTAATCAATTAATGGTAATTAATCAGTCAAAGTTATTTAATTAAATAAAATTAATTATTTAATTAATTTTGGGAATTTGATTAGATGATTTGGGGAATGAATTTAGAGGAAAATAGATGATTAATTAATGATTAAAAAACCATTAATTAATAGATTGATTTCTGGGAGAGTGATAGTGTTTGATTGTATCAACTTGTGTAAAGCTGATTCTATCGGCTCTCCTAATGGTGTGAAATCTCGTTGTTGGAATTGAAACTGTGGTTTTTGTTGATTCTGTTGTTGACTGTTTGATATAGTAGGCGCTTGTACAGGGGGAGGTTGGTTTTGGGTGTATACTTGTTGAGTGGGCCCTATGGGTTTTTTGTTGGCCACAGGTGTGCCTTGTAGTGACACCTTGGGTTGCGCATAGTTGACTATTTTCACATCAATGACACTATCTCTAGTGACATTTTTGTTTTTTTTCCACCACTTAGCTTTTTTGATTGCATTCTTATTTGTATTTGTTTGTGTGGGATCTGCAATGATTGCTCTTTTGACTAAGTTCTTCTTACAACAAAATCCTCTTTCGATGGGTTGTGTGAAATTCAGAGCTAACTGTAACTCTGTTGTGAATGACATGTCTGGAATTAGATTGTCAACAAACATGACTATTAAGTCATGTTCGGGAACATCATATGTTATACGGTTTGTTGTATTCCTCCACGCCTATTAACAAAAGACTCTCCATCTTTCTATTTGATATCGCAAAGGTCCTTGATGCTAACCTTGCGCTCAATGTTATGATGGAAGTGAGCTATGAACTTTTCAGCCAATTCTCCCCAAGATTGAATGACATGAGGTAGATGTGAGAACCATTCCATTGCTGGTCCGACCAAGCTTTGTGGGAACAGTCACATTAGATATGTCTCATCATGAGCGACTTTGACGCAACTAGAAAATAACTCTCGGATATGCTCAATAGGGTTGGTACTGCCCCTATACTTGTCAAATTTCAGTACCAAGAAGTGATTTGGGACATATCCAACATTTGCCCCTGATTTTGCATACCCATCATTTGGGTTTGAAGGGTTTTCATTTTTTGCATTAGCATGTCCGTTTGATATTGAGGCTGGTGCGTGTGGACATTCCTCTGTGCCATGGTGGGTATGAGGTTGTGCCACTATGTCCCTTGAGTAGGAACATAGGATTTCATCCTAGGGACTTGGTATAGATTCCCCACCGAGTGATTTGTAATTGGAGGGACATGAGTAGTCCATGGTGGGTTTTGATGTGTTTGTTGTTGTGACAGAAACTGGGGTTGATAATGCTGGGGTAGATATTGTTGCTGCTGAGGTTGGGTTTGGAACTGGGGTTGCTGTCATTGAGGTTGGATTTGAGTCAACTAAAGCTGGGGTTCCTGTTGCGAGAGTTGGAACTGAGGCAACTGTAGCTGGGGTTGTTGTTGCGGGGGTCAGATTTGAGGCAACTGAAGCTCGGGTTCCTGTTGCAGAGGTTGGGGTTGAGGCAACTGAAGTTGGGGTTGTTGTTGCAGAGGTTGGATTGGTGTCAGCATGGGCAAAGGTGTAGCCTTGGGCGGGCCTTGACTGTAACTTGTTCCTGTAGAGCTGCATCCCTGCGGGCATGATGTGTTGATCCCAAGGCTAGTGTGAATTGATTGCAGCAGTGACATAGTTTCAGAACAGTTGGTGTTTGGTGGGATGGAAGGCATAGCATGAGAGCTTGATTGTCCTAGCCATGAGACCAAAGGTGCAGGCATACTAGTGACCATAGGTGCACTTTGTTGCGAGCCTGTCATGCTTTGAGTAGAAGATGTGCTAGCCTGGGTCGGGTCATTGGGTTGATTGTATATAGTCTGTCGATGTGGGTAAAACCAATGGTGGAAAGATCTGTGACACAATAGCTAGTATCTGAGGAGTGTGAGTAGTGTTTTGACATGTGAGAGGGTTTTTGGGCCATATAGTTGATACACTAAATTCAGCGGGGAGTTTGACTCCCTTCTTTATTAACATGGCCAAGTAACATTCAGGATTCCTCTCTACAACAACGTTAACTTCTTTTGTGGAGTAAGCATCTTGTTCCGCATCTTCAAGTTCTTCTACTGTGATATCTTGGAAAAATCTGTCGGACGGGCTTGTTCAATGAAAAGAGAAGAACTAATGTTGATGAAGGGATTGTTCTCTTTCTCTGTTTCCTAAGCGGGGAAATGGTTGATATATGACTCATCAGGTTGAGTTCTAGCTTTAGACCTTGTGTAAGGTTCTCCCTGAGGTGTTTGAGACATAGTGCGGTCTAGGTTTTGTAACTAAAACAAGTGATATAAAGCAAACAACAAAGAAGATCCTTTCTGAGGAAGGTGGAGTTATGTTTTTGGACAAGGGTAATTCTAGGGACAGATTTTGATATAACTTGATCTCAAAGTGGTGATGATAAATGATAAGATTTGCCCACGTTTGCCTTGGACAAAGTCACTTTGATAAAGATGATGATGTTTGATATGATGAGATCAAGGTATTTATAGTCTAAACTTTTGAACTAACAATGTTTTTGACAATAATTGTGCTTTTACAGAGAAAGGGTAATCTTTAATGTTTAGAGATTCACACAATGTTCTTCGCATTTTCCTGGGATAGACACTAGTTTTGGACACCAAATAAAGACTTCTTTCAAGGTTTTAGGTCAAAATAGGAATGTAGTATATCTGGTCAATTGCGGTATAATTTCACCGATTGCGGTAAAATAACTGGTCGATTGCGGTAGTTTATCACTGATTGCGGTAATAAACACAATGATTGCGACAGTAAATGGATCAACTGCGACAAACTTCTTTCAATTGTGGCATAATGTAGGCAATTGCGGTAAATGAGGAACAGTCTAAAAAAGATTAGAGGATAAGTATCAGTGCTTGATTATTTTGAATTTTTCTGGAACAATGCTTATGATTTGCAAGATTGTTGACGTTAACAACCCTAGACTTTAACACGTTTGAGTGGTTTTGACAGTTTGGATGTTTTGTTTTGCGTTTTCAGAAACTGATCAAAGGAACAAGAATAATAGACACTATGTTTTGAAGAATGAAGATTGAAATTGTGTATGATCTACAACTTTTTCAAGTTGCAAGGTTATTACAAGGTCTTAACAATGAACAATCAGATCAAACTAGGTCAATGGCTTCAGAATACAATGTTATAGGCCCAATGCTCGAATGTCTGTTAGCTCACACAACAATTGTCACGCTACTAGGACACAAAGGTCCACGACGTAGGTGCCCATGTTTTTGCCGTTTCCAGGTATTGTTGCCGTGGAGTAAAGATCTCTTTCACTACACAAATATCGTGGGACACATATGTTGGGAATCATATGGCTTTTTCCTCTTCCTCTTGTGTTAGAGTCACTCTCCTATGAGACTTCCTTATATCTTTTTGTGGACACTTGTAGAAAGGATGCCCTTCGTCACCACAGTTGTAACAGTTTCTATTGAAGGTGCTGCTACCTCTACCTGAACCAAATCTGCCACCACCTCTTTGTCCACTTCTTTGATCTTTCATAGGTTACTTTCCTTTGTCACCTTGTCCTTGTCCTTCATTGGATATTCCACCTCTGCCCCTATTTGACTATCCTCTTCCACCTCCTTGTCTCTCTTGTCTTCTTCTCAACTTATCCCCAGCCATGGTAGCCAACTTGTAACACTCTTCCGCAGTGTTGGGTATATTCAAACTAATCTCATCATGGGTGTTTAATCTTAGTCCACCCATGTACCTTGCTACTTTCTCTTCCTCTTCTTCATCATGAGAAACTCTGATATCTAACTTGTGGAATTCTTCAGTATACCTTTGGACATCCATGTCCTTTTGTTTTAGGTTTTACTTATTTTTGTACAATTGAACCTTATAGTCCCTTGGAAGGAATTTATCGCTCATCTTTTCCATCATCCTCTGGCATGATGTGATCTTAGGAAACTTCTTCTTCCATCTTTGTTCTTGTAAGCAATCCCACCAAAGTAAAGCATGTCCCTTCAACCTGGACTTTGCAATCTTCACTTTTTGTCCATCATCAACATCTTCATAGTCAAAGAAATTCTCAATATAATTAAACCAGTCAATTAACTCTTCATCATTCATCTTTCCATCATACATAGGAATTTCATACTTACCCTTGTAGTCATTACCTTTAATGGCTTTTACAAATTTTGCCATCCTTGAATCCTCATGATAAAGCTCTTCACTTGGTGCTCTCTCTTCTTCTTCTTCTTCTTGGACCTCCTCTTCATGTTATTCTTCCCCTTTATTTTTCTTAATCATATCTCTTCTCATATTTTCCATCTATGCCTTCATCTTCCTATTCTCCTCTGCTTGCTCTATCTTTTCAACGTTTGTCATTTGTGGAGGCATTTCTAGAGCCTCTTCCTCAAATTCTTCAAATTATTCTTACTCTGACATATAAACTATACTCTCCAAAAGGTATCTTTTGTGCTCTGATACCAATTGATAAAGAGGCAAGTGGATTTACAAAACTAAAGTCTCTTAATGACTTTCAAATGTAAAAGGTGGATGATGAACCAAGGCTTCCCAGGTGCACTCAAATGGCTCTAAAAGTGAAGAATGAAACAAGAGACCTATCCACTACCTCCAACACCTTAGGAAATATTTAATACCAAATTAAAACTTCTTCTAATAGGTTACAACCCTCTGAAAAGACTCCAACCCTCAAATCTACTCTCTAGCATTAGTAGGCCTAGGAATCCTTGTAGCCCTATTTTTACTATTTTTTGGACATTTCTTCAAATTTTACCAAACCACTCTAGAATATAATTCTGGATTAGGATGCCCTTGTAGAAGTTTTTAAACATATGTCAAAACCATATGTTCTTGTTTTGGAGCATCAATCCCCAAAAACATTGTTTCCACTTGCTTGCTTAGGCCTAATAGGTCACTTTTAATAAGGAACCCTATTAGCGACTTAAAACCCAACCTTCCCACTTTTCAAAAGGTGTTCATATGGTCCCAATTAGAGAAATATGAAGTCAATTTAGCCCTATAGGCTTTCTATACCCAAAAGCCCCAAATTGCTCCTTCTAGGCCTTCAAAACTAGGGCTTCTTAAAAACAACTCAAAACTCGGTTCCAAAACTCCTCCTTCTAGATTCAGAATTGACTTGTCATATTATTTTTCTGTGTCAAACAAAAATATACCCTCCTTAAGCCAGATATGCTGCTGCTGCACTTATGGCATCAATTTCATTCCCTTTTGCCCCTCTTCATTATGGTGTACACCCACTAAATCAACTCCTCCCGCATCCAAATGGTTAGTAAAATCATACATATCTAACATAGGGTCCATTAAATGATAAACAACAAATAAATTCATTGAGTGACCCATTATATCATTAAAAAGACTAAAATGGAGCTATTTTAATGCACCAAAATGACCGTCTACAACAACTTTCCAAATCTGAAGAAAAAAATATTATAAAAGGATTCAATACAGATGAAAAATGATGTTATTATGCTCTTATGTCATCCACAACTCTGTTACAAATCCAAAACAATCAACAAGGCATTGAAATCAACAAGATTTACAAGGAAAAACTTGAGTTTTCACTCAATTCTCTATATGTCCGTACAGTCCATACAATATGTACTTTTCCATCATTTCAAGGCATATATAGCCTTCCCAAAACTTCCGCAATCGATCCAAATCAGTTGGATGGCTAACAAACACTAATTACATAGTTTTTCATGATTTCCCTCCAAAACCAACCTAACCATTGGTATTTGAAAATTTAAACTAAAACTATTTATTAAACATCTAAATCTAATTCCCCTTTATTTATATTTGATCCAACATGCATCCTTGGTTTCATTATGGTCTTCCTATCTTTGGGTGCTTCTGCACCATACTCCCCAGGTGAAGAAGAACTTTTGCCCCAAAAGGTTAAGGGCCTTGTCTTCACACCCCCAATCTTCTTTGATGGAATCTTGCAACCTTTTCTTCCTTGGGACAACTCTCCACCTCCTCCTTTTGACCTTGCAATAATTTGGTTAGAAACATGAAAATAAAACATTTTTATCAAGACTATGCTTGATATCATTGCACACGTGTTGTCTGGGACAATCAAAACCAAACTGCCCTTGCTGCTCCTTCTCTATCATGTCAAAGGATCATATGAACCATTTTTCTTCCCTCCATGGACAGGTCTGCAACTTCCTTCATTGGTTTTAGTAGAGGACACAAAACTGTCCCTACCAGGACACCCTTTGTCACCCAGTTGTCCTACCACACTATCCCTTTTTTCTCCAAATCAACAGACTTTGTGTTGAGTACCAATAAGGATTGTTTAGTCCTCTGATCCTTCTCCTGGAATTAGAGCTTTACATCTATCTACAAATCCAAATACTCCTTTCTTCCAAAGAAAACAATCTTTGTTTCATTAGCAACACTACTTTCCAAAGGTTTAAGGGTGAATACCCTACCATCCTTATGGACCACATAAGTATTTTCAAAACCATAATGAATAGTTCTTCTTGAAGACTGACAATGTCTCCCCAAAATAACATGAGAACAGGTCATTGGAGCAATATCACACAATACTCTATCATTGTAGTCACCAATTGAAAAATTAACATATGCTTGTTGTCTAATCACAAGACTTTGTTCATCACTTACCCAAGAGGCTTTATAAGGTCTGCTATGAGGAAACTTCTGCAAATTTAGTTTGTTAACCATTTCATAAGAAACCAAATTATCAAATGACCCTGAATCAATTATCATTTTAGATATTTTACCTTCACTCTTGCAATGAGTTCTAAAGATGGATACCTATGATTCTTCTTGCGTTTTTATTGCTGCTCCCTTTCTCACGATGAGTAGGTCTCCTTCAATATATGGTCCTATCTTAATGTTTTCATCTTTGTCTTTTTCATCTTCCTATTGTGTTAGAGTCACTCTCCTATGAGACTTCCTTGTATATTTTTGTGGACACTTGTAGAAAGGATGCCCTTCCTCACCACAGTTGTAACATTTTATATTGAAGGTTTTGCTGCCTCTACCTAAACCAAATCTGCCACCACCTCTTTGTCCACTTCTCTGATCTTTCATAGGTTCCTTTCCGTTGTCACCTTGTCCTTGTCCTTCATTGGATCTTCCACCTATTCCCCTATTTGACTATCCTCTTCCACCTCCTTGTCTCTCTTGTCTTCTTCTCAACTTGTCCTCAGCCCGGGTAGCCAACTTGTAACACTCTTCCATAGTGTTGGGTGTATTCAAACTAATCTCATCCTGGGTGTTGAATCTCTGTCCACCCATGTACCTTGCTACTTTCTCTTCCTCTTCTTCATCATGAGAAACTCTGATATCTAACTTTTGGAATTATTCAGTATACCTTTGTACATCCATGTCCTTTTGTTTTAGGTTCTACATATTTTTGTACAATTGAACCTTATACTCTCTTGAAAGGAATTTAACCTACCAAAGTAAAGCATGTCCCTTCAACCTGGTCTTTGCAATCTTCACTTTTTGTCCATCATCAACATATTCACAGTCAAAGAAGTTCTTAATATAATTAAACTAGTGAATTAACTGTTCATCATTCATCTTCCCATCATACATAGGAATTTCATACTTACCCTTGTAGTCATTACCTTTAATGGCTTTTGCAAATTTTGCCATCCTTGCATCCTGAGGATCAAGATCTTCCCTTGGTGCTCTCTTTTCTTCTTCTTCTTCTTTGACATCCTCTTCATGGTCTTCTTCCCCTTTATTTTTCTTAATCATATCTCTCCTCATATTTTCCATCTATGCCTTCATCTTCTTGTTCTCCTCTGCTTGCTATATCACCATCTTGACAAGTTCAGCGTTTGTCATCTTTGGAGGTATTTCTAGAGCCTATTCCTCAAATTCTTCAAATTATTCTTCCTCTCACATATAAAATATCCTCTCCCAAAGGTATCTTTTGTGCTTTGATACCACTTGATGTAGAGGCAAGTGGATTTACAAAATTAAGGTTTCTTAATGACTTTCAAATGTAAAAGGTGGATGATTAACCAAGGCTTCCCAAGTGCACTCAAATGACTCCAAATGGGAAGAATGAAACAAGAGATCTATCCACTACCTCAAACACCTTAGAAAATATTTAAAACCAAATTAAAAATTATTCTAATAGGTTACAACCCTCTGAAAAGACTCCAACCCTCAAATCTACTCTCTTGCCTTAGTAGGCCTAAGAATCCTTGTAGCCCTATTTTCACTATTTTTTGGACTTTCCTTCAAATTTTCCTAAACCACTCTAGAATATAATTGGGGATTAGGATATCCTTTTATAAGTTTTTAAACATATGTCAAAACCAGATGTTCTTGTTTTGGAGCATTAATCCCCAAAAATGTTGATTCCACTTTCTGGCCTAGGCCTAATAGGTCACTTTTACAAAGGAACCCTATTACAAATGTAACACCCAATCTTGCCACTTTTCAAAAGGTGTTGATATGGTCCCAATTAGAGAAATATGAAGTCAATTTAACCCTATAGGATTTATATACCCAAAAGCCCCAAATTGCTAATTTTAGGCCTTCAAAACTAGGGCGTTCTTCAAAACAACCGAAAACTCATTTCCAGAACTCCTTCTACTGGATTCATAATTTATTTGTCATATTATTTTGTTGTTTCAAACAAAAATATACCCTCCTTATGTTCTATACGCTGCTGCTACACTTATGGCATCAATTTCTTGCCCTTTTCTCACTCTTCCTTATGGTGTACAACCACTAAATGAACTCCTCCCACATCCAAATGACCCATTATATCATTAAAAAGACTAATATGGAGTTATTTTAATGCACCAAAATGACCACCTACAACAACTTTCCAAATCTGAAGCAAAATAGATTATAAAAGCATTCAATACATATGAAAAATATGCCCCTAGAGATTCAAGATCAAGGAATATCTAATTTGGACCATAATGTATGAAAAACTGAATATGCCCCAAGTGATGAGATGCCCCTAGCGATGGGGATTTTTTATTTAGATCAGACTAATTCGAGAATAATGTGAGAATATTTAATGATGCAATCATCTTGCCCCATCAGGAGCGAAATCGAAAGATGACACGTCATAATGATGAGAGCGAGAAATTGCAGAGAAATAAGATCGAAGATCTAGAGAGATCTAGAAATAGATCAAGAGGAGACAAAATTAATTTAGAGCGATCAAGAGGTCCTGTTGATTATGTTTGACCACAGGTGACCAGAATTGACTAGAGTTGAATTTGATGAAAAGATTGGAGAAATCGAGAAAATGATGACAAAAGAAAATGATGAGAAGAAAGCGACGTCAGAAAATTGACTGCACAAGCGTCTGATTGCGTTGGTCCCAAAAATTTAAAACGCGATTTCGAGCTACTTAGGAGTGTCAGATTTCAATTTCGATCATGAAAATGGGTTCAAAACGGTCCATTTAGCCAAGGGTGCTATTTTCACAGAAAACGGAGCACTTTGAAAAATTAGGTCAAAGGCTATATAAGGCTCGGAGAGGTCATTTTCAAATCATTATTCATCTTTGACTTTAGTGATGGTGAGGCTTCCAACTGGCATCGATAGCATTCTTGTGCACACACTGATTTGAGCTCTCCCGATGACACAACAGACCAGTGGAGTATGATGCACCTGTAAGTAATCATAACTTGATACTGTATTTCAGAAAAAATGTTATCAATTTTTTAGCATTTAGCATGTTTTTAGGCCTTTTTAACGTTGTCGCGTCCAATCTCACGCGAGGAAATAGTTTCCTCATGCCAACCTAGGTTTCCTTTCGCGCGAGGAATCTCTTCCCTCACACGGGTCAGGGTTTCCTCACACGGGCCCCTCCCTTGCGCTCGTGCGAAGAGTGTGCTTGCGCCGCATGAGATTTTAGAAATCTCGCGCAAGAACACATCCCGCCTCGTGCGAGTCAAAAAGCTCACACAGGAGCAGAGTTTCCTTGCACAGGAAAAGAGTTTTCTCGCATGGAAAACTGGCCAAAATTCAGAAGTTGTCATTTTCTTGCGTCGCAGAGTCAGCCAGTTGCAATATCTCAAAACCATGTGTAGGATAGGTCTGGAGTTGTAGTTGTTGTCTTTTCTTTGAAAATCATCATTGTTGAGGTACTGATCCAATTTCATTGCTTGCTTTGCAGGTTGACCTCCCTGACATCAATTTTCGATCACATCATCCTATCATGGGTGAGGTTCTTCAGAGGCTATCAGATGCTGATGGTGCCCACATCGATGAGCTAGGATTAACTTACCTTCATGATGCACCTGATATTCTGGTAAATCACGGATTACTGGGTGCCTTGGTTGAACGTTTCCATTTAGAGATGAACACCTTTCACTTGCCGCAGAGGGAGATGACGGTCACTCTTGAGGACGTATACCAGATTCTGAGAGTGCCTTTCCATGGAGCTCATGTGGAGTACAACACACAGCCTAGAGAGTGTACACAAGCTTTGAGAGCCATTTTTCAGGATGATTTGGTGATGGGCCGGGCCATCTCATGGGAGGAGTTGATACACAGTTACGACAGAGATGATCCCCTGGTAGTTGTACTAGCACTATTTCTAAGTTGCCATTTGCCATTATGTTACGGAAGATGTTGGCCGCTCCTAAAGCTACTCTTAGATGGGGCGAGTGCATGCTCACTCAGATGTACCATGAGATGCATGAGATCGTGTATTGAGGTGCCCGTACCATAGCAGCAGGAGTCATCATACTATGGATTTGGGCCTGGGACCACCTTCCCGTATGCAGGCCAATATTTCATGATACACGATAGCCTTTAGAGCCGTACATTTACATGTATGCAGGACCGATGATCCAGCCCGCACTGGGTAAGACCGAGCAGTGGAGAGCACATATAGATGACATGGTCGCAGTCATATGGTGACCTTGGGCAGCCATTGAGGTATGGGATGATGCTCACCATGAGTTATCATAAATGTTATGTTCACTTCCTTTGATAGGGCATACCATCACTGTTATTGAGCGCATCTTTCTCATGCGCGTATTGCACCAGTTTGGGGGACCACAGGATGTTTCTCAGGAGTATTGTACTTCTGCCCAATTTTTCGATGAGATGAAGAAGGGTTGGTAGAAATAGCTTGATATGGGCCGTAGTATGATAGATGCCCGAGTACCACCAGCCAGGTGGGATTTTATGGCCGCAGTGATGAATGCAGGTATAACACCTGTATATAGAGATCATATGTTAGCTCATCCATTCCCCATATTCACAGCTCCTATTGTGCCAATACAACAGGTGGTATGACCACCACCATAGTAGTAGGTCCCTCCATAGGTACAAAAACCCTAGGGACAATAGCCTCCCTTACAGCAGCATGAGAGAGTCATACGACCACGAACATCTCAGACTGATATTCCCGTTAGACCAATGGGATCAGATGTAGGTGTTGGGCCTAGCGGTAGTCAGGACATGACTGCTAAGAAGGTAGATCACATAGTTATGGCTGATGCTGTTTTGACTGATTGACCAGCAAGCGAACATGTATCACTTTTGCAGGAGGCACTCTGGAGGGTCCGAGAGAGAGCCCAACAGTCTCAGAGGGAGCACGACGACCTCCATACGCAGGTGATCATTTGAGATACATGGATAATCAGAGAGAGACCGAGAGATTTGGGAGTTGCGAGAGGCACTAGCGAGATAATAGCTAGAGACTAGATACGAGGCTGCTTAGGCTTCTTATTACTATGTTGCATATACTATTGTAGTTCCAGAGGTAGCGGATCAGATTCAGCCTTTTACAAAGTATGCTCTCACGGGCCATTTCATCGGGACCACCTCCAGCGGGACCTCCTCCTTACCAGCAGGGTATGCCAACCCCTCCACCTCCTCTGAGTGGTTAGATGAGATACATCGATATATATATTGTACCACCATTTTGACATATTGTGCTCGAGTAACACCCTTGTACATTGTGACCGATCGATATATATATATGAGCTCAATTTTTGGCATCATTGTACATGTTTATATATTTCTTTAGATGTGTATGTTTTATGAGATGATTTCCTATATGATTAGATGTATGGATTAGAAATGTATGTTATGGATGGATATGCAAATGTTTATTTGATGTCTGAAAATGCTATGTATGATTTGATTTATTCTTATAATGGATGTACGTGTTTATGTATATATAAATGCAAATTAATGTATGGAAATGCACTTTTTGGAAATGAATGTAATGCAATGGTACTAATCATCTCATGCAAGATATGTCAATATACAACAGGTACTAACCAAAAGAATGCGCAAAAAGATTGAGATCAAGGACCAAACACTTGTGCAGTCGAGAGGAAGCCATGATGAGAGATGAGGACCCTTGAAGAATGAGAAGATAATGAAGAGAGCACCAAAACTGCCACAATGAAAGCCTAAAATGCGAATGCAAGCCTACAATGCAAATGCAAGCCTAAGCTAAATGCAATCCTAGGACTTGGTTTTTGTACTCATTATATTTATCATCATCAAGTGCTTTTGGATCATCAGAGTCAATACAATCCTCACTGGTGCCGTAGTGACCATAAGAATATGAATATGACTTTCATCGGATAAAATGTAGGAAATGAACATAAGCACCAAGGCAAATCAGCTAAGGTGACCTGAACATTGTTTCCACCTTGATATAGTAAGAAATCACAAGTAAACAAACAAAGCAATAAAAGTCAATGAGATAGTTCTGACCTCCCCTTGGTGTACAAATAAACAAGATCGAGGTATGTGAGGCTTTTCCACCTTACTGCAGAAGCTCTTATCACATACGCCCTATTAATTTGACATTGCCGGATCATCGAAACCACAACAAAAAGTAGTAGACAAAGAAGATATCAATGAAATTCATGAGAACAGACATCATACCAACAAAGAGTCAATCACATTTCAACATGTTTCAAGGCTTACGAATGTGTCTATGTTTAGGGTGTTGAAAAACAATGTTGTGCTTTTGAGTGCAATGTGTTTGATTGTTGTTGAGAGATGTTTACGTCGCGAGATATCCGAAGTGTGTTGAAAAAGATAGATGTGTCCAAAGAGAGTGTTGAGAAACATTGTTTGATTAAGGTGTTGAGAAACACTAGTTTGTGCCAGTAGAAATTTGTCCTTTGACAAGATTACTGACTCAAGTGTAAACCAAAGAGCGAACAAAATTGGGAGCCATGCCCCCAAGTAACGAATGGATCGAAGCCGAACAAATAGATATCGAAACAATGGGAGAAATCTCAACAATGTAGTGATAGTAGGCAGACTCAGTGAGAACCACTGGTGACTGTCGCAAGAGATTCTCAAGCATAACGATTGATAACGAGATCTAGGCATCAGAAGGCAGACGTAGTGAGAACCACTGGTGACTGATGCAAAAGAGAGTCTCAAGAAGAGATGAAGTGCTACGAGGCATCGGTAGGCAGACGCAGTGAGATCTACTGGTGACCGATGCAAAATACATGCCCCCAGACCAGGAACATGTCTTTGAGTGTGACCAGTTTCAATCCATGTGAGGTCGAGAAAAATCTTGAAGGTGACTGAAAGAAAAAGCATGAGCACAGTAAAATAGGAAAGCAAACTGAGGCGGGAAAGCAAACTGAAGCAGGAAAGCAACTACGAGAGAGCCAAGATATGCTGTGACAGATAAAGCATTGCGTAACAAGAGGCACCTATTTACCAGGTTTTCACCATCTTGGTAGAAATTCTATTTTTTCTACCATGATGCCTGTTTACCAGGTTTTCATCAATGACACATTTTTATCTTTTTCTCTTTTTTTGTATTTTCAATTTTTTTGTTCTTTTTTCTTTTTTGATTTTTTTTTGTATTTTTTGATTTTTGATTATCAAGGCACATGTTTACCAGGTTTTCACCAGGACAAATAGATACATCAAAGTGCCTATTTGCTAGGTTTCCACTAAGATCATCATTTTTTCAGGACATTTTACAATTTTTACGATTTTCTCAGAATAAAGTATGTACATGCGCATGCAAAAGATATCTCAACTGTAGAATTTTTTTAAGTGAAGAGTGTTGATGGGCACTTTGAGTGGTTCACCTTCTATAGTGGAGAGTTGATAAGCGCCAGACCCAAATACTACAGTAATAATATAAGGACCAAGCCAGTTTGGCTCAAATTTTTCTTTCTGAGTCCGCTGTTGCTGATTTTTGGGGTTCTCTTTCAGGATGAGATCACCCATTTGGAAGTCTCTTGGTCTAACCTTCTTGTTATAACTCTTAGATATCCTCTTTTGATATGCTTTGAGATGATCAAATGCCACCTTCCGACGTTCATCCAGCAATTCAAGCTCTAGTAGCTAAAATATTCTAATATCGTAATCAGTAATGAGGCCTTTTAGAGAGACTCGCAAGGTAGGAATCTCAACCTCAATAGGCAGTACTACATTTGCACCATAGACTAAAGCAAAGGGTGTGGCCCCTGTTGGAGTTCTTATACTAGTGCAATAGGCCCATATAGCCAGATTAATCTAGAGATATCAATCTTATCCAGATTTGTGTACCGTACGGTGCATGATCTTTAGAATTGTTTTATTGGAAGCTTCGGCCTGTCCATTACCCTGAGGATAATAAATAGACAAGTGTTGAATAATCTTGAACTTAGGGCACAAATTTGTCAGATCTTTGTTCTTGAATTGTCCTCCATTATCGGTGATAATAGAAGAGGGTACACCATATCTACAGATAATGTAGTTTAGTATGAACATAGCTACAGATTTGCCATCAGCTACACTGAGAGGTACTGCCTCAACCTATTTAGTAAAATAATCCATAGCAGTGATGATGTACTTATGTCCTCTCAAAGAAGATGGATATATCTGAGCTAGTAAGTCGAAAGCCCACTGTTGAAATGGCCAGAAAGTGATAAAGGGAATAAGATCCTTGGCTGGAGCATGAATCAAATTATCATGGAGTTGACATTGTTTGCAAGACTTGGCAAACTATGTAGCTTCCTTCTCCATATCGGGCCAATAATAACGAGCTCTAATAAGTTTACGAGCTAGTGTCAGACTATTTGAGTGAGAACCATAAATGCCTTCGTGTACCTCTTTTAACATGCGTTTGGACTCATCAGGTACTAGGCACCTAAGGAGGGTACCATCTAGACCTTGTCTATACAAGTCGTTTGCTACGATGACGTACCGTGAAGCACTGCAGATAAGGTGACATTTTTCATTTCTATTATGTGTCAGGAATAATTTGGTCATAGAGATAAGAGTAGATGTGGTGGTAGCGAGATGAATCATGTCCAATGACTGAATAGATCATCTGGGAGTCAGGGGAGTGATAGGCAGTGTAGCATAACGTCTCCACTAGAAACTCGTGTCTGAAATCATTCTCCGGCATTTGTAACATAGAAGCTAGAGTAGCCATAGCATCAGCCACTTTATTATCCACCCTGGGAATTTGTTGAAAAGTAACATGTGAAAAGTATTTCTTAAGGCTGTCAACCATCTTTTTATAGGGTACTAGCTTTTCATGTTTCTTCTGATAGATGTCATTCACTTGATTGATAACTAGTTTTATGTCTCCAAAGAATTTTAGTTCATCCACTCGCCATTCAATAGCAATAATTAGCCCATTGATCAAAGCTTCATATTCTGATGCGTGAGAAGCATAATGCACTCGTCTAGGAATTCCATCCTTAATGGTTGATGATCTGTAAGAGGTGCTTCAGCTAACTGATCTGCAATCACTTGCCGCCCCTTAATAGCTTTCCTTTGAACATATGTAATATCAAATTCACTAAGGAGTATGACCCATTTAGCTAGTCTACATGTGAGGGTAGCTTTAGTGAGTAAGTATTTCAATGGATCAATCTTTGTGATTAGCCTTGTAGTATGAGCCAACATGTAGTGTTGTAGCTTCTAGGAAGCAAACACCACTGCTAAGAAAGCCTTCTCAATTACAAAATAATTCATTTCGTAAGAGACCAATGTTCTGCTGATGTAGTAAATGACTCTTTCTTTATGATTTTGATCCTCTTGGGCCAATAGTGCACCTAGAGATGTTTCCATTGCTGAGATATATAAGATCAAAGGCTTCCCCTGAATAGGAGGCATCAATATGGGTGGATTGGATAAATACTGTTTAATCTGTTGAAAGCCTTGTTCACATTCTTTGTTCCAGTCACAAGTCACACCTTTGTGACTTGTTAGCTAATTGCGATATGAAATGCCTAATAGATTGGAGCCGAACTTGGAGACCTCTTATTTGTTTGATGTTATGAGGTGGAGGAATTTCCATTATAGCTTGTACCTTTGTTGGATCCACCTCGATTCCTTTAGCAGAGATGATATAACCCAATAATTTTCCTGAAGTAACCCCAAATGCACATTTCTTAGCTTTAAGGCGCAACCTAAATTTTTCCATACGATGTAGTATGGGACCTAGATCAGTGAGATGTGTCTTTCTATCCATACTTTTAGCAAGTGTGTCATCCACATAGTCCCCCATCGTCCTATGCATCATGTCATGAAAAATGGTAGTGATAGCTCTTTGATAATTAGCTCTAGCATTTATTAGACCAAAGGGCATAACATTCTAGTAGAATGTACCCCATGCATAGGTAAAAGCGGTCTTCTCTTGCTCCTCTGGTGCAATTTTAATTTGATTATATCCAGAGAAGCCGTCCATTAGCAAATACATCTCATATCTTGCTGTCATGTCCATGATCATGTCAATATTGGGAAGTGGAAAATCATCTTTGGGACATGCCAAATTTAAATCTCTAAAGTTTGTGTAGACACTTATAGATTTATCATGTTTAGTTACTGGGACTGTATTAGAGATCTACTCTGCATAATCAATCGCTCGAATGAACCCAGCTTTTAGAAGTTTTTCCAATTCGGCCTTGATCAATAAAGCCACATGTGGGTGCATCTTTCTAAGTTTTTGTTTGACAGGTTTCACACATGGAGTTATTGATAAGTGATGCATAATGAGATCACGATCCACACCTGGCATGTCAGAATACGTCCATGCAAAATTTATCTTTTTCTGTTGGAAGAATTCTATGAATTCCTTAAGTTCTTCTGTAGGTAATGACTTGGCCACATGAATGATGTGTGGATGTTCTTTTGTTTCCAGATTTATCGTCTGAGTTTGCTCAATTAACACTGATGAGCATTCCTGGAAGTGACTCAGAAGTGCATCAAGTATCTCATCCGCAGGCACCTCAGAGAGGTTTTCACCTTCGGATACATCTTTTCTTTTTACTTTTTTTTTTTTCTTTGATACTGCCACAATGTGGTTTTCACCATCAGAGCGCCTATTTTTTCTTCTTTTAATTTTCTGACTAAGATACTTGATGTCTGCCTCGGTGATGTTGACACTTTCTTCACTAGTGGAGGACCTTACGGCCTTAACAGCATGAAGGTAGCAGGCTAGAGTGTAATCATTCTGGAATGTAAGGACTTCACTGGATGAAGAAGGGGAATTCCAGTATATTAATTCATGATGTTGGAGAGGAAGAGATGTGACAGGTTCAAGTGCGTTCACAGTATAGTCATTGAAAGAGTTAACTAGCAAGCTGAGAGCTAAACTGATCTCATCCAAAGGTGTTTTTGAATCCTTTTGATATCTAACGACTGAAGTAGAAGACATTTTGACACCTATAGACTCGAACTCGTTAGAACTTTCACTAGACCCCTCACTTATGTCGAGAAGTCTTTCATAAGATCCTTCTGACAAACTATCAAATTCATACTCATGAGAGTCTATATCCAAACTCTAACTTGGGTGCTTGCACCATGAAGGTTTTTGAGTTCTTGCAACAGTAGCCTATTCTTGTGTCAACCACTCTTAAAATTTTTGTGGCATGTACCGTTTACCTTGGAATTTAGGTTCTTGTAAGTCTTTCCATTGCTCAAAAGTTAATGTCTCAAATGGAGTGGTTTTATCAGAATCACCGTCACTCTCAGTTGTACTAACATGCAACACAAATTTTTCTGGTTCAGCAAAGAATGCTGCCAGGTCTGGACGAATGGGATAAGGAAAAAAATCCTCATCCGAGCTATCTTCTATGGTGTCAACTACAGCTGTACCTTCAAGTTTTGGTGCAGGTTCTACTTCTGGCACAAATTTATTGATCCCTAGATGGAACGAGATATTTTTGAAACCTAAACCAGTGGTGTCTTTTGTCTTTTGACCTATAACTTGAATAGGTTCTAGTAACCCATTTCCATTTACCCCTATTGGGGCACTCCCTTTGTACCTAAAACATTTCATAATTTTAAGACCTTCATTGTTGGGGTTTAGTTCTTGAGCTGGGGCAGTCTGTTCAACTGTGTTCTTTACTTTACAAAGCCAAACCTTGATATCTCTTTCCTCATCTTCATCTTCCAATGGTGTAGCAGATCGTACAAATGCACGATCATAAACTATCTCAGGAGTAGCGAAAGATTTGTTGTACTTAGAAAGTCTCCCATAAGAGTGGGGAGACAGGGGTAGAGCTGCTAATGACACCATGGGTTCTATTTGATATCCCCCTATGCCTATGTCTATGGTTTTCAGTGTCTGTTCCATGTCTTTGATCTTGGCATCACAGAGATCTGTGTATTGTCTATTAGTTGGAACAAGACTGTCAGTTGATTGAGTGAGAGCATTACAAGAATAACCCATACTAGCAGGAACTGTCACCTCTGCACCTTGAAAAGAAAACTTGATACACTGATGGTATGTAGAATGAACCGCTTGCATGTCATGGATCCACGGTCTTCCTAGTTAGCTATTATACAGAAGAGGAAGGTCTAGCACCTGACATGTGACGTTTCTTTCAACTGGGCCAACCCAAATGGGGAGCACAACTAGACCTTTAGATTGTCTCATAGGGTTTTATGGTAATTCTTTTATGAGAATCTATGCGATCCTTGCCATAACCAAGCTGAGCAAGAAAATGAGTGGAGCAAATATTAAGACCATCACCATTATCAATGAGCACGCAGTGGACTAGCTGTTTACCAATCATGACTTCTATGTGCACGGGAGCATTATGCGGGTGACTACTTGAATGATCATCTTCTTCCGAGAAGGATAAATAATGTGGTGAGGTCAAGTGACCCACCATGGATTGAAATTGATCGAGATTGATATCTTTGGGGATGTTAGCTTCGGTGAGAGATTTGTCCAGAATTTGCCTATGAGTAGGCGATATTTTCAATAGCTCAAAATATTTATTTGAGCATTGGTCCTTTGAAGCTGGTCAGGAATACTATAACCAATAGTAGGAGGCGTAGGGACCACCTTCATGATCTTGTTGGTAGAGCCAACAACATTCTTATTCACAGTTTGTTTGGGCGCGGACGTAGTAGTAGGAGGGTTAGGACCCTTGATAGATATTCTAGCGTAAGATCTAGTAACAATGTTCGCACAATCTCGAGATGTCTCATATTCAGATGATCAAGACCCAGGGCCTCAAGACAAATGAGGTTCTGGGATTAGAAGCATTCCCACTTCCCTTGCTAGTAAACATATTGCAATATTCCACTTCTACTGGTTCCATCATGTTGATCACATTATCATAAGTGGTATGTGCGTAATTAACTTTGGCATTATTCTTCTGAGCGTTGGAGGATTCACCTTTCTCGTGACAAGGAAAGGGATCTTTGAATGCTTGATGATACAAATTCTTGTTATGATTCTCCACAACAATAACCTTGTTATCAATCAAATCTTGGAATTTATGACACAATTGGAGACATGTAGTAGTCTTATGACCTTTATTTTGATGGTAGTTATAGTAAGCATTCTCATTCCACCGATGAGGTTGTGGTTGTGGATCGTATAGACGTTTCTCCAAAGGAGAAAGAATCTGATTTTGCACCAAAGTTTTGAAAACCGCATCAAGCAGTTCTCCCAAAGAGGTAAATTCATGCTTGGGTCGCGGTGCTCAAGATTTGTTGCCAGAAAATTTAGAAGGTTGTTGAGTATTTGTTGCAGCCTTTTTAATAGCTTTGGTCACTCGTATACCCGAGGTGAGGTTGAAGACCAGTTTTGAAGAAGTTTAATTCATGTTATTGACCACCCCATCATTCACAACATCCCTATTTTTGTTGGAAAATTTCCCTTTATCTTTGTTGGAAGATGAGGGATTTTGCTTGTTATCTTTATACAAGGTCAATTCGCCTTTTTTAACCACGAATGCTTCTATTCTCACAGCTTTTTTTATCATACTATCAAATTTAAGGGGACCTTGAAGTTGTACTTGATACCCAAAATTAGGGGTAAGATTATCCAAGAATATATTGAGTTTCTCAGACTCTGGTATTTTGCGAGGGTACTTTGTGCAAAGTTGTCTCCATCTTTGGAGAAATGTCAAGAATGGTTCCCCTTGCTTCTACTTAAGGTTGCAAAGGTCCCTTATGTTGACAGGATGTTGAATATTATGAGAATAGTGTTGTATAAAGAGATTGGCAATCTCGTCAAAAGTCTTGATACCAGTGGGTAGTCACGAGAACCATTCCATAGCAGGTCCACCCAAACTTTGTGGGAAAAGATGCATCAAATATGTTTGATCATGTATAAACTTCATCGATAAGGCACCAAATCTCTTAAGTGATCCCGAGGATCAGTGGTACCTAGATACTTTTCATATTTATGATGCTCTACACCTTTGGGAAAAGGTGGCATAACAGTACTCTTATCGAAAGGAAAAGGACATATACTTTCCATTGTAAACTGTTGCGTTGGTTTGTCCTTATCTTTCACAAGTTGGCTGATTTGACCTTGCATGTCTTGAATTATCTTATGCAACTTGGAGGTTTTAGTTTCCTCTTCTTTAGCGACAAGCGTTTCCACTTGGAAGTTTGCGGGTAACTTGACCCCTTGTTTTGCCAAATCTAGGAAGTATTTTTCTTTGTCTTTTGTGAGAACTATCTCCATCATTTTGATGAGAGATTTATTAGACTTTTCTGTGTTTATGTCATCTTGAGTGATTGGATCATCATCATTGCCAAGGATTTTATAAATACTATAAGTCTGATCTTGACCTTGGTGATGTTCTTCTTCTTGATGACCTTGTTTATGTTGGGATTGGTCGTGACCTTGCATGTAATTGAAACAAGATGTCATCTTGTCAATGCGAGATTGTTCTGTATGCATTCCTTCAGTATGAGTGTGAGTATCATGTGGAGGAATCGTAGCCAATGTGCTCTTTGGTGAATCAAAAGGATTGAAGTGTTGAAAAGGATCACTAAGGTAGCAAGGATCGTTAATGGTATCAACCCAAACGGGTTATTTTTTGAAGCCTAGTTGATCTGAAAGAAATGGATTATGCTGATCTTGAAATGACAGATTAGAGCAAAACTGAAGCACTAGTTTCTGATTAGGACTCAGATCTATACTGAATGGGGAAGAGGAACGTGAGGATCCCTCTTGATTATCAACTTGAATAATGGGTTCAGAATGACCTTTTCCTTGATTGCGAGGTTTACTTCTACCTACTCCAGAACCGCGTATGGGAAAAATATTACCGCTCCTAGTCGTAACAGGCATAGAGAAAGCTGATACAAGAGGAAACTTAAGATCTGACTCAGAACTCTATCTCTAGAGGTATCAAAAAAAATAGGTAATAGGCTAGAACAACCAAGGTGTGAGATGCACCCGACACGAATTGTCAAAAGTATGGCTAGAACAGCCAACATATGACTATCGTCTTGCAAGGTACAAAAAATAGAAGAAAATAGGATGGAGACAAAGAGACAAGACAAGTTTGAGTATGAATCAGTCAGTTTGCAACTCAAAACAACTAGTTTCAGACTGTAGACAACGAGGAAACAAGCAATCAAACCCCAAACAAAAGGCAGATCAGGTAGAAAGTTCACCAGTTAACGGGAAAAAGGTCATTGTTTTGGAGGCCAGGCTACAGATTCACATGAGGAAATGCCTCACCGCATGAAAAAGTACTAAACTTTGCGTGAGAAAATGCCAGCTCGCATGAGCAAGTGCCAAGTTTTTGAAAGTTCACGCGGGAAAACACTAAATTTTGGTAAACAGACTCAGTTTTCGAGGTAAAATTTAGATTTTGAGACACAGCAGGAACTGTTCGCCTTTAATTTTGTTGCCATTAAACTAAATTCCATTGCCTTTAAGCAAATATTTGATCGCCTTTAAGCTAAATTGCTTCACTATTAAGTGAACGTTCGTCACCTTTAAGAATAATAATGCCACCTTTAAATCTGATGTAAAGGATTAAAATTTGAAAACTGATTTTTGTTTGTAATGATTTGCAGATTGTGAAATTGAGGAAAATAAGGAAGGCTACATGCAGAATACTAGATCATTTTCATGAAAAAGAGGCAAAGAGATTGAACAAGTATGCAAAGAAGATAAAATGGGAAAAAGAGATGGAAACACTTGGAGAAGAGGGAAAAGCATATAATCGGTATGTTAGTATCATCAACATATATCAGACATAATATGGAGTATCAATCAATTTAGACACTTATCTTTTGCAGATCTCATTAATTTAGAATTGTTGATTTTTCTATCATTTGGTTTTCTTTCACTTTAGCTTGCTTGTCTTGGACTAATGTTCATGGAAACATTGGATGCAAAGGAGATGGCGTTAAATGGTAAGGTAAATGGTTAAAATCATAAAAATGCATTATCATCGTTGAAGGTGCACACTAAAAATTCTAAATCTTTCATGTGCATTTATTTCATGTTTGGAAATTTAAATTCATACACAGACTAATTAGGAGACCTTGTTTGTGAACAAAGATAGTAGGCCTATTCTCTCATCTTTTTTGATGTGATCAAAATGCCAAACCTATCAGAGTTCCCAGCTTAGTTAGAAGAGGCCCAAAAATGAACCGTGTGTTCTTCGGGTTTGGAGGTTAAGGATAGTGGAGGTATGCTCTCACCTGTAGGTGATCAGAATACCAGACCTATGCTAACTTTGATTTAATTCCAAATAGTGCATTTTCTTTAGCCCTAGTGGGCCTACCTCTTGAGAATTCACCTTACGAGGCCGATGAGAGGGATGACCCAAGTGGGATACAACCACTTAAGCCATGGTGATCTAACCCACTCAAAAATAAAATGCATTCATCCTTAATCAGGTGAGTGATGAAAAGCTTTCAACAATAGACCTCCTCTAGTAGTCCTTCGGGATTGCACAAAACTTTGTTTTCATGATGGTGGGAGGCTCTCGTAAAGGAAAGTAAAACACAAATATCTTTCAAATAAAATCTTAATTAAAACCTGGTTAACTAGTAAGCTCACCTTTTTATCCATGAAAGCCAAAATTGACCATAGGTAGCTTTCTTGTATTGTCTTTTATGTAAATGAACCGTGGAAACGACCAAGAACATACACTTTATGTATAAATTTTAGGGTTAAAAACAAGTGTTTGTGTGTTTTTTGTGTTTGATGATCCAAACAATCGAAAGGAATTATCCATTTGAGATCAAAATTCAAACACAAATTTCAAAATTTCATGAAATCAAAGGAAGATTATGCAGTTGTTTTCTTTTTCACAATGTTTTGTTTCTTTTAACAATTATAAGTTGCTTTTTCTCATCATAACATCACCTTTGAGAAGTAAAATGTCACATTTTCTCCTTGAAGTGTTTCCTATAAAATTTCGCCTATAAACATAGAGTACTTGCAAATTTTTTTGATCAAAATTGAAAACATTGTTGAATACCCTTTTCATAGTAGGGTCTATGTTAGTCAAAAAAGATTTAAAATTCATCATAATTTAGACTGTCAAACAAATTGATTCATTTACATTTTCTTTCTTAAACATCAACATTATGGAGTGTGGTCAAATCATCATTGACGCTGGATTTCTAGAAGTTCGTCATCAAAGGATTGCCAATCCTTTTCCTAAAATTACAGAAATCGAAGTCAATATTCTAAATCTTCATCATAGGGATACACCTTTCCTTATTAGACTTCAATCCAAGACACACTTTACCTTGGTTAAAACATCATTGAAACTCCAACCCATCAATTGTTAGGACAACATAACCTAGATTTTAAACCTAGTTAACTCACTCAAAGGAATCTTCCTTCAAAGGGGTACCACAAGATTATGCCGGAAATAACAAGGGCTCATAAGTACTCAATACAAGATAACAGAAAAGTGACTCATGAAGAAGTACCACTTCAACAAAAAACTCAACGTAAATCACACTCAGATCAAACACATCAAGTGGACCAAACTCGATGAGAGGATCAAGTTCAAACCACTCAATCCAAGATGGAAAATGATTGGTCCCATTAATACTATAAGGTCCAGTATTACTGAGAGGGGAGGGTGAATCAGTAATCTATCAGATCTGAAACTTTTCACAAATCATTCTGTTAGTGCTTTTTCTTGCAGTATCAAAACAGATCAATAACTTAATCAACTCTATAACTCCCAACTCCTGATTATTGCAAGACAAATTCTAATTGATGAGGATTTGACCCTCCTTCTTCGAGATCCACATCACTTAGGCGGGTATTTCCTAATCTGCACACGTATGACTCCTTTGTAACAAATACAAGCTTGCAGATATATAACTGTGGAATAGTTTTCAGAACTTTAGGTAACAAATACCTCAAAACTAGAGCATAGAGTATTTCTGAAAACTAGAGCAATTCTAACTTCTAACAACATGAAAGGGAAATGTTTTTGATTATGTATTTTGGGTTAATGGATCTCTGAAATACCTCAAATCTTGCATAGACCAGTGCCTTATCCAATGGGCAACAGAGTCAAACATAATATTGCAGAGAAAATCATGAACAAAGGAAAACAACACAGTCTGATATGTCTATATGTCTTACATAAGACAAACCCTATCAATCAAGTTCTACTTGTGAATCCACCTGTGTATTTCAAATATGCAACTCCCTACTCAAAGAATTTAACCCTCCCCATGGAAGAGACCTTGGTATAGACAATACATTACCAACATCCACTGGAAAGATAAGATTTGCATACCCTTGATATTGCAACTCATACACATTTGAAGACAAATCTTAAATCACAGTCATTCCTTAAATGACTCTATTGGTGATCAACAACAAACAAGATTAAAACATCCTTAATGCTTTATTCTCTATGATTCAGAAGCAAAATGGAGACAACTTGATATCAAAACAACAAAAGCTGAATTTCATTCATAAGAAACTATTATAATGATGTTCTTCTCAGAAACAAAAAGGATAAGAAAACACCCTATATGCATAGAAGAGAGAAAATATACAGAAGATACCACACTTGGAACCTGCTCTGAGACTTTTGGCAGAGGAACTGGACATAGTCTGAAACCTCCCCAAAATAGAGCAGCAATAGGAACCCCTAAAAATGAGAAAAAAGAGATACAAATATAGAAGAAGGAAACCATAAAACCCATTCTGGTTAACATTTGTCCTCTTTGAAAATATGATATGCACTTATCCCTCTTTCTCCAAAGAAATCTGATCTCCATCGGTGACTTTTCAAAATATGATTTTATCCTCTTTTCAAAAACCTAACTCTACAAAGAAATCTGATTTCATTTTGTGAGAAGATATCCTCTAAATCTGATTTCAAAATTTGATCTCATTTGCCATTAAGAAAGTCCTCCAAATCTGATCATTCTCTGAAAATATCTGACTTCATTCTGCCTCTGAGAAAATCTGATCAAATCTGATTTGAAAATCTGAGAAAATATCTCTCCATGAAAGCTTCTTTGTCAAGACTGCAATAAAATATATTTCATTTGGATACAGGAAAAGGGACATGCTGTTTTAAATATTTCAACTTTGCACTTTATTTGAGATTTCTGCATTTTTGTCTTATTTGTATGCAAATCAGATTTAATTTTCCCCTTGATATTTGCACACTCAATAATGCTTTTAAATCTTCTTATCTTTTAATTCCTGTACATTTCTCTCCCTTTGAAATTCTCCTTTATGCCTTTTCGCCCAGATTTCACCAGAATTGAACATTTGTCATATGCTGATTGGCTGCTCCTAATTGGCCTTGAACTAATCTTCTCACCCCAACTCACTTAGAGACTACTTAGTCTCTAGATCTCTGAGAAATTTTCTTAACCATGGTATCTTTTAGAGACTTGGAGACAAGATTTAGTCTCTAAGTCTCAAATAAACTTTAACTTAACCATGCCTTAACCATACCTTGACCACGATTACTTCTGTTCAATGTCTCCGAGTCTCTAATAGATTTCCTTGACCCTGAGTTTGTTAGGAGACTTAACGCGAGCCCTAGATCTGATCTTGATCCGATGGTAGTCGCTCAATCTTGGAATGAAGGCACTTAACATTTTTTCTTGCATGACTTCGCGATTGCGGTTTACTAGCCTCTATCGCTGAATCTCTGATGCTATCTCCTAACCGCATTTTTCTAATGCGACTGCGCGACTGCAAAGTGTTTGAGTCTTGGAAGCCCTGTTGGTTATCTTGAAACATCTTGCGACTTCGCTCGATGGTTAACTGATTTCCAGTCGCGTGATCGCGCATGGTTTTCTCCGACCGTGGTTACCTTTCGTGACTTCACGACCAATCGCCACATGTCCCTTCATCCTAGTCACTATCTGCGCCACCTGTCTGCAAAATTTGGTCTTTTCAGTCGCCGACACGTTTCCTGAGGCACCCATCACCTGCGCATGTGGAGAGCCTCCTACTCATCTTCACATTTCTATATGTTTGTGCTTTTCCTTATAAATAGCTCAAAGCTCTTCTCTGGGAGCAATGTAGACTAAAGCCCTTTGTGTTTTAAAGCATTTCAAACATTTTGCACTCAAAATATGGGGCCCACTAGTGCATGCAATCCTCCAGCCAAGGGACCCACTAAGGGGCCTCTTGGTTTCTTACTTATTTTAATATGCAAGTGCCATAGTTTATAAATATTAAAAAATCCCATTACCTGCTGCATGTGGGATATTCAACTTTCACAATTTCAAGCCTGGGAGCCCCTTCTAGCATGCTGCGCAACTCTTTTTTCCAAGGCATGGGATCTCTATTCCATATCCCTGTGCAAGACCAGATCTCTTATTGCTTGGACATTGTGCAAGCTTCTTCACATTACATCTGCAAACATTAAATGTACCTTTGCATTGACACCATGTGTAGGGTCTCCAATGGTTTAACACCTGCGTGGGCTTCTCAATGCTATATGGACTTTAAAAGACTTACACCTTTCAATGTTTAGTGTGGGTTACACCTGCCAGTTGCAAATTTTGTTTTATGTTTTCACTTTTGCAAAGAAAATAGCACATTAAATCCTCCTTTCACAATGTATTTTGGTGCTGCCACTCTACGCAACCCTCTCCTTGGTTCATTTCTCACTGCAACATACTTGGTGTCTGCATTGTTTGGTAACTATTATGCTTCCCCCAATCTGCGCAAGCTTCCAATATTTATGCCTTGCGGAATGCATTAAAGATTCCATATTGCACTTTGTTTAAAAGTTTATAAAACATTTCATCTCCTTCACATGCTACGCAGGGTCCTCCCAGCTCATGCTTTTTGATTGGAATGTTTTGAATGTTTATGTTTGTCCTCCATGTGCTACGTAGCCTTATGGTCTTTGTCATTTTTGCAATGTTTAGTTGTTTTAAATGCTTCCACCAAAACCAGTGCATGCTTCTTTGTAATATGATTTTAAACATTTTTAATGTTTAAAAACTGTTCTATACTCCCCCTGTCAATTTGTATTTGTTTTGGGGCTTTTAAAATGTTTTCTAATCTTGTGTGGGTTGCTCCATCTTCAAATAATGCGCTGGGTTTATCCTCCAGTTTCTACGCTGGACTCCAACTCATTAGCGCAACATACCTCTTTTTTTTTGGAGCAAACATCTTTCTTTCACATGCGTGGTCTCTTCTGTCTTGCATCTGCATGTGTTTTTTTAAAGTTTAAAACCTCTCCTTCAATGCTTGCATGGCATTACCTTGTCTTTTAAAAGTTTTGACTCCTTCAAAGTCAGCACAACTTCATCCTCTACAAATACATTTTTAAATGTTTTAAAATGCCCTTCAAGTGTGGACACCTCCTTGTTCTCTCCAATGTCATTTGTATTTGGTGAGGCATTAAAATTCTTGTAATGCATTAGCGCAGGATCCATGGTCTTTTAGCATAGCACTTTGCCATTTTTGTTTTTTAAATGTTTTTAAAACTGTTCTTTCATGCATTGGCTCTTTGTAAGTTTCTGCATTTGCCTTGTTTCTAGCTCCACATTTCAATGCACAACCCTTTGATGCAATGCACATACCTCAAATGGTTTTGATTTTGCCAATGGCATTGGCATTGAATGTCTTAAAACATTGTTTTGACACTCATACACAAGCCTCCAATTCACGCCACTTGCAACAATGCTAATTACTATTATAATTTGTGCTTTCTCTACAGAAAACACTGATGGAGTCATTTTCTTTAAGACACCATACTAATCAATTCAAATTGCCAGTGGTTATGCTTTCATCATTGCAAAGAAACAATGCACTTTAAGATGTCCATGCTTTATTTTCAAAGCTCCAACTTCTGTGCACACACTACGTTTATCTTTTGCGTATGAGAATGTATCTGGAAATTTCCACAACCTTTTCAAACAAATATACACTTTCTGTTATCTTTCATTTACCAAAATGTATCCTATTGACCAATTGGACTTATGAAGCATTGATCTGGCGACCATTAGAACCACTTTTACCATTTCTACGAACTGATCATATTAATGGCAACTGGCCTTAAAAACTGACTAAAAGACCTCCCATGGCTCTCAAATCCAGAAGACAAGAAGTCCCTCATGTTTACCATTACCCTGCAAAAACATATCTTCATGACGCCTTCAAAAGCGAGATATTTTAATCTCCTAAGTTGACCATTTCTCAAATCTGCCAATGCACTTGTCAAAATACATGAAAACCACCCTCAGAATCACTTCTGCAAAGTTATCAAACCACATCCAGAGACACAACCACCGATCCAGGTAGTACACTTATATGCAAGGAGATCATATCCACAATTGGCATCCTTAAACAACCATCTGATATGAAGATACAATCTTCTAAAAATAACAACTCTGCAATACTTATTCTATTTAGTACTGACAATCTGCATAAAACACCTTTGATTTTGGTTCCAGAAACCTACCAGAAGGGACTCTTAAAGTCTGATACCTGGAACATGGATTTACCTTCACACAGGGAATATGAATTTGCCATAAAATTGCTCTAATAATCAACTGATAAACTGGTCATAAATATGCAATGTCAACACTTAAACACAATAAAATTGTAGAAATTGGATTTGGAATCAACTAGGAAAAGTGGTTAACTGGATTGGTCCGAGTCTGCAAATCTTTAATGAATTACAATTTCATGTTTATAATGTAGGGGAAAAATCAATTACTCAGGTCATTCAACCGGGTACAAAATGCAAGACCTCAAAGTAGGGAACTTAGTAATTCTGCATTTGATACTCAGGAAATCAAAATTAATTGCAAATAGAATAGCTTCGGAAAACTTATCATCTGACTTCATAGGGATTTTCAAATAGGCATGGAGTTTTAATTTCATGTCTACAACATCCTGGAACACTCCATAATGTCATGCCTATCCATCTGGTTAGAGATTCAGACCTTCAAAGTAGGTCATTTGGGAAATTCTGAATAAGTGCAAAATGCTGATTTGGGGAAACACCTCCACATGGCCATCTCCAAAATATGTCAAAATTGAAATATGAGAGATGGAACTTACTGTACTTTCTCAATGAAAGGTGTTGAACCCACTCCCCAAGTGGTATCTCATGAAAAACACCAGGTCACTTTTCACAAGCATCCAAACTTGCCCTCTCACAAAAGGATTTTAGGACCAAATTCATCAACTTTAAACCATATGCATGCGATAAACCATGTAACCAAACAATCATCCACACATGCAACAAAGTAACATCAAAATTTTATTGTGAAAACCCTGACTAAGGGTGAAAACCATGATGGGGATTAACACCCACAAATATTTGCAGTCTTCTAAAATGCACCCTATTAAAGGCCTAGCCCAGTTAGGAGCTTACAATAATGCCTTGTTAAGAGCATACCCTGTTAGGAGTTACCTGGTTAAGGGATTTACCTCTGGAATTATTAGGAGCTTTAGCCTATTAGGAGTAACCTTGTTAAAGGATTTCAGACCCTAGATAAATATCTATCCTATTAAAGGATTTACAAATCAGACCTGTTAAAGTCTACTCGATTAAGGGATTTGTTTGTAGAAACTATTAGGAATCAACAAGTACAATGGTTTGGGTGTAGCACACCTCCTTTGCTTGTTTAGATCCAATTAAGAACATCACTACTGCTTCTTATAGACTATCTTTACTCTTCACTCGACCACTCCTCATCCACAATCTACACTTTTATTATACAACACTTTGCATTTAAATACATTACAAGTTCATTAGGAAATTTAACCTCCTTACAAAACGTATTACAATCTTTCCCGCTCAATCCTTAGACCTTAAAACATGTTACCAATTAATTATTACAATTTCAAGTCTGTGTTAGCCTTTAGTTCCATCGCACATCAATTTAAATAAAGAACAATCAAACCTTTTTTGACTTCTTCAACATGTTTCCAAATCTTGATTAAATCCAATCACCTCAATCAATGAAATAATAATTAATCATTATAAATATTTTATTCCACACCAACTTGATACCTAGATCAGAGAAACATCCACTACAACCGATCACATCGTCACCACTCACCGATCTAACATCAACTGTTCAAACCTATTCAATGTCCAAATTTTGCACAGAACAATCTTCTGTCAATAGAAACTATACCTTGCGCTAATCTAATCCTTTTGTGATAATAGGTTTAAAAACATATCTTAGTCAATATAAACATATCATGATCACAACACTTGAATCCATAACAATTTGATAAAACAATCAAATCATTCACTATTAGTCATTGCCTGTTCTTCTATCTACCTAGTTGCCCTTCAATAGATCATAAATTTCTGTCTTATTGTTTTTAGATTACAAGATCATACAAAATACATATAGAGACATCCTTGAGTCTTGACCCACAACCACACATTCTAATTTTTACCGCAACATAAAATTCCTCTATACTCATACTTGGCAGCATATCAGGGACCCTGTTAACACACACAATACCAAGTTGACGTCAATGAAAACACAATAATTGATCTTCTTGTCATCAAACCTATACTAATCAATACTCAACAATCTGTGCATCAATTATGCCAACAATCTCCCCCTTTGGCATTGATGGAAACACCACAATTAATGACAATACCACAATGAGCTGATAACACTAGCCCCCCTTATCTGATGCACTTCCTGGTCTTCTTCTGATCTTCTCAATAATTTAATCTTCTCCCCACTATCATGCTGAGGTACTCTCTTTTTCTCTTCTCCCGCTTTGACAACAATGCCAAAGGTGTCACATAGGTCACCAACTGCTGCAACATCTTAATGTCATTTAGGTAGGAGAATAACCCCTAACTTACCTCTTAGATACTCAAAAGTATCTTTGGGTAATGGTTGAGTGAATGCGTCTGCTAGCTACTCCTTGGTTGACACATATTCCAACTAAACTTCCTTTTCCTACACTTTCTCTCTTAAGAAATGATACTTTATTGCAAATGTTTAGTCTTAGAGTGCATTACATGATTTTTTGAAATGTTGATTGCACTTGTATTATCATAGTAAATAGTCACAGGTTCAATTACTTTCTCTTTGATACCTTTTAGGATCTTCTTCATCCATGCAATTTGAGTACAATTTATAGCTGCTGCTAAGTACTAAGCTTCTGCAGTAGATTGGGAGATTCAATTTTGCTTCTTACTTGTCCATGACAAAATTCTTCCTCCTAGAAAGAATGCTTCTCCATTTGTACTTTTTTTTATCATCAATATTTCCTACCCAATCTTCATCATTAAAAACACTCAAAAGAGAAATCTGCTTTGTAAGCATACCAAAGAACATAGTACTCTATCCCTTTCAAGTACTTGAATATGATTTTTACTACTGCCATGTGAGACTCCTTAGGAATAGCTTGAAATATTTCCACTATTCTAACTTCTTGTGCAATGTCTGGTATACTATGAACAACATAATGCAACTTACCAATCATGGATTTGTATAGAGTTTCATCCACTGCACTTGAATCATCATCCTTAGATAGCTTGAATCCTGTGACCATGGGGGTTCCAACTGGCCTATAATCTTCCATTCCAAAAGTCTTCAATACTTCCTTTATTTACTTAGACTGACTGATATAGATAGCATATTTTAATTGTGAAATCTGCAATCCAATAAAGAACTTAATTTCTCCTAGCATTGACATCTCAAACTCTTTCTTCATGTCTTCTACAAACTCCAAGCTCATCTCATAATTTACTCCAAAGATTTTTTCATCAACAAATACTTCAGCTAATAGTACTTTATCACCCTCAACCTTCAAGTACACATTTTTATCCTCACTTGTTCTTATGAAATCAATGTTAATGAGATAAGAGTGCAATCTTTTATACCATGCTCTAGGAGCTTGTTTCAGTCCATACAATGCCTTTTCCATCTTGCACACCATGTCCTTATTCACAGTCAATGCAAATCCATCAAGTTGTTCTATGTAAACCTCTTCTTCAAGAATCCCATTCAGAAAAGCAGATTTGACATCCATTTGAAAAACTTTAAACTTGTTATATGACACCTAAATTTGGTCAAGAAAATCAAACAAATAGTGAAGTGAGAAAACCAAGCAAATCATGAATTAATTTAATAATCAAAGCCTTTGGATTAATTAAATCAAAACAATCAATGAATTATGTAATTGATAGTAATCAATTAATTGTATAGTTAAATCCAAATTAATTCCAACCCATTCAAGGGTGCACATGACTAAAGAAATTAAATAAATCAATTGATGTAAATCCTTTTATTCCTCACCCACCACATGAGAAAATAAATTTCAACCAATGAGGATTAAGGATTGAGATCAGATGGATCAAGCCCAAACTGATCCCCCATCACACATCTTTGAGTTGCATCTTGACCACGCAATTTGTCTCCTTATTTGAAACCATCATTTAAATTGTCTTAACCTTTGAGACGATCAACTCAACCCAACCCTAATCAAGGTTAAATCAACTCTACTCCCTACCCTTTGGAAATCCTTTAAATAGAGGCCATTTTGACTGCAAAAGATATAACACACATTCCTGAGCAAAGCATCATCACTATAGACATTTTGATTTGGAGATTCATAACATTCAATTTGATTCAAATTTACAAATAGTGATCAATATTGAAGCATTTTAGGATAATTTGAGTTGAATAGGGTTAAATCACATCAAATAGCTTCAATTTCTCATTACTAGGATTGTCATTAATGGATACTTGAGCTGAGAGCATACTATTGTCTTTCTTTGATAGAGAGCCATGAGATGCTCATTTTCCTTTTCATTCAATTAGCTTAATTTAGCATATTTTGAAGTTGAATTGATAGTAACAATACTAATTTCATGAAGGTATGATTTTCATATACACAATAAGCAAGTAAAATTCTTACCCCTTCAAATCTTGCCACAGGAGAAAATGTTTCTCCATAGTCCAATCCTTCTTCTTGTGCATATTCTTTACACACAAGTCTTGCCTTGTTACGAACCACTTTTCCATCTTCATTCAGTTTATTCCTGAAAACCCACTTTGTACCAATTAAATTATTGTCTACTAGTTTAGGAGAAAGTCTCCATGTGTCATTCTTCTCAATCTGATTGAGTTCTTCTTCCATTTCTTTTATCCAATCATCATTCTTCAAAGCTTCTTTCATAGTTTTAGGCTCAAACATTGAAATCAAGCATGTATTCACTCTGATCCCGCTTCTTGTCTGTACTCCAACATCTTTATCACCAATTATCTGATTAGGGGAATGATTCAATCTCACATACCTTGGAATAATAGGTTTAGGTCTAGGTGCTTTTTCTTCTTGCTCCACCGGTTGAACCACCGATTCCTCATTGTTTTTTCCAACATGTTTTTTCTCTAGTGGCTGCACATGCACAAATTCTAGAACACTTCCTAGTCCTTTCTTTCTTGTATCATATGATTTCTCTGGATATTCATCTACCTTCACACTTTCACTTTCAACCATCTTGTTAGTCCTTTAATTGAAACACTTATATGCCTTGCTTTTAGTAGAATATCCCAAGAAAATACCTCCATCACTCTTAGGATCAAACTTGCCAATAAATAATCTCTTTTGATATAACATCTACTACCAAAATTTTTTAATTGTTTAACACTAGTTGTATGACCATACCACAATTCATAAGTTGTCTTGTTTGTTCCTTTCTTCACTTGCATTCGGTTCAAAGTGTAAACTGCAGTATTGATGGCTTCTCTCCAATACATCTTTGGTGCATCACTTTGAATCAACATATTCCTACTAGTATCTACTATAGTTATGTTCCTCCTTTCAAAAACTTCATTTTGCTGAGGTGTTCTAGGTTATGACATATGCCTCTTGATTCCATTTTCTTCACAATATTTGTCAAACTCTGCTGAAGTGAATTATCCTCCTCTATCAGACCTTAATAACTTCAATCTTTTACTTGTTTCACTCTCAACAAGTTCTTTAAAATAAATTTGAACAAGAAACACAACCAAGATTGGGAGTCTATGGGGAGTATTACTCTCAGAGTGAAAGGGTTGATAATGTCCCTAGATATACCAGAAAGGTGGTTCGTGGTAAGTCTCAAGGACATAAGACAAGGTCCAGATCCAAAAGTAGAGGTGAAGAGATTAGGAATGCTCCAAGTGATCCGAGCTCTCCCTCATCTGAAAGACCACATGCCCATCATCACAGAAGAGAGAGAACCATCATGGAAGAAAACTCTAAATCTGACATGACTCTTGTCAATTCTGAAGAGATTTTTGAAGAGGTTGGTGAGTTGGAGAGGCAGATTTGAGAGAAAATTGCCTTGAGACAAAAAAGAGAAAGAGAAAAGGAGGAAAGAATCAGACATGCACAGATTCAATCTGACCAGTTGAAAAGGAAACTCCAAGATTTTGAGACAGTGAAGGCTATTGTTATACTTGATAAACTTGAACATGAACCTGTTGTTCAACAATTATATGACATACCAAAGCCCAAGGACAAAGGTGAACAAAAGGTAACAACTATTGAAATAAAAGAGCCAGTGAGCAAAGGGAGTATAGTGGATCCCATGATGAAGCTGGATACTAAGTTGGAGAGAGACAAAAGAGAGAGGGAAATAATAGCCAAGGAATTAGAGAACGCTGAATTGGAAGCCTCTACTCTTGAAATGAAAAAGAAAATTGAATTTCTCAGGCAAACCTCTGGTTCTCATCCTACTGGTGCTAGTCCTAAATTGTATCTTAATTCAGGAATGAATTTACCACCACATGTTGATGCTGGAAATGCTACCACTTCAAGTACTCAAGGTAACATTTCATTTCAAAAAACTCTTGCCTATACTGAAAGATACAAACAATTTATTTTCCTTGGCATTCCTGGTTATCCAAATGAAATTCCTAAAAAGATTAGGGATAAACTTCCTAAATTTGCTGGAAATAATGTTATAACATGTGAGGAACATCTAGAACATTTTATGGATATGGTTGATGACTATGAACTTGCACATGATGATGTTACGATGAAATTATTTGTGCAATCATTAAGTGAGGATGCTAGGGACTGGTTTAGAGGATTGCCCCATGAATGTATTGGGTCCATGGATGAGATGAAGAAATGTTTCAGGGACCAATATGGGGACAAGACTAATGAAGGGTTCATGTTGAATGAGTTCAACAACATAAAGAAGAACCTAAATGAAGAGGTGGTGGAATTCAATATCAGATTTCAAAGGGAAATGCACAAGTTGCTACAAGTGATGAGACTAGATGACAATGTATGTCTTGCTACCTATCTTAATGCTTTTGATGCAAAAATGGGTTATTTGTTAATATATAAGAACCCTAGAAATATTAGGGAAGCATATAAAGTAGCAGTCAACATTGAGACAAACATAAGAGTTTCTGGGAAGGTGGGCAGGAGAGAAGATTGGAAACCCACCAGGTATAATAAAAAAGAATCAAATAAACCCTTGAGTTCTAAACCTAAGGAGGATGATAACCCTAAGTTGATTCTGAATGCTTTAAAAAATTTAAAACTTAGAGAGAGTAGTCACAATAGGGTTTCAAATAATGATAAACCTTCCTATGACAATTTCAATAGACAACCTAGGATGCAAAACTATCCTTATCCTACTCATTGGTAAGATGGGAAACGTATTGTCTCACTAGAGAAGGATAAGTCTAATGAAAAAAATCCTAATCCTCTGCACAAGAACTCTATAAATATGTGCAATGATAATCCCTGGTGTGTAGCTTGTCAGTCTCCACATAACCCTAAATATTGTGTTATTGCTGCTAGAATTTCTGTCACTGAAGAAAATGAAGAAGATGAAGAGGAGGAATATGATGACAATGGTTGTGCTATGACTTCCTCACTTGTAAATGATGAAACATATTATCAGCCTGATGATTCTGACATACAGGATTGGGAGATTGATAATATGAGATGTAGTGTTGAAGGATGTGATGAGACCCCTATTCTGAGAAGGCCATCTGATGAAGAAATTGATGAGATCACATCAAATATGGTTGCACAAGAAAGGGGTGATTATGTTTTATGAAATAGAGTAGTTGGAAATGCAAATGGAAAACCTAGTGGTAAATTTATCAAGGATACCCCAAATAGTACCAAAAGGCCACAGGAAAAAGAGAAACAGGCCGAAGGTACTAATAAAATTTTGATTAAGAAGGGAAACAAACCTACTGGCCCAAGTGTATATAAGGAAAAGATAAAAACACCAGAAAGTTCCATACCTCATTCCAAAAAAGAGGATAAACCACATAAGGGAGATGAAGCTAAATTGGCTACTCAAGCAAAAGATGTGGATTACACCAATCAGAGATCAGACATTTATGATATGAAATACACCCCTGTGGATATGGGGCAACTTTTGTCTCAGATAACTGTTAAGGTGCCTTTGTTAGAAATTATGAGGATAGGGGAGCATAAAGAAAAGAATTTGATGAGCTTGTATCAAAGACTGGTGAAAAGTGTTAGTTCTACTAAGACTATGGGACCAAAGAAAAATAAGAAAGTGTCAGACATTAAGGATAAATCAACAAAGGAATTTGATGAGATTGTATCAAAGATTCCTCAAATTTACTTAGATACCAATTGTTAGCACTACTGTAGAAATTTTTCATCCCTTTTTCTTGACACTATTAATAAATGGAAAAATGCTAAAAAACTGCATGATTGACTCTGGGGAATCTAACACTATTATGCCTGCAAAAGTCATGAGATCTATGGGATTGAAAGTAGACACTCCACATGGGAGATGCCAAGCTATGAATTCTAGAGAAGTACCTGTCATAGACACTATTAAGGCTTTTCCTTATAAATTAGCTACTTTCCCAGATAAAGTGCTAACGACCAGTGTGTTGGTTGTAGACATTCCCCCCAATATGGAATGTTATTGTCAAGAAATGGAGTGCATCTATGGGGGGAAGCATTCAATGTGATTTATAATTTTCCACTTTCAACATAAATGGTGAAAACATCAAAGTATCAAGGGAAACTAGAACTCCTCATATGATTGAGGAACAAGATGATAACAACATGAATTGTTTCTTGGATAGTGAGATGGGGTCATTTCAAGTGAAGGAAAGTCAAGCTGCAATAAAATCACAACCTGTATTATTGTCAAAAGATGTAAGTAATTTATCTGAACAAACTATGTTATGGATAATGTATTTTGATTGTGCTAGTTCTAGGGAGGGGGCTAGTGCTGGAGTTCTGTTGATATCTCCGTTTAGAAAAACCTTCAAATTTTCATTTTCTCTGTTGTTTACTTGTACAAATAATGTGGCAGAGTATGAGGCTCTGTTGATAGGTCTGAGACTAGCTGCAAGACATGGAGTCAAATGCATCAGAGTTATTGGAGACTCTAAGTTAGTGGTATCTTAGATCAAATTCAAATATGCATCAACGAACCATAGATTGAAGCAGTACCGAAATGTAGTATGAGATGAGTTAGAAAGTTTCGATGCATTTGGTATTGAATGGATGGATAGGATCCAAAATAGAATGGTAGATTTGTTGGCTAACATTGCTTTAAGTCCAGAAGACATTACTTTTGCTAGAATTTTTGAAATACAAGTTCAGACTAGCCCTTCAATACCAAACAATGTGGATAGTTGGCAAGTGTTTGATGATGATATACATGTTTTGAGATTCCTTTATTGTGAGGCAGGTCTTGACAATAAAGAGATAGATTTCACTAAGCATGTGAAAAACATTGATGGAAAGGATACTGTCTTGGGGAAGGAAATATTGCATCTAAAGTCAAATAAAGTCCCAAAGAGACTAGTTGTTTTGGAGAGGGCCTTTGATAGTAAGGATATACCATACTCTGTTACATGTGTAAATAGATCTGAAGATTTGGAGGAGGTTAATGTGGGAACATAAGAAGTTCCTAAGAACTTATTTATTGGTAAGAAAATGTCACCCAAAATCAAGGAGGATCTGACTAATCTTTTAAGGAAATACAAAAGGGTCTTTGCTTGGACGTATGATGACCTAAAGGCATATAATGAGGAACTGTTTCAACATGAAATTCCATTGAAGGAAGATGCCAATCCCTTTAGTAAAAAGCAAAGACCCATAAATCCCACCCTGAGGCCCAAGATGGAACATGAATTGAAAAAGATGAAAGATGTTGGAATAGTAAAACCCATTAGGCATTCTTCCTGGGTTTCCAATCTAGTCCCTGCAAGAAAGAAGAATTAGGATATCAGGCTGTGTGTGGATTTCAGAAATTTGTGCTCTCCCCAACATGATGAATATGCTACAGAGTGTCACTAGATGTGAACTCATGTCCATGATGGATGGATTCTTTGGGTATAACCAGATTATGGTCAAAGAGTCAGAGTAGTTTAAGACTGCTTTTACCACACCATGAGGAACATATGTGTATGTTAGGATGCCTTTAAGTTTAATGAATGCTAGGGCTACTTTCCAGAGGGCCATGGATGTTGCATTCTCAGAATTCCTACAAAATTTTCTTGAGGTCTATCAGGATGATCTCACAACTTATTCAAAGAAGGAAGAACAACATTGTGAGCACCAGCAAAAGATTTTTGAAAGAGCCTTAGAATTTGAGATTTCTCTCAATCCTAATAAATGCATTTTTGGAGTGACAGAAGGTAATTTATTGGGTCACATTGTTTCAAAGGAAGGGGTTAGAATTGACCCAAATAGGGTAGCTACTATTGACAAAGTGCCCATCCCAAGAAATGTTAAGGGAATTCAATTCTTCTTTGGATAGGTAAATTTTCTCAGAAGATTTGTTACTAACTTTGCTAAGAAAAGTAGACCAATTTCAAAGATGTTAAAGAAGGATGCTAAAATGGAATGGGATGGGGAGGCCACCCAATCTTTTCAAGAGATTAAGCAAGCTATCAAAGATGATCCTGTCCTGAGAACTCTTGATCATTCAAAGCCCCTGAATATTTTTTCATTTGTATCTTGTCATACTGTAGCTGCTGTATTGTTACAGAAAAATGAAGAGGGGTTTGAGCAGCCTATTGCCTTTTTTAGCAAATCATTACAGGCTGAAGAGCTCAAATATGATATAACTGAGAAGCAGGCCTATGCATTGGTGAAGGTTGTGAAATCTGCCAGGTGTTATTTAATAGGTGTTATTGTAGTAGCTTATGTCCCCTCAGCAGCAGTTGAGGACATCTTTACTCAACAAGAGGTGTCAGGAAAAAGATGTAGATGGATCAATAGGATTCAGGAGTTTAATATAGAAATCCAAATCAGAAAGTTGGTTAGAGGGATGGGTTTAGCCAAATTGATGGCTAGTGTAAATTTGGATGCTAATCACATCAATACCATAGAAGAAGAACAAAGTCCTTTCATCTGTAATCTTGACCATTGTGACTGGTACACTAACATTATTTATTATTTGCAAAGAATGAATTGTCCATAGGGCATGGATTAAAATAAGAAAAGAACATTAAAAGTACAATAAATTCATTTTTCCTTGATCAGAGATGAGTTGTGGTGGAGGAACCCAAAAGGAATTTTACTCAAATGTGTTGACAAAGAACAACCAGACAAGATCCTACAAGAGATGCATAATGGAGTGTCTGGTGGCCATTATATGTCAAAGACTACTGCACATAAGATTTTAAGAGCAGGATTTTGGTGGCCGAATATCTTCAAGGATGCTCATCAACTAGTTAGGAAATGTGATGCTTGACATAATTTCTCTGGTCAGCTAAAGTTCTCAGGTAATGTACCCCTTACACCAGTGGAGGTTCAAGCCCCTTTTTAGCAATGGGGTGTTGATTTCATAGGAGAGATAGCTACTATGTCCAGTGGTGGACATTCATGGATTATTGTAGCTACTGATTACTTTACTAAGTGGGTTGAAGCAATCCCCACTAAGAGAGAAAATAGTAAAGTAGTAATTGACTTTTTGTTGAAGAACATAATTACTAGATTTGGGTGCCCAGAAAAGATAATATCAGATAATGCCATGCATTTTAAATCTGACGAATATATCAATTTTTGTGCTAAATATGGCATTCATACATCTTACTCTGCACCTTACCACCCTCAGGGGAATGGCCAAGCTGAGTCCACTAACAAAAGCCTCCTTAAGATTATTAAAATAATTATGGATACAAACAAGAAGGCCTGGGATTCAAAGTTAACATTGGCTATCTAGGAAGATAGGGTGACATCAAAAAAGGCCATAGGATGTGCACCTTTTGATCTAATTTATGGGATACAAGCGAGATTTCCCCAAAATGATCTAATGCAGATGCACAAGTTTGTTCAAACTTATGATGATGATATTGATAATGACATGCAATTGAGAATTTATGACCTGGTGGAGTTAAACGAACCTAGGAGGGAAGCTTCTGTGAAGAATGCAAAGCTTCAATTGCAGGTGAAGAACTTATATGATAAGAAGGAAGTATCAGGACAGTTTGATGTGGAAGATTATGTTCTCATGTGGAATGCCAGGTTGGAAGACGAAGGAAAGCATGGAAAATTTGAACCAATTTGGCTGGGACCCTATATTGTCCATGAAAGGTATGGGTAAAATTCATATTTATTGAAAGATCTTACTGGAATCATTTTAGAACTGCTAGTTCATGGACAGTTCTTGAAGTTATACTTCTTGTGAAGTTTAATTATCCATGAACATATAGTGTGTTTCTGCAAGTGTATTTCCTTCTATCTTAGTCTAGTTTGCTTTCCTGTTGTGTGAGTAGTTTTGTTTTCCAGTAGGTTGGTCTTCTTCCCCTGAAATTTTGAATTCTTGTAACACCTATAGCAGGTATTCATCCCTAGAAAGAGCCACTGTTAGGTCTAGATAAATTTTTTATTTCAAAGCAATGGATCCATGGTCTGTATCTGAAATAGGGTCTTGTATAAATCTTTGAAACCCTTGTTTTTATGCTTCAAAGTGTAAAATTTGGTCCTAAAACCCTAAGCATCTAAATGAATTCTAATTCTTTGTTACCTTTTTTCCACTTAATTCATGTATATTGCATGTGTTCACTTAAAAATGTTCACATCCAACAAGTTTGTGAGTATCCTAACATTGTGATCTTTTATTATCCCTAAGTCTAAAGTCTGCAAATGTTTTATTAAATTCACTATCTGTCGAGCTAATGTGTTTTGATCTAACTGCTCACTTAATAGCTTATTCCCGAGGTGCAAGACATCTATCTCATAAGCCATTAAGCCGTGATTCCATGTATCTTTGGTGGGTCTGATTATCAAAAAGGGCTTTAGTTAAACAGTGAGCAGATCTTGTTTCATCGAACGGTTGACTTAATTGCTTAATCTTAACATGATTGACATTTATCCTATAAGCCATTAAGTCTGAGAAACACGTGTCTTTGGAGTGACGTGGGCCCTGTCACAGGTAGTTTAATGGAGATTAAAGCACAGGTAGATCTAATGGTGGACTTAATCACTAATGGCTAAGATGTGCAATATTTACCAGTTAAGCCATTAAGCGGTGTTGACATATGGCAATTGGTGGGTCCGGGTATTGTGAACGGCTGATGATTAAGGTGCAGACAGATTTATTTTGATCCAATGGATGACTTAATGGTTTACCCCAAAGATGCGCAAGATCTACCAATCAAGCCATTAAGCCATGATTCTGCATGTCCTGATAATGATGTGTATTCCACTAATGGTAAAGGTGACCACAGGTTAAAAGGTGGAAAGTCTGTTGAAGATCTAACAGTTGACTTGATCACTTAACAACAAAGTGAATGAGATCTATCACTTAAGTGATTAAGTTGTGATGCCACATGTCATAGTGGGTCTGGCTGAGGTCGTAAAGAAGGAACTAAAGGAAAAGAAAGTACAAAATGATATGACGGTTGACTTAATCACTTAAAGGAAAAGTGATCGACATCTAAAGGATAAGCGATTAAGTCATGGTGACGCGTGGCAGAGGGTGGGCCCTGTACATCATTGAGATGAGTTAAAGAAGGTGCAGCTGTAGAAAATATCAGATGGCTCACTTAATGACTTAGAGGAAAGATGTGTGAGATCTAGCATATAAGCCATTAAGCGGTGTTGACACGTGTCCAAGTTGATGAGTTGTGGCCGGAGTTAGTAAAATCAAGGTAAAATAACTTGTGGCTAGGTTATGATAGATCTAACGGTTGACTTGATTTATTATGGATAAGATGCATGAGATCTATCATTTAAGTGATCAAGTCATGCTGACACATGTCCCAGATGAATAGTTGTTTCCGAGAAGAAATGAGAGCCACCCAATGAAGGAGATGCTGTTGAAGATCTACGGTCCAAATTCAAAGTTCTTAAAATGGTCATCAATGAACCGTTAAGCCACGAGTTTCAAACTAGGTGAATTGATTGCAGAGCGTGTGGCCACTTTAGTTGAATTCAATGTAAAAGAATGATTTGATTGAGGCCATATGATTTATTTCTTAAACTTGAAGCTACCATAATTCATCAAAGTCATTCAAGCAAAGATCAGAATTACAACGATATTGAGCTCTTTGTGACAAATTGCAGAACGGGTAAGTCTTTTGTGATACAATAGAAATTCATGCTTTTAGTAAGATTTGGAATTTGAAAGAGTTCCAAGATTGTTAATATAATCTAAAGATCATTCCCATAAGAAACCCTAGATTTAGAAAATGGCCCCTAGGATTGAATTCTCTAGAAAGGTAGAGTACAAAGATAGAAATGTACAAGATGACCTCATACAACAATTGAGGGAGTCTACAAATGATGCTACCCAAATTAAGAGAGTTGTTACAGTACATCCTTGTTTTAGGGTTGGGGAGGCTTTATATGATATGGGTAGATGGGCCAAAGATGCCAAGACTAGCACAAGTAGTTTAAATTTGTTTAGAACTGATTATAGCAAGAGGAATGCTCCCTCCCCAGATTGCAATATATAGGATCTAGATGTGGGTGAATTGATAGTTCTTAGAGTATTCATGGATACAGACCTATTAATTTTGATAGCTAACACATATGACAGAGTATACAGGATTTTAAGAGATATAGATGGGAATGTGTTGTTGACTGTCATAGCTGATGCAGTTAGAAAGGTGTTTAGTTTAAGTGATCTCTCAGTTTAAATGGATGATATTGATTTTAACCATTTCAAAGAGACCAGACTCAGAAAGAGTACTACATGAATGAGGTTTTGAGAGGATATTTTAATAAGATAGGGGGTCTGATTGTAGTAGGCCCAAATACACCAGAGCCTTTTAAACTAGACTATTTTAATAGAAAGGCTAGGGGAATGTATAGTGCCTTGTGCCATGTTCTAGGAGAAGATGAGGAAACAACAATGCCTGTCCATTTCATGCTTATGGTTGTTCAGATTTTGCATCCCCACATGTCAGTTATTTTTTATTATGCTACCTACATTTCCGAGTTAATGCATCAGGGTCTGATAGGTATTAAGGATAAGAAGATACTCAAACCAATGGGATGGTACTCCTTGATGATGCACATGATTTTATTCAACAATGCTGATTATTTTGAAAAATAAATGGACCTCACCAAGTTTCAGGATGATGAGGATATGCATGTTCAGTTATGGAGCGCTGACCTATCTTGGGACAGAAAAGAGGCCAGTTTCATAAATTTTGACAAATCTTTTGCTTCTAGGTTTAGATCATTATTTTGTAAGGACAACCCTAGAATTTATGCTGATGTATTGAGACTCTTAAGACCATTGGAGTATGCTCCAGAATTGAAAATTTTCCACAATTGGGGTGATTTTATCTTATATTCTGTTTCACAAGTCATTAGGGTTTATGGTTTCAGGGGAACCCCAAATGTTCTTCCTTACAGAGTGCCACTAAAGATTGGTCTGGCATAAATTCTTAGGCAGCTGGGTGGATTGAAAGAAGAAGCCTTAACATGCAAAATGAAAGGAAGTATTTTCCATACCCTTACCAGATTCCATCATTTTATCATTACAAAGGGGGGATGGACCCAATTTGGTAAATACCTAGAACCATTCCATTTAGAAACATCTATGGTAAGGTGTGCAGATAGTGAGGGTTATATCATTGATATGTTCAAGAAGAGAACCAAATGCCTGGAACTAGATCACCAATTCAATTTTATAGAGGACATCATAAGAAATGAGTTTGATCTGATTGAACAGGAGATTAAGAAAGAGAAATGGTTAGTGTATAAAAAATCTTTGGATTTTATTCATAATTTTGATAGATTTTATGATCCCTTGAAGACATTTGCATCCTGGGCAAAGAAAGTAAAATCTTTAATGAATATGTTTGAGGACATAATGCAAGCCCTGGATCATAAGAAAAAGAAAATAATGGAAGTAGAGCCAGAAAAGGCCAAATCAATTCTGAGCAGGATGTCTCAAGGAAGGGTTGTCCCACCAGGAAGGTATGTCATATACCAGAGAAAGGGTTACAACACAATTTTGCCAAAGGATGAGAAAGAATTTGAACAAAAGGGGAAAAGGCCAATGGATACCAATGTCAGGGCTTTTCCATCCCCTAAAAGGCAGAGGGTAGAGGGAAAAGAGAAACAACATGGAGATATCTATTACCCTTCTCAGTCTCCCCTGCATATGGATGACCAAAGTATTGTTGAGCAATTGGTCAAAATGGGAAATACTAGACATATCTTGTCACAGCCCAGGAGCTACAAGAGGGAGTGCCAAAGGCACCCAAGCATGCAACACTGGATCTTACAGTAGTAGAATTTGCAGGGAAAGAGGTGGACCCTATTACCAAACAGGCCAGTGAGGAATTTTTATCTGATGATAATTTTTTTAAGGCTAGGGCCTTTATACAATTCCTGTGGAGAGTTCATATTGATGAGTTCAAGGAAAAGTGTCAAAAGTTGAAATAAGCTCAACCTGACAAGAGCAAAGAAGACATTGAAAAAGAAGTGAAACAAGAAATGATGACCAAGTTTGACAAGATAACCCTTGAAGAGGGCAGGGAGTTAGTAAAGAAAAAGGGAGTCCTCATCTTGCCTCAATGGGATTTGGCTGATGCCATTGTATTTGATGTTGTGAGGAAAGAGGCCAAACTATTGCACACCAGTGGGACATCAATTGGTGCCCAATTTAGTGAAGATCATGCAACACTGACAATATGGTCTTTAAAAAGGAAAGATAAAATGAGAACTAATGAGGATGATCAGGCTAAGAATACATGTAGCCTCATAGTGAAAATAGTCTCAGATACCTCAGGGGTGGAAGAAACTAACCTCACTTTGTAAATAGAAAAATTAAGCTTGAAGGTAGCTGAGAAACAAGAAGATGCTTTCAAGAGCCTAATAGAAAATTATGAGATTTTCATGAAGGCTTATAATGATGAGAAGATCAAATCGATTGAAAGGACAATAGGATTGCCTTCCTTGAGGGTAAACAAAAGGTTCAGTTTGTTCCTTAGAGGATGATCACACAAGATCCTCATCAGCCATCATCATCAAGCCCGATCATCACTTACCCTCCTTCTCCTGCACCATCAAACCCAACCACACTAGAGGAGTTGGAGCAAGAAAAAGCAAGATTGATTGCTGAGAGAACGAAGTTGGAGAAGTCGAAGAAGGAATGGGTTGAACAATTTGCAACTTTTAGGGAAGCATAGGCATGGGTGAAACAAAATTATGTAAAAAAAATATGCAACACCCTCATGCTTTGTACTCATGAATTGGTTCCTACTGCAATTTATTCATAGGGGAAGAAAATTGTCAACATATTGAATGAGTATAATGTAGATAAAGAAAATTTGGACCAAATGGTAAACAGATGGAAGGGAAAGAGAGGAGAATTGAACTTCTTCCACACCACTTGCAAAAAAGAGAACTAACACTTATAAATATGTCAAATTGCTGATGGACATGGATATTAGAAGGAGCATTGTTGTAAGGAAGGTAATGGACTTGAAAAAAGAATATTCAAAGGACCGGTATGAGATGTTCCCAAATATTTTTAATAAGAATGGAGATATAAAAGATGCAGCATTATGGAATAGTCAAATGAATGAGGCACTAAGGCTAGAGAATTTTTTGGATTTTGGTCAGATGATATTGAGAAGGAAAGTGTTGACTGGGAGGAGATTAACAACAAAAACAATGAGGTCCTTAGCTTTGCTTGGTCAAGTGATGAGGTGTATACCTCTTGCAAGGAAAGGTACACTATAGTTGATCCAAAAGAAGGTGATGACATGAAAGTGGAAAATGAGGCCTAAAAGATTGGATGATACAGTTAAAGAGTGAAAATCCTACATCACCAACATCAAAGACAACAGACTCCAGGTGGCTCATTCCAAAACACTCTGAAGTAGATGCAAGTACCAAGTGGTAAAAAGACAAAATATATCAAATCTCTATTGTAAAAAGAGTGGTTATCACTCCATTAGCTATTTTGTCTTTTTATTGAGTCATTGATTTTGTCCTTATTCCAAATGATCCATAGCTTGTTGCAATCCTATTCTGTAAAAGCATTCCCAATATAATTGGAAGGGGCTGAAAAATTTGTATTGTGAACAATTTGAAAAGTTTTCAGTCAAGAGGGGAAAGATAGTATAATTTGTACTAGATAGTGTAAGAAGTTAGAAATAAAGTTGAGAGATCTTTTGTAGGCTATTGAAGAGGTTATCTCTGAATATTTTGTATACTGAAATAAGATTTTCTGAATTTAATACAAAGATCCGAATTCCAATCTCTCCTATGTTATGTGTCATATGAGTTATGAATTTTATGATTCATTAGCATAGTCTTCTCTCTGTTTATGTACTTATTTGAGAGTTCTAATCTAGGATCAGATTAATTTAGGTTCTGATTAATGCATAGATTCATCTTACACATGCTAGGATTCTATTAGTAGTAGGGGTTTTGGGATAGTTTTATTTTGATTTGAAATATTTGGTGAACATTAATTTCAGTATACTGTATCTAAGTTAGAATATAGCCCAATGGATAAAGCACTGTTCTAAAGCTGATAAGTTTTGTTTTATTGCATATCTAGGTGCATATTGGATGTGTTTTCCTATGAAAAAACATTTAAAATCTATTAAGTCTACATTTGTGTAAGTTTGTTACAAATTTCTATCTGATGCTCCATTTCATGGTTGATTTTCAATGGGTAATTAGCCAATTATCTAGTGTAACATATGAAATAGTTGATGATGTGATGTTACCAAAATGTAGGGTATAAAATGATTGATTTAATTTATTGATTGATTGTGAATTGATTATCTTGAAATGTAAAGTGTTGATGTGCAAATTGTCCTTTAAGTTGCCTAGAACGTATTGAATTGCTTAACCCTAATTGAATTGTATTGAATAAGTATTTCAATTGTCATTAAGGAGAAGATAAGATGTTCCTTTTGATCCTCAAATGCACAAATGGGAGATCCAAGTTGATCAACCCCAAAGAAAGGTTAATGCACAAATGAATCAAGTATTTGGAAGGGAGAATAACAAAGGAGATACCTTAAATTCTGTTAATTTTGTGTATAGAAATGATGTATAATAGTAATTGAAGAGATAGGAGAAATGCACTAACCTTGAAATATTGTAGATCAAATGCTATTTTCTGAGGTATGTATTGAGTTTCTTGAAAAATTGATAGTTGATACTGAACCGAAATGCAGAGATGAACAAAACCCAGAAATCATTTCCCATTCCGATGTCTTCTTATGAAAAAGGTCGACCTTGACCCACAAATGTCAACCCTAACCCAATAATGTCGACCCTAACCTGCACAGATCTGAAAGTGACTCTGTTCACGGATCCTGAAAGTTTTCTGAAAAGGGTATCCAGATCTGGTCTCAAAATTACAATCCTGAACCTGTACCTACAAGAAAAAGAGGTTTGTTTGTTTTTGGGGAGGGGTTTTCCTTGGTCAAACCCTGATTTTGGAATTAACCTTAAATATATGTAATTGAAATTGCAGAAATGGACAAAGTAAATGCATAAATTCACCTTGCTTGAAAGAGTCCTTGTGGCGGATTCAAATCCTTGAATCCACAAGTATGCTTCAAAATGTGGAATGTAGAAAGGTAGGATGTCTTCAATCTCTTGCTTATAGATCTCCAACACTAAGTCTTGAATGCGTTCTTGAATTTGGAAGAGGTTTGGAAGAAGGTGGATGGAGAGATCACCAGAAGGGAACCATGTAGCTTCAATCCTTCAATGGCCTCCAATGGATCTCCTTCATGAAAATGGATGGTTGAATGAATGGATGCTTTTCTTGAAATCTTGCTTGAACTTCACTTGATAATGCTTGATCTCAATTAGGAATGCTTGATCACGATTAGAAGACTTAGAGAAAATGAGAGAGAAAGCTTCCCTTTATATGGAATTAGGGAACAATATTTACCCTTAAATTCCCATTAAATCCTTTACCCTTAGGAGAGGACCTATATTAAATATAATTTAGGAATCCATGCTTCGGAACCTAAAACAGCCGACTCGAAAGCGGGAAAAACTTTTTGCAAAGGCCGACCTCAAAAATATGTGAGACCTCGAGATCTGAACCCTAGGTCATGGTCGAGGTCGACCTTGACCTAGGTTAGGGTCAATGTTAACATAGACCTAAAAAGTCAACCCTGACCTTGAACCCCAGAATCATTAGTCTGCAGTCCAGAATACAGAAATCAGGCTAAACAGGAGTGGAAAGAGGGACAAAATAGGGGGGAAGCCATGTCAAGATCAGGAACCCATTCAAGGTTCTTTCCATGACCCCAAACCACTTACTCAGAAGGCTAAACACATCTACAATGGAAGTGCTTCCATTTTTCGACTATACATTTAGCCCCCACTTTAGCAAGAGTATGAGCTCAACACAAACTCTTGGTAAAGGAGAATATACAGAAAATATAATCTTATTGAATCCAA
>MU224076.1:362852-375078 GCA_018584345.1 Thuja plicata | reverse complement strand
TAGAGATAAAGGACTACCCATATCACATGTAGGAATGCTAAATTTAGATTGAGTTAAAGATGCAAGTTGTTGTTGTAAAGATGACACAGTTTGAGCCAAACTAATAATTGTAGAATCATTAGAGGAATCAGGTGGCATATCAATATTAGGAACACTAGGAAAAGTGTAAGAAGCATCAGGAATAGAAGACACAATCGGTGGAACATTAGGCACCATGGTTGGAAGAGGACTAGTATAAGTAAAAGGCACACTATGATATGAAGGTTGTTAGGTAAGTAAAGATACCAGTGGAGCACTCACAGGAATAGGTGCGCTTGGGATAGAAGTTGTTATCAAAGGAGGAGTATAAGTATGAATACTAGGTAGAGGAATAGAAGAGGGTCCTATACTAGTGACAATAGGTGTGACTCCTAACTCTTGAGCCTCTTGAGCTAAGGGTTTAACATTCAAATTCACAATATGAGTAATACTACGCAAGAAATTAATACCTTGATCATTATCATGGAGAACTTTCTTAAGAGCCTCTATAGCTTGAATAGAATCTTGATTATGGTTTTCTTGGATGAGCCAATTTTCCATTTTATCAAGTTCGGTTGAAAGGTTTTGCATTTGTTCAGGAGGAACCCTTAAAGCGTCATCTTCATCATGAGATGAGTGAGAAGAGTTATGCTCCATGGAAGGATTAGAATCATGAGTTATCAAATTGTCATCCAGGATCCTAAGGAAAGGAGAGGAAGACTCAGGATCAAAGGAACCCATAAGTCTATGACTTCTTCTAACCGGGATACTATAAGTAGGACTAGATGTGGTAAAGCTCATACACTAATACAATACCAATGAACTAACACAAAATTTTGATTAATTGAATTTAAATGCAATTTGAAAGAAAATGCAAGATCTAGCATAAAAATGTAAATCTAACACCAAAAAGAAAGAGTTGTCTATCATGGGTTCACCAAAATGTAACATATGAAATTGTTGATGATGTGATGGTACCAAAATGTAGGTTATAAAATGATTGATTTAATTTATTGATTGATTGTGAATTAATTATCTTGAAATGTAAAGTGTTGATGTGCAAATTGTCCTTTAAGTTGCCTAGAATGTATTGAATTCCTTAACCCTAATTGAATTGTATTGAATAAGTATTGCAATTGTGATTAAGGAGAAGATAAGATGTTCCTTTTTATCCTCAAATGCACAAATGAGAGATCCAAGTTGATCAACCCCAAAGAAAGCTTAATGCACAAATGAATCAACTATTTGGAAGGGAGAATAACAAAGGAGATACCTTAAATTCTGTTAATTATGTGTATAGAAATGATGTATAATAGTAATTGAAGAGATAGGAGAAATGCACTAACCTTGAAATATTGCAGATCAAAGAATGTTGTTTTCTGAGGTCTGTATTGAGTTTCTGGAAAAACTAATAGTTGATACTGAACCAAAACGCAGAGACGAAAAAAACCCAGAAATCATTTCCCATTCTGATTTCGTCTTATGAAAAAGGTCGACCTTGACCCACAAATGTCAACCCTGACCCAATAATGTCGACCCTGACTTGCACAGATCCAAAAGTGACTTTGTTCACGGATTGTGAAAGTTTTCAAAAAAGGGTATTCAGATCTGGTCTCAAAATTGCAATCCTAAACCTGTACCTACAAGAAAAAGAGGTTTGTTTGTTTTGGGGGAGGGGTTTGCCTTGGTCAAACCCCGGTTTTGGAATTTACCTTAAATATATGTAATTGAAATTGCAGAAATGGACAAAGTAAATGCATAAATTCACCTTGCTTGAAAGAGTCCTTGTGACGGATTTGAATCCTTGAATCCACAAGTATGCTTCAAAATGTGGAATGTAGAAAGGTAGGATGTCTTAAATCTCTTGCTTATAGATCTCCAACACCAAGTCTTGAATTTGGAAGAGGCTTGGAAGAAGGTGGATGGAGAGATCACCAAAAGGGCACCATGTAGCTTCAATCCTTCAATGGCCTCCAATGGATCTCCTTCATGAAAATGGATGCTTGAATGAATGGATGCTTTCTTGAAATCTTTCTTGATTGCTTTCTTGAACTTCACTTGATAATGCTTGATCTCAATTAGGAATGCTTGATCGCGATTAGAAGACTTAGAGAAAATGAGAGAGAAAGCTTCCTTTTATATGGAATTAGGGCACAATCTTCTAAGGAGGCCTACATAGGAGGATTAAATTCCCATTAAAGCCTTTACCCCTAGGAGAGGACCTATATTAAATATAATTTAGGAATCCATGCTTCAGAACCCGAAACAGCTGACCCGGAAGCGGGAAAAACATTTTGCAAAGGCCGACCTCCAAAATATGTGAGACCCTGGGATTTGAACCCTGGGTCAAGGTCAAGGTCGAACCTGACCTAGGTCAGGGTCGAGGTCGACATAGACCTAAAAAGTTGACCCTGACCCTGAAGCCCATAATCATCAGTCTGCAGTCCAGAATGCATAAATTAGGCTAAACAGGAGTGGAAAGAGGGACAAAACAGGGGGGAAGCCATGTCAAGATTAGGAACCCATTCAAGGCACTTTTCATGACCCCAAACCACTTACTCGGAAGGTTAAACACATTTATAATGGAAGTGCTTCCATTTTACGACTAGACATCTAGTATCTCCCGATTATGTTGAGTCATTATGAAATTACTGCTTGATACTACCAGATTAGATATATCAATAGGTATTATAGGGTATCCCCCCCCTTTGTGTAGTAGGACCTAAAGAGTAGAAGTATTGAGAGAGTGCTTGTTAGTTGGTCCTTTTCTTGCATGAACAAATATTTTGAGGTGGCTCCTCTATAAAACAATCATAAAGGGAAGAGGTTATTGTTGTTTTCATCACAACATAAAAAGAAACCAACAAAAAGAAAGAAAAAGAAAAGGAAAATATGAAGGATAGTTACCATTCAAATGCTTTTCATGCAACAAGGTTGGTCATTTTGCATCTAAGTGACCTACAAGAGTCAAGAAGTACAAAACCAATTTCAAGCCTAAATATACAAAGGAATGCTACTATGCTGAAGATGGAGTGATAGATGAAGATTCAGGAGAAGATTTAATTGGATTCATTGCAATTGAAGATATGGAAATAATGTTTAATGAAATGGACATTGAAGATGAAAAGAAAGTACAAGAGTTGGCATTAATTTCCCAAGAAGACATCATAATAGACTGGATTATTGACAGTGGGTGTTCACATCACATGACAGGAGACAAAGATAGATTTGTACATCTGGATAAGTAAAAAGGTGGTATGGTTAGATTTGGAGACAACACTCCTAAGCCTATCATAGGGAGAGGATCTATCACTTTATATGGAAAGAACAACACTGACGATGTTCTGTATGTTGATGGTTTACATCATAACCTACTGAGTGTTGGACAGTTGCTTGACAAAGGATATCAATTGGAATTCAAAAACAACAAGTGCATCATTAATAAAAAAAGAGTTATGATTACATCAGGTTCAAATACTAAAGGTAATATTTTTTAGCTCAATTCTGAAGCAAGTTTTTTTGTTGCAAAAGTAGATGACAGTTGGTTATGGCACAAAAGATTATGTCATATCAATTTTGACAATATAGTAAAGATAAGAAATGTAAAGGCAGTAAGAGACCTTCCTAGTATTGCAAGACTAGTTGATACTATGTGCAGGGAATGTGTGATGGGAAAGCATGTAAGGAACTCATTGAGAAGTAAAAATAACTCAGTAGAAAACCAATTGGATCTAGTGCATACAAACCTATGTGGACCTACTCAAACAAAATCATAATATGGTGAAAGGTACTTTTTTTTTTTTTTTGATGATTATTCTATAATGATGCGGGTTGAGTTCTTAAAAGATAAATTTGAGGCATTTGAGAAGTTCAAAATATTCAAAGCTAAAGTTGAAAATAATTTTAGATTACAGATAAAATGTCTGAGATCAGATAGAGGATAATTCACCTCTGAACAATTTAATGAGTATTCTTCAGAATGTGGGATCAAAAGACAACTAAGTGCAGCTAGAACCCCTTAGCAAAATGGAATTGCAGAAATAAGAAATAGGATCATACTTGACACAAAACACACTATCATAATTGAAGGAAAAGTTGTAAACACCTATTGGAGAGAAGCAGTCTATACTATCAACATAATTCAATTAAGGCCAATAGTAGACAAGACACCTTATGAACTTTGGTTTGGGAATGTACCTACAGTAAAATACTTCAGAATATTTGGAAGAAAGTGTTACATCAAGAGAGATGATGGTGTTGGAAAGTTTGATGCTAGAAGCGATGAAGGTATTTTCTTGGTTACTCTACAAAAAACAAAGCTTATAGATGTTTTAATTTGAGATTGAAGAAAATAATTGAAAGTACACATGTGAAGATTGATGATAATTTTATTATTCAAAAGAGATATTATGATTATGCACCTATGATTGAAGATGAACCAAGACCTATCAGTAAAGAAACAATTATTGAAGAAATGTTTGACAACATTGATGTATCATGCAATGACCTTGAACCAAGTGAAGAGGAATCACAGATAACAGATGAGAAAGTCACACCTAAAGTTCCAAAATTTAAATCTAAATACCATTCAAAGGTAGATATCATTAGAGACCAGAGCAGTAAAGTTATGACAAGATCAAGAGAGAAAAGGCTTACAGTTGATGAAGAGGTATGTTTACTTTCAAAAATTGAACCTTTAAGTGTTGAAAATGCATGTAATGATTTAGATTGGTAGAAAGAAATGAAAGAAGAGTTAGATTAGATAATTAAGAATGACACATGGGAATTGGTCCCTAGACCTTGTGACAAAAATGTAATTGGAATCAAGTGGATATTTAGAAACAAGATGAATGAAGATGGTACAATGGTAAGAAACAAAGAAAGACTGACATGTAAAGGATATGCACAGAGAGAAGGTATTGATTACTCTGATACATTTTCCCCTGTGAGCAGACTGGAAGCTATAAATTTTTTTAGATTATGCAACATTGAAGAACTTTAAAGTATATCAGATGGATGTCAAGTTAGCATTCTTGAACGGTGGCTTGAAGGAAGAAGTCTACATAGAACAACATGAAGGATTTAGTTGATCAGAAAAACCTGACATGGTATGCAGACTAAAGAAAGCCCTCTATGGACTTAAGAAAGCCCCTAGAACATGGTATGAAAGACTAGATGGTTGCTTGACAAAGATTGGATTCAAGAAAGGAGCAGTAGATTGTAACTTATTCATAAGAGAGACACCTGAAGGATTATCACTTGTTGCTACTTTTGTTGATGACATTATTCTTGGTGGTAATGACAATCTTAGTGCAGATTTTGCTAAAGAGATGCAGAGTGAGTTTGAAATGAGCATGATTGGACCTATCAAATAATTTTTGGGATTAAATTTACAACAGACAGACATAGGTATATTCATTAATCAGTCTAAGTATGTGAAATAAATATTGAATAAATTCAAGATGGAAGATTTCAAGCTAGTAAACACCCCCATGATAACAGGAAGCAAGCTTTCTAAAGATGATGATTATACATCAGTTGATAAGACACTATACAATTCTATGATTGGAAAACTCATATATCTTACTCAATCTAGACTAGATATTTCTAATGCAGTTGGCATTGTTGGAAGATTTGCAGTTGAACCTAAACAAAATAACTTAATGGCAATAAAAAGAATATTCAGATACTTAAAAGGGACTATAAACTATGGTTTATGGTATCCTAACTCAGAGAATGTAGAACTTCATGTGTATACAGATGTAGATTGGGAAGGTTGTGTTGATGACAAAAAGAGTACCTCTTGAGGAGCATTATTTCTTGGAAATAGATTAGTTACTTGGACAAGAAAGTAGCATAATTGTATTACTCAGTCAACAACATAAGCATCAACATTAAATTGTTCTACAATTGTTTGGATCAAGCAGATGTTAAAAGAATTAGGATTTCAAATTGATTATCCTATTGTTATTCATTGTGACAACACTAGCACTATCAATATGTTAAAGAACCCTGTGATGCATGCAAAGAAAAAACACATTGAAATAAAATATCATTTTCTAAGAGAGAAAGTTGCAGAGAAAGAAGTAAAATTGGATTATTTGAGCACTAAAGAACAGTTAGCAGACATATTCACAAAGCCTTTACCAAAATATACTTTTGAGTGTCTTAGGGAGAAGTTGGGATTAATTCCCTTCCCTGAGTCTAATTAAAATTTGCAGCAAGTGCATCAGTCCTTGGTGACTGATGAATGGTTGACTACTCTACCTCAGGAATAGTACTTGTGATTATTTGTTTTTGGAACCCTTTTCCATTGATCTCAAAGGGGGAGTATACAGTCATGAAAAATCAAATGTAGTATAAGGAGATGCAGTAGTTAAGGGGAGTTTTGTTGAGGATATTGAGAAGATTGTAAAAAGAAAGAATACTTTTGGATTGATGGTGTTTTTCATATCATATTTTCCCATCAATGTTAAAGGGGGAGATTGTTGGAGATTTTCCTTTGAGCCAGTGGTTGACTATATGTTTGTCATTGATGACAACATATAGTATGCAGAAGTGTCCTGCATGTAATTCTCAGTATGGATATCTTGGAGCCTTGCGCGTTTATTTTTATGTTGTAGACATATTAATTATGCTATGTTCATAGACACAAATTTAGTTGTGTAGTTGAAGTTGAGTTATGATGATCTATTTTCCAATTATAGTTTCTAGAGATTGTTTATTAATCCGATAGTATTTATATTGTTTCTTTAGTTGTGCCTATCATTTGGATATGTGTGTTCGGATTTGTTTTTAGTTATGAGTTCAAAATTTTTGGTTAAGAGACCTTAAAGTGTTTCATCTAGAGAGTGAAGCTTGAGTTTTAATTTGGTGGAGCTGACTGTGTGAAGCGACGCGTCTACTCATCTTGAGTTGTGTGGTTCTTTTTGTGTTGCGTGCTTAGTTTGGCCGATAGAGAATTTGTTGAAGGGTTTCCTACAAGCCAACTTGATGATATATTTGGAGGAGGATACTTATAGTAGATCATTTGTGATCACCATTGGTAAGAAAGTGGAGAAAGTAGCAGAGCTGAATGTTTGATGTATTGGGCCAGTAAAGCTATATCATTCATCAGTTGAAGATCTATGTGAAGAAGCAGAGAGTGTACAATTCACAGGAACTGATCAAGACAGTGGGTCTAATTCATAGTTGAATATCAAATATAGTGTATATTTGTTATGTAGAAGGTTGCAGCCTTCATCAATTGAGCAGTGTGCTCACAGACAATGTGTCCTCACCTCTAACATGGTTATTTGTAAAAGACTCCTAACAGGGTCTGACCTTTGAATAGGTCACTATACTTAATAGATTTTAAAGATCAAATCCTGATAGGGTTGTAGGATCTTCTAACAGGGATCATTATACACTAGTGCAATTCTTTGTGGGTGCTAATTCTCGTCAGGTTTTTTTTTACCTATTTTGGGTTTCCCCATAACCAAAATTATGGTGTTATAATATGTGTTATCTTGTTGTGTTTATACTTAATGTTATTCTACACTTAATTAGATAAATAATTGAATCTTTTAGATAACTGATGCACCCCCCTCTCAGTTATCTCTTGGGACTATTCCTAACAGATGACCCATACATGTTTGATGTTCCTCCTCCTAAAACATACCCTCTTCATAGGTACATTTTAGAGAGAGAGGAAGACATAATAAATACTTTTCTCAATATCAATTTGCCATTATTTGAGCGTCCTAGTAGAGATGAAGTCTTAAAGGAAGTCCATAATGACCATTCTAAGGATACCTTGGAAAAAGAGGATAATATAAATTTACTTAATGCTCTCCCTTCTAGTGATTATCCCGTGAAGACTCAAGAGTGTGACTAAGTTAATGTTGTCAATATTCATGCTCAACCTATGATAGTCAACAAGCCTATGATAAGTATCAAAATATATCGCCGATCGACCCCCTCTCAACCTTATAATAAACCTATCATCACTGTTAACTGTTATCCTCAATCTAATTCTCAAACTTCCACCACACCTATGATTATGGTTAAAGGATATACTCTGAATAAGCCTATTAAAGCTGTCAAAGGGAAACCTAGTAGTCCTTTAGATTTCATTAAGGATTATCATACATTGGCTCACACCTATTGTACAATAAATAATACTGAACCTTCTAATCTGGTTGTTTCTACTTCTCTCCCACCTTCTCAACCCATTCTTCCTCCTCCACCCCATCTTCCTAAAAATCTTGGAAAGGAGTATGATTTTATAGAACAAATCCGTAATACCCCTACCAAGATTTCTCTTTAGGAACATCTTCAAAATTCTCCTACATATCACAAAGCCTCACAAAAATATTTAACCACTCTTCCAACTCCACCTCCTAATCAAGATAACATTAATTCATTTTTGCAGTGGATGCATGCTACCCCCATCTCACCTCAAGTAGTGTTTACCTAAGATGATTTACATCCTAAATAAGTTCAAAGTTGATATGACACTCTTATGGTTGTTGTCCTTATAAATGATAATATCATTCATAGGACCTTAATCGATAATGGGTCTAGGTTAAATGTTTGTAGTATGGACACGTTGAAAGAAATCAAAGCTGATATCTCAACCCTTAAACATGATAATATTTCAATTCGGGGCTTTGATAATATTTCTAAGAAAAAAATAGGCATCATCACTTTACCTATTAAAGTAGGTCCACTTATTCTAGATACTCCTATTCATGTGATGCCTGAACCTCTTAATTACAATCTTCTTTTGGTAGACCTTGGTTACATACTATGCATATTGTTCCTTAAAATCTTCATGAAAAATTCAAATTCCTCTATAGCAATGTGATGTACACTCTTGACACGCATGATAGACCAAATAGTTGTTTGAATGTTGAATCAATAAATACTCCTATGTCTATCGAGGAAAAATTAGACCTAGACTCTAAAATTGCTTCTCAACCTAAGGACGATCTTCCTCCCTCTACTGTCCTTTCAGATGATGATTGGGGTTCCTTATATTTCACACCAACTTTAATTGGAGAGTTCAAAGTTTCATAATTTCAATTTATACAATCAAAATCTGACAAAGAATTCAAAAAAATCCTCTTTGTAGTGAGCTTAGTAACAAATTTCTTGTTGCTTCTTCTCCTAATGAATCTTGAGAAACCATCAAAACTGGTTGTGATGACATAGTGACTAACAAGGCTCAGTTATATCTTTTTGATATGGCTTCTTGTTATGTCCCTGGGTATCATTTATTAGCAAAACATGGATTAAATAGGATTTAATTTGGTAAGCATGAAAAAGGAATCCAAATGTCCTTAGGAAATAAGGGGCATGAGCATTCTTATGGACTAGGATTTAGTCCTTATAAGTAGTCACAAATAGTTACTGTTAACACCATCATAAATTCTAAACATTGTCCAGGATGTGCACAACAAAGTATTGATAATATTAAGAAACCTAAACTTCTCCTACATTCAAAAATTCTTCTACATTCACTTTTAATCAAGAAATAATTTTGCCTAAACTTCTTTGTACTAAGGTAATTACCAAACCTAAATGCAAAAAGAAATATAGTCAACATCTTATGACTCTTCCATTTTATATGTATCACTGCTATCATGACCACTATACTACTGAATGTCAAGCTTTATATTACAAAATAAAATAACTCATTGATAATGCTATTATTTGTATATAATCTCACAATAAGTTATTTTTCAATACTAATTTTTCTAAATAAAATCTAAGTCTCTATTATGTTGCTCCACATTACGTAACATTTTTAGCCTACTCCTTGGGGGCTCATTGTCATGCATAGTGTAGTACACTTTGTGAGTATCATAATAGGTACCCCTTTACCCTTGTTCCTACCCTTGGGGGGAAAATGTATTATATCCATCTCTCTCATTATCTCAAGGATCCACTTTTTCCTTGGCTAAGCGATATCTATCTATTGCGTGACATCTAATCATATATAGAAATGTTGGTTTACATTAAGGATATGCATCCTTCACAATAACCTTTTTCATTTTTTGCTATTGGGTTTCCATGTAAGATAAATCCCTTACGTAGGAGACATAACAATGATTCATCCTTCACACTGATCCCTTTTCAATATTCTTTCATGGCATCTCTTTGAATTCATCCCTTCCCTGACCTCATAGGAGCTGTGACCTCTTTGGATTGGACTGGGTATTTCTTGTGGTCACTGTCTCGGTATTAAAAGTGTTTCATACTTGTTTTTATTTTTCTTAAGATGACCAAATAGTACTTATTTTTCCATCTTCAAGGGGGGCATATTGGTGCACGAGCACCTAAGTAAGGCTAGTTGATAACCTAGGCTCCTAATTTGATTTTGTCTTGTAGTGGTCTTAGCCAAGCCACTAGTGAAATAATAGGACTAGATGGGTCCTAAGGTGTGTTTTGATAGGTTAGGAGGCTTCATTAGGTCATTAGTGACCTTAGGTGCAAGTATTGTCCAAGTTTGTCAAGTTGTGTAAATGTTGTCAATGTTATGGCAAAAGTTGCATTTATGAATTTAAGGGTCAAATTGGACAAGGGAGTGTTTTGGAGACCTATTTGATGATTTAATTATCCTATATATGCATTTGGTTAAGTTTCTAGTGTTGTTGACCAAGTTGTATGCAAGAATCCAAAAGTTGTAAAAGTTGTCAATGTTGTCATCGACAACATTGACAACATTTCTTGCAATTAAGACATCTTCAAGAAATTGGGTTTCTAAGTGTCTAAAACCATTGAGTTAGGGTCTAGGTCAACTATATAAGGCCTCCCTTAACCTGTGTATGAGGTTGGATGAAGTTTTGAAGTAAGAGCCATTAATGAGCAAGCAAGTTTTTGAGTGTTGTTTTATGTTTTTCCTTACTTTTTGAGTTTTAATGGATTAGATTGGATATTGTAACTCATGCATATGTTAGAATAGTTTTTATTTGATTTATGTGTGGCATTACTTTAGCAATTTGATTGGTTTTAGATAGTTTTGTAAATTCTTTTGTTTCAAGCCATGTCACTGGTTTGAGCTAGCCAGGCTTTGTAAATGGGGTCATAACTCATCACTCCACCATGGCATATGCACGGGCTCTTGGAATTGGTGAGATGACTCCTTGTACTATATGGGTGCAGACGGAGGGGCCCTAGAAAGCTTGTTTTCTATTTTTGCAGTGATTCCGTAGGTGAGCCAGAGTTGTATGGCTAGGGAATACAAAGTACTGCAAGAGTAATTCAATGGATTGAATGCATTGAATGCTTCAATCTGAGTTACCGGAGAGGAGGATAGAGGGTTAAGGAATCCCCATACCAAAGGAGAAGATTGGGTATCGAGTTTTGTGAGGCAAGAAAAAAACCCTTATGTAGACAGTCCAAGTTCTTTGAAACCCTTGATTTTAGGAATGTTTATAGCATCCTGGTGTATAGATAGATTGGGAAGTGGAAACCAAAAAAATATTGAAGTGTTTAATAAATGGTGTCTAAAAGTGGAGTCTTTTGGATACTTGTTTGGGAAATTTTGGAGTTATAGGTCAATTAGTCAGAAAAGGCCTAATTACTTGTAGCCCTATTTTGGGTGAATTTGCAATGGTTATGTTGGTACCCTAAATTTTGAGAATTTAGAAGTCCCAATCCATTATAAAAAAGAAAGTTTCTCTATACTAACAAAAAATAAGGAAGGAAGCTTTATGACACAAATAAATAGAAGTAACTAATCGAAGCCTTTAGAAAATGCTGGAATTTCGACCTGCTACAAAGATGATTCTGACAAAGTATGAAGATGGTCAAATTTAAAAAATATAAAAATGACCCAGTTCGGGAAATCAAATTTCCTATCTCTAGAAGAAATATTAGATTTTCACAAGGTGTTTTTGATTTTTGGCCAAAGCCAAATCCGAAATTTAGGTAGTTATTTTTTAGTTGTTTTATTGTTTTTTCAAAATAATTTATAATAAGGGATATGTATTTTCACCCTAAAGAGGTGTGAAAGCCACTCAAACACACACACACACACACACACACACATAATGTAAAGAGACAAGAATACACTACATATTTTTAAAGGGATATAATTTGATCACAACTACAACATGGACTCTGATGTACTATTTTTTCAACATTAATAAAGATAAGTGCTCTTCTTTTTACTTGTGGTTATAAGTTATATATTTTCAATTAGTCTTTTGGATATTCTATT